>CM053568.1:9357125-9399980 GCA_028646485.1 Cryptoprocta ferox
TCAAGTTTATTTATTTGAGAGAGAGAGAAAGAGAGAGAGAGAGAGAGAAAACGAGCGTGCCGAGGATAGGGGCAGAGAGAGGGGGAGAGAGAAACTCCCAAGCAGGCTCTATCTACACTGTCAGCATGAAGCCCAATGTGGGGCTTGATCGCATGAACCGTGAGATCATGAATGACCTGAGCTGAAATCAAGAGTCGGACACTTAACCGACTGAGCCACCCAGGCGCCCCATTGCCGATTCAATCTTACATATGAAAAAGCAGATGCCATATCTGCTGCCAGGTCACATTCTTTCTCCTAGAAAATTCCTGCTTGTCCTCTTCAATAGCCAATTCAGATGTCACTTCTTCCTTAACACTTCTTTGACTCACCTAATAATAGCTTTCTCCTCTGTACTTGCACAGACCTTGTTTATGCCTTTTTAGAGAGCAGATTTTTCTCTTTCTCCCTTTTCTCTGTATACAGAGTGCCCAGCATAGTGCTTAGTAAATACTGGGAGGGAGGGAGAAACCTGCGTCTTGGTGGGTTATATCTGCAGTCATTCAGATGACTCTAACGACAATCACAATAATAGTAACAAGAAGCATATATTGGGAGTTTGTTCTGTGCTAGACACGATTCTCAGTGCTTTGCATGTAATGATTAATTGAATTCTCACAGCAGCCCTGTGACAAGGTATTATGTTAATCCCCAGTTTGAGAAGTGAGGAGACAGAGGCTGGGAGAGGTTAAATAACCTGCCTTAGGTCACATAGCCAGGAAGCGGGGAGTCAGCATTTGAGCCCAGGCACTCCAGCTGCAGACAGTATTCTTAATCTCTGTGTTAGACTTGCATGATGTGTGAAGGGCTCCCAGAGGTCTTCCACTTGTTATTGTGAGGTTAATTCTCAGCCAGTTTTTAAGTGGCTCCATGTTTCCCCCAAGGGGTTGGCCACAAAGGTGGTGATCATTCCTTTTGCCCTGAGGTTTTCATAAAGTCTTTTTGCCAGTGGAATATTTGTAGCTGAAGCCATTTAGGAGACAATGAGGTGCTTAGGGACAGAGTGCTGCTGTTCTACTGATGACACAATGTTTTATGTGCTGCAGTCTTTAAGGGTGCAGGCTCTGTTTCCTCAGGCCTGAATGATTGAGGGACATGAGTGAGAGTAAGCAGATTGCAGTTTAATCTTGGAAAGATCAAGGTAATTTGTACAGACCTGTAAGTATTTGGACTTGACTAGAAGAAAGGATGGTGCTTGCAGAAAAATATTAAAGTGTGTTTTGTGTGCAAAACAAAGGGTCTTTCTGTGAAATTGGTAATGTCCAGGTGATTATTTCCAAAGAAAGATGATTTCCGAAGTGAGATTTAAGCCATTTAAAAATCTGAAATGATTGGGGCTCCTGGGTGGCTCAGTCGGTTAAGTGTCCGACTTTGGCACAGGTCATGATCTCGCAGTTCGTGAGTTCAGGCCCTGGGTCAGGCTCCGTGCTGACAGCTCAGAGCCTGCAGCCTGCTTCAGATTCTGTGTCTCCCTCTCTCTTTGCCCCTCCTCTGCTCATGCTCTTTCTCTCTCAAAAATAAACATTTAAAAAATTATTTATTTTATTTTAGTTTAGTTTTTTTAACATAAAAATTTTTTAGTAAAATTAAAAAAAAATAAAAATCTGAGATGATGGGAGTGCCTTTCTTCTCTTTCTCTGCTCTGTCCTCACACTGTCAGCCAGTGATTCCTTCTCAGTGTCCATCAGATTTGACGCTTCTCAGGTTCACCAGTCACTCCTTTGTTCCAGGACCTCTCACATCTCATTTATGTTAAAGCAGCTTCCCGTCTGGTTTCACTGCCACTTACCCACTGTCCCTCAGTGTGTCTTGTGCAGCTGTGGCCGGATGCAATACCCCCGTTCCCCTCCTGAGGTAGCAGAACTAAACCCGTACACCTGACAGCGCTTCAGCAACAGCACCCTTTCCCCCACACACCTTCCAACTTAATTTGTACTGTTGAGCTCAACCTTTATTTACTCATCACCTACCTTCCTGCTGTAGGTATGCTACTTTAATTAAGGCATCCTTTCTTATTTAAGCTCCACAATAGCCCAGAGAGATAGAGGTTTCTATTCTTGTTTTATAGATGAGGAAACCAAGAGGCAGAAAGCTTGGAAAGGAACTGGCATGTAGGTGTAAAATAACTGTCTGGGGAATGAATGAATAAATGATTGAAAGCTAGTGATTAAGAAAGTCTGTGCTGTACTTGAACCTGGGCCAGTCTGATTCTAGATCTTCTGTCACCCTGCCCTGATGTAGCCCCATTTTGCTTATTACTTGACAGTTTGGTTCTCTGGCCACAAGCTATTTGTAATTTTTCACACCATTATTCCAGTCATTTCTTCAGCCTGGACTACATGTAGCCCATTTCCTCATTTTTCTTTAGAACATAAGGCAAAACTCACGCTGATTGGTACTTTGGTACTTGAGTCCCTTTTTTTTTTAAATCTACGTATTCCCTTGGTGCTGTATTATTTACATTATATCTAATTAGATACTGATTTGTGGCCTTTCTTTCTTTCTTTCTGTCTTTTAAAGATTTTAGGTTTAAGCAGTCTCCACATCCAGCATGAGGCTCGAACTCACAACACTGATATCAAAAGTCCCATGTTCCACCGACTAAGCCAGCCAGGCACCCCTGATTTGTGACATTTCTAATCAGGTCACATGTTTTTGTGTGTTTTCAAAGTTAGACTCGTGAGCTCTTGGGGCAAAGCACGGGGTCTGATGAATTAAGTGTCAGGCAGACTTGGGTCCTGGCTTTGCCACTTATTGTGCAGTTTTGGGTAAATAAGAGCTTAACTTATGTTAGATCCAGTGTCCTCTCTTTCCCAGCCCTGCCTTTAGTCCTCGGCCCATAACAGGTCACCAGGACATGTAGATTATCTTTCCATTTAATTAATGCTAAAAAAAAAAAAAAAAAAAAAAGGTCTGGTAACTAGATACACTAGTACACTTGTCCTGGTGCAGTATTTGGTTTAGAATTTTCTCCTTAGGAATGATGAGCATTCTAGCAGTGATAGATTGAGTTTCCCACCCCACATATTACAGAATATTCAGTTATCTGGCAGATATTACAGTTATAGAGTTGTTGAGGGGAGTGAGTTCTGAATTTTCTACTCTATTTAATTTGCCTTTATTGTGCCTTGGTTATATATGCATTTACACTGTCCTGTGCATTTTTTCAAACCAGTACATCCCATAGTTTTTTTTTTTCCTTCTTTCTACTCAGTTTTATTATTGTTCTCATCTGTATGTCTCTTTCAAGATAACTGCCTGTTCTGAGCATCACACATGTCATTGGAGAGGTGTTTGCTGCCTTTGCTTGGCTCAGGGTCATGTTCATCTCAGAGTAGGTCTCTTTTTCTCTGTCATGCAGCAGTAGTTCCCCAAGGTTCCTTCCGACACAGGTCCTTGTCCTTGGAGGAGGAAGACTTGGGAATAGGGACTGTCACCTCTGCCCTGGGAGGGCATCTCGGAGCAGCAGCTGCCCCGCCACAGCTGCACACCACAGCCAGTACTTGGAGGTCATACCAGAGCCCGACTGAGCTGAGCTGCTCTAGGCAGGCTGTATTTAAGCAGATACAGACATGCCCTGAATTTAGTGAAAGCTTGATATCCTAGTTAGGCCACATGTATGCAGATGTATCCTTGCTCTGAAGGAACCTGGAGACTAGTAGGTACACAAACCACAATAAAGAAGCATTAAGGAAATTTTAAATTAAAGGCAACTTAAAAATCAAAATTTCATGTGTCTCTTTTTGAGCACTAGGTGCAAAATTGTCTTTGCATCTTTTAGCATAATTTAGTCTGTGTGTAATTTTACATTCTGCTTTTGCACCTACCTTCATTGTTTTTGAACTTTTCTTTTTATATATTGCAAATAAATACCCCTTTTCGGTGACTAGCTTACATTCCTTTGAGCATGTATTCCACAGTTTCCAGGCCTCTTTCTTAGACAGAGGCTGGGAAGGCAAAGGTAGGGAATGTTTTATCGAAAAGTAGAGCTGTGATCTTTCTCACTTTGGTCTGCGATCTGAACATACAGTGGAAGGTAGTCTTGATTTTTTTTAGCTTTATTTAAAACTTATTTTATTTTTATTTTTACTTATTTTGAGCCACAGCTGGGGGATGGACATAAAGCAACATATAGAAAACATATATATGAGGAACATACAGAGAACAAGACTGAGAGATAGGGGAATGCAGTGATGGTTCATAGCCAGTGGTTTCAGTTTCGTTTGTGAAGTATTTGGAGACTAATCTTCTAAGAAGAGGTTTATGCCACTAATGATGTTTGAGGTAAGTGGGGCTGTTCTAAACTTCTTGCTGTTGGCATAAATAGACTTTTAAGAACATCGGATAAATCTGAGGGTAGAATTTGCAGGACTTGATGTCTTCCTGACCCCGTGGAAACAGTAGGCTTCATGGTGGGAGTGTCAGAATTGCAGGAAGAACAGGGTGCCGCTATTTAAATACAGAGAGAGTAAGGATTAGGGCTGAAGAGGATGACTCCAACATTGGACTGGTTAGCTCTATCTGTGGGCTAATTAGAGAGGAGATGACTTTCCACCCAGTAGATCGTGATGGATAAAAGCAGAGGACAGCAGTCAGCAGGAGTGTTTTCCTCTCCCAAAGTTCTGTCCTTTCCTTGCTGGTACATCCGCGTGATGAACTCTTTGAGTCTCAGTTCCCTTATGTAAAAAAGCTGGGGTGATAGTACCTACTGGCCATGGTTGTTGTGAAGGCCGATTGGAGAATACCTGTGCAGGTGCTCCTAGGCTGCTTGGTGTCACTGTAATGAGTTATTCTATTAAGTGTTATGTTTTGGGTCTTTGACTTTCTATCTCCCCTGTAATCCATCAACGAGCATTAGGATTATTTTCCACAGAGAGATTTAAACTACATCTGATTTCACCACGACTCAGTTTGCCCAAAGGAAATGGGCTGGTGAAGCTGTGTAATGTTCCTTTGGTAGTTAGAAAGGAGGTGAAACCATCATTGTTTCAGTGGGATTTTTTCCCCCTCTTCTCCACCTTGTGAAAAGTGTATTCATATGTTTTAGAACTAAGACTCCCCTACAAGTCTAATTTGATGACAAGAATCGCCATTATTGCTAAATTTATTACACTTTCACCTCTTTTCCCTGAATGACTCATTATTGAGTCCTGGAAATGCAACTGTGTTTTTGTTTAGGAGGAGGTGGTGGTGAGGGAGAACTTGGGGATGACTTTTAAATAAGAGAACTTTGTATTATATTTATCTGTCTGGAGGCAATAAATCTGTTTCAGCAGATTAAATACAGACTTCTTTATAAAGCCCTATTTTCTCAAACCTCTTATCAGCAGCACTTGGCAGTAATCACACCTACGGAAACTTGTAATTTTCCTCAAGGAGGTGACACTGACAGAATTAAAAATGAAGGAGCCCCCCTGAAAAGCAAGTTCATTACAAATTAACAGTGGTCTTAGCAAAGCAGTGGGCTAAGGCGTGTCAAATAGCGATATGGATAAAGAAACCCAGCATTTTAAACTGTCAGAGCTGGGAGCAGGGCTAGCCTGAGAACAAATTAATCACATATTGTCAAGGCAAAGTTGCATCAAATTAACACATCGGATTCCAGCATATTAATGTTAGAATGCTTTCACCTGATTATTACTGCAAACCATTGCCACTCTTTGAATGCAAAGATATAATTAAATTGCTAAATAGAAAGTGCATATAATATCTCCACATGCATTTAGGATGCATGAGCTGAAAAGTGCACATCCTAGGAAGTGACAGATTCTATTTGTAGGGGGAAAACTTTACTTTTTTTCCCTTTTATTTACTTGGGAGTACTAGAGTATGAAATTAGAAAAGTTAGTTATGTTATTCATATCCTATATGAGTTAGATGAAATACAGATTTAATTTAACTGATTTGCTACACTGGCTATGAGTACATAATTACCTCTGTGTTTTTCTGGAAGAGAAATGGGAAAATGTTGCACAATGGTCCTTTGCAACAAAATTGCCCATTACACATAATCCTAGTGGTGGATTTCTTCAGAAGGTGCTTTGGAGAAACTAGATTGGCCATTATGACAACTGTCTTTTACATGGGGTTGCTTTCTAGCTTTGCTTAATATGGTATGTGTGTCTGATGATACTCACAGTGAGAACTCTGGCAGAAGCTCAGTTGTGGTTGACCTTTGTGATCAAGGATATAGCCCAGCAGGAAGAACTTGCTCTATCGTAGTCCCCGCTTGTCCTAGGTTATACTTGGACCAGGCCTTCTGGTTTGCTATCTCTGCTACTCACATTTAGCCTTGCTGTCTCTGTTATTCACAGGTTGGACTACTCCCTCCTTGCCCTCTACCAAGCTCTGTTGGTCCTCTGAATTAAAATCTTCCTTAGAACTCAGTTTCTTTCTTGAAGACTCCTTTAGCAACCCGGGTATCCACAGACTTCTCTCTTGAGCTTGACATAGAGCAGTCTTATTTTACCAATCTCACTTAGCAGCAGTCAAGGGCTTATAAACCTGGGAAAGGGAAGTAGAGCTCATTAGGAGATAGCATGGATTCACTTAGAACTAGGCAGGGTGAGATCACCTCATTTCTTTCTTGGCTAGGGCGATTGGCCAGATAGAGTACTGTGGTCATGGCAGTTGTGAATTTCACAAAAGGGACCCTTGACTGTCTCGAGGTTCCAAGAGTGTAGATGTCATTGCTTCCTGGGTAGATGTCAGATCTTCCTAGGAGATCTGATCTAAGGCCTTAGATCCCCTCAGGGTCAATGTCTCCTGCCTCCTAGCACTCTTCCATCTTGCTACCCCACAGAATGAGTTTCTGAGCTCAGGCCTGCAAATTGATTTTGATATTCATGTCACTAGAATATGTTTGTGAATTAAGTGTGCTGCAAAAGCCATATTTATTGTACTCTAAAGACTTCTAAAAATGACTTCTGAATTATCCATGGCCCTGTCTGCCTTTGCTAGTTTAGATGTTTAGGAGAAAGCCATGCCTGTGTTTTTAAGTGTACAGAACAGTTGTGTTAATTTTATACACCTTATTGTGCAACAGGTCTCTACAACTTGTTCATCTTACAGAACTGAAACTCACAATTCCCCCTTTCTTCCTCCCCCAGCCCCTGGCAACCACCATTCTACTTTCCCTTCCTAGGGGTTTGACTGTTTTAGATGCCTCACATAAGTGGAATCATGCAGTATTTGTTTTTTTGTGACTGGCTTATTTCACTTAGCTTAAGGTACTCAAGATTGATCCAAATTGTATCTGACAGGATTTCCTTCTTCTTTTTGGAGCCGGAATAGTATTCTGTAGCATGTATGTATCACATTTTCTTTATCCATTCATCTGTAGGTGGACATCTAAGGTTGCTTCATCCTCTTGGCTATTGTGAATAATTGCAGTGACCATGGGCACGTAAATATCTCTTCAAGATCCTCCTTTCACTTCTTTTGGATATATACACAGAGTGGAATTGCTGGACCATATGATAATTCCATTTTTAATTTTTTGAGGAACCTCTGTACACTTTACCATAGCAGCTGCACCATTTTACATTTCTACCAGCAGTGCACAAGGGCTCCATTTTCTCCACATTTTCACCAACACTTGTTATTTTCTGTTTTGGGAGCTGTGTGTGGGGTTTTTTTTTTGTTGTTTTTGTTTTATGATGGCCATTCCGACAGGTATGAAGTGATACCTCATTGGGGTTTTGGTTTGCATTTCCCTAATGATTAGTGATGTTGAGCATCTTTTCATTTACTTGTTGGCCATTTGTGTATCCTCTTTAGAAAAATGTCCTTTGCCCGTTTTTTTTATTAAAAAAATTTTTTTAATGTTTTTATTTTATTTTTGAGAGAGAGACAGAGTGCGGCCGTGGGAGGGACAGAGAGAGAGGGACACACAGAATCTGAAGCAGGCTGTAGGCTCTGAGCTGTCAGCACAGAGCCCGACATGGGGCTCGAACTCACAAACTGTGAGATCATGACTTGAGCCGAAGTCAGATGCTTAACCTACTGAGCCACCCAGATGCCCCTCCTTTGCCCATTTTTTAATTGGATTGTTTTTTATTGTTGAGTTGTAAGAGTTGTTTATATATTCTGGATGTTAACCCCTTTACAGATATATGGTTTGCAGATATTTCCCCTCCCTATTCTGTAGGTTATATTTTCATTCTCTTGACTGTGCACAGGTTTTTAAGTTTGATGTAGTTTTATTTTCCTTTTGTTGCCTGTTTCTAGAATCATATCCAAAAAATCACTGCTGATAAATCTGTTGTCCTCAAGATTTTCCCTCTATGTTTTCTTCCAGCGATTTTACAGTTTCAGTTCTTATATTTAGGTCTTCAGTCCATTTTGAGTTAATTTTTGCAATATGGTATAAGGTAAGGGTACAACTTCATTGTTTTACATGTGGCCATCCAGTTTCAACACCATTTATTGAAGAGTCACATTCTTGTTTCATATGACTTATAATGAGAGCACAGTTCATAAGTGGAGAGATAATGGTTAGAGCTTTTTCCTTCATATTTATGTGACTGTTCTTGATAATCTACGTAGTGAAGGATTTTATTTAAAATGCCCTTTTTCAGGGCACCTGGGTGACTGAGTTGGTTGAGCGTCCACCTTTGGCTCAGGTCATGATCTTGTGCTTCGTGAGTTTGAGACCCTCATTGGGCTCTGTGCTGACAGCTCAGAGTCTGGAGCCTGCTTTGGTTTCTGTGTCTCCCTCTCTCTCTGCCCCTCCCCTGCTCCTGCTCTCTCTCTGTCTCTCAAAAAAATGAATAAATGTTAAAAAAATGTTTTAATAAAAAAATACCCTTTTTCTTGTGGTAATCACTTCGCAGTAGATACATATATCAAGTCATTATGTTGGACACCTTTAATACAATGTTACTTGTCAATTATTTCTCAATAAAACTGGGGAAAATACCTTTTCCCTGCCTCATTATGTGCATTCCATAGTCTGTGATTTCATGGTTCCTATTCTTTGCATGTTATGTTCTCTGCCAGAATGTCTTCCCATGTCAGTGAATTCCTGTCTATTCAGTAATTTCAACCCACATATGATCTCCTCTGACTCCCTCAAGTTCATTCCTGCAAGTAATACTTAGCACACTCCATTGTAATCATATTTATATATCCTTTGCTCCCATGGGAATATAAGGTCTGTTTGGACAGGGACAATGTCTGGTTTGTCTTAACAACCACAGTGATTAGCACAGGTCCTGGCCTCCGGTGGTCACTTAGAAAACTAAATGTATGAACAGCCCCCTTTGCCATAGACTGTAAAACTCTGAGGGGTAGGATGCCTAAGTGTATATGTAACTAGCTGAGCTTCTGTCTCCTCGATTCTCAAATTAAGAGTTGGAGAGTTCTCTGAGGTCCCTTCTGTGCAATAGTCTATGAAAATTGCATAGTGAATTCTTATCCAGGTACTCCCAGAGCTTCGGTTCCACAAATCCCACAAGAGGTGCCATCAAATAGGACAGATCTTAACTTTTTTGTTCAGTGGGTGGGGCCCTAAGGAATTTTGCCATTCAAGAGTCAGGTCAAATAAAGTATGTTGGCTAAACCTTGCCAATGTGTTCTGGTTCCAGCAAGTCTGTCTTTCATTGCAGGCAAGGCATCCCCATCCCACCCTCTTTTTTGGCCTTACTGTTCTTTCTAAAATTGGAAAGATGGATCAACTTTTACAGTTTCAGTGCATATGTGTTTGAGGGTGGAAATGAATGTATTTGAAAGAGTATATATGATATTTTAATATTATGTAAGGAAAATGAAATTTTATACAATACTTGGAAAAAAAGTAAAGTTTGATGAAAATTTGACTGTTGGAAATATGCAGAAGATAGAAGAAACTTTTTAAAAAATTTTTAAATGTTTATTTATTTTTGAGAGAGAGAGAGAGACAGAGACAGAGCGTGAGTGGGGGGAAGGGGCAGTGAGAGAGGGAGACCACATATTCTGAAGCAGGCTCTAGGCTCTCAGCACAAAGCCCGACATGGGGCTCAAACCCACAAGCTATGAGATATGACCTGAGCTGAAGTCGACGCTTAACTGAGCCACCCAGGTGCCCTGATAGAAGAGATTTTAATGGTTCTAGTGAGGTACACATCATCTTTACAGGATTGTGAGATTTTTACAGTCATCAGAAGGGGTCATGGGTTAAAGATGGTCATGAAACACTGCATTAGTTTCTGTTCCTATTCTAATTTTCTGTGATTCTATAATGATGAACATTTCACAGAAGGCTTCAGTGGGATGAGCCCTGCGTATTTCTACTGCAAGTATGACTTGCACCTACCATTTTTGTTTGCTTGTTTGCTTTTCTTAATTGAATCTTGACTCTACCATTTACTAGCTATGCAGCCACAGGCAAGTCACTTAATTTCTCTCAGCGTTAATTTTTTTCATCTGTGAGAGGAATATGATAGCACCTTCTCTCTAAGATGGTAGTGAGAATTGGATTAGCTAGCCAAAGCCCTCAGCTTAGTGGCTGGTACGCCCTAAATGTTCCATTCGTGTTATTACCATTAAAGATTTCGAAGTAAGCATTAATCACTCATCTGTCCCCGGTCTGACTTTGGAACTTCCAGAGGTAGATGTGGAAATTAGAAAAAAACATTCACTTTACTATTGGCAAATCCGATCAGGGTGCATTCATGTCTCTCCTGAGTGTCCGCCAGCACCACGTGGTAGAACTTCCTATGACAATAGAGACTCTCTGTGCTGTCCCAGATGGTAGCCACTAGCCACATGCGACTGGTGATCTCTCGAAATGTGGCTAGTGTGACTGTGGAACTGAATTTTAAAATTCATTTGCATTAATTGAAATTTAGGGGCGCCTGGGTGGATTGGGCAGTTAAATGTCCAACTCTTGATTTTGGCTCAAGCCATGATCTCACGTTTCGTGGGATTGAGCCCCACGTCGGGCTCTGTGCTGACAGTTTAAGATTCTCTCTCTCCTCTCTCTGCCCCCCCCCCCATTCCATGTGTGCACACACATGTTCTCTCTCTCTCTGTCTCAAAAAAAAGTTAATTTAAACAGTCATATGTGGCTAGTGGTTCCTGTATTGGGCAGTGTGGGTCTAGACATAAAGATGACTTCCCCAAAGGAGAGATTGTTAACTGCAGAGGAGACAGACTTGGAAGTGTGGCCTCATACCCTTCTGTGCCGGTAATGGGGCTAGCGAGAACTGGGCTCTCAGACCTGACTCGAGAAGGCTGGCCAAGGTCCTAACCCTAAAGTTTGAGCACAGAAACAACTGTTGAGCAGGCACTTCCGAGAGAGAGTCTGGAACAGTTGAGGCCATGCCAGGTAACTGAATCTTCTGGACAGAAAGAGAAGGTACTGTTCTTCCCTGTATTTCTAAAAGGGCAGAAAGGCCTATTTTGTGGCTAATGCTAGGAAGCCTGGAAACAGAAAGAGTAGTTCCTTCAATGGGTCCTACAATTATAGTGACTAAATGGTGTGCAGGGCATTTTCTTAATAATAAATTTTAAACTTTAATGCCTTAATGATAAAGACTTTATATTTTGCTTCATTTTACACTTTAAATATGACCATGTATTTTTTTCTAGTGGCTTGTGTATATTTTTTACCATGTAATAGGATGATCCAAGTTAGCTTATCTTTCAGACAGAACAAAGACAGATACATAAAACTACAATTAAAAATAGAATGTCTCATAAGCCTTTGCCCTGCATTCAGTCTTATCTCATTTATACTGAATATGGTTTCAGGTAAGCTTATGAAAAGTCAGCTGCTTTGTTGCAGTTTTTTTTTCTTTATATTCTTTTCATTGGGGTTAAATATAAAAGGGCATTCCAGATGGAAGAGCTTGCTTCTAGAAAGGGAAAAGCTGATGTTTCTTTTGAAATTGTCCCCAAAGAGCATCTTGCTTATAGACTAGCAGCATGTGCAGTGCGTGTGTAGTTTCATGGTGTGGGACATCCTGTTGTCCATGAGTAACCAAGTGAATTTGAAATGACATCGTTTGTTACCAGATCTTACATCTGGGAATCTGTCTTGAAGTCACCATCATTAGGTACAGCTCTCCCTCCCCTTATTAAAATAATGGTTACACTTCTAAGCTCTTTAGTTGATATCTTTTCTGATGAGGTATATTAACACTATTAAATAGTAGCCTCAAAGAAGCATGCATAATTATGGGATATGAGCAGTTATTTCAATGACTAAGTAATTTATATTGTGAGGATATAGCATATCCAAAGCAGCTTCCAATTAATTAGAAAAGGCTGTTTAACCTACATGTATAAAAATTTCAATTAAAACATCTTTGCTAAACTTCTTGTCCGATTTTATTCTATATTAATATGGCTCAATTGAATGAAACATCTTTGAAAATAGTTATTACCTTGGAATGGTAAATCATTGACTAAGCTTTTACTGTGCTTTAAGCATCATGCTATAAGTATTATATATATATTATCTCATTTAATCCTCTCAACCACCTGTGAGACAGGTGACATCACTAGTTTACAGATTTGAAACTTCTCTGAACCTCAGTCTTCTCTCCTTTGTACTGGGGTTAACAGTACCTACTTCAATGTGTTATGAGGATTAAGTGAGATTAATACATGCCCACTTCAATATAAGTACACAATAAATGATAGTTGCTATTGTTAGTCTTGTCTTATTATTTTTTATTTCATGTTTTAATTAGGGGCAGTGCTTTTCATGGTCCAAAAATGTGAAAAGGTATCATATAGTGAAAAGTCTCTTTCCCTCCTGTCCCTATTCACCTAGTACCTACCCATACCCATTTTACTAGTCTCTTGTATATTTTCCAGAATGTCGATACACAAATATCAATATGTATTCTTATTTCACTCCCCTTTTACATAAAATGTAATATACTATTAATACTGTTCCAGAGGTTGCTTTTCTTCTTAGCGATGTAACTTGGAACTCTCTGCCCAGAGAATTTCTCCTTCCTTCATGCAGTTGCACAGTATTCCATTGTTTGGAAATATTATAGTAATTCAGCCAGTTCCCTGTTGAGGGATACTTGAGTTATCTCTAATCTTCTGCTGTTACAGAAAATGCAGCAGTGAATTATCTTGTACAGTTGCTAGGTCAGCGGAGATATGCATTTGTAATTTATGTAAGTATTGCCAAATTGCCCTCCCTAGGGTTTTTACATTACATTCTAACCAGCAGTGTAAGAGAGTGCCTGTTTCCTCAAAGCCTCACCGTAGAATTTATAAAATGTTTTGATTTTTGCCAGTCTAATAGGTGAAAAGTGAATCTGTATAATTTTAATTTGTATTTCTCTTCGGAGTGAGGTTGGGCCTTTGATTTGTTTAAGAACTTTGGCAGTTTTGTAAACTTTCCAGATGTATTGGATTCTTGATGTTTTTCTTGTTTTCTCGTAGTTCTTTATATATCAGGGATATTAGTCTATTTATCTTGTACATCTTTTGACTTTGTTTATAGATTTTTTTGGACTGTACACAACATTTTTTTGAAAGAGTGAAATTTATCATTTTTCCTTTGTAGCTTCTGGATTTTGAATTTATTTGGGGAAAATTTTTTTATATGCCTTGCATATTTCTTAAGTTTATTCCTAGATATTTGTGGTTGTTGCTATTATAAATGGGGTCTTATTTTCTGCTTCTAACTCTGTGTATGAAAGCTGCTGATTTCTGTGGTTATTTTGTATTGTTTTACATTACCGAATTCTCTGTTTATAGTAGTTTTTAACTAGTCCTTACAAGATTTCTAAATATGTAAGAATATTATTCTATATAAATAGAATAATATAGTGATTTCATTTTACCTCTTTCATTCCTACTTTTATACCTCTGACTACTTTCTAGTTTATGCCAAACAGGGAATATTACGATGAATTTTAATGAGTGATAAAAGGGATGGAGGAGTTGAAAAATGTCTTTGTATTCTAGTGACCCTTTCCTGCAGTGCTCATAAGATCCTGTATTAAATAGGGTAGGTATATTGGTTTTGGTTTTGGTTTTTTGCCATTGTTGTAAAATATCATTTGAGGTGTGTATTTTTCTTCCTTAGAAATCACTTGGTTTTCTTTTCTTTTGTTTTCTTTTGTTTTGTTTTCCTTTCTTTTGTTTTCTTTTTTTTTTCTGCACTCTGGAAAAAAATCAGTATTTGACAATATACCATAAGATTATGTCTTTGTGTTCTAGTAATAATCTTGCATCTTATCAAATATAGACCAACATTTGAATTAGCAACTGAAATCCTTTTGAGGTTTTCCAGAGCTTCAATTAAACTTAGTAGGAATTTTAGATTTTTTTTTCCCGTGAACATTCTGTTCCTTGATTCATAGTAGTCCTGTAATGAGTTGTTCCTACCATGCAGCATTCTGCTTTGAGAGGGTTTTTTGATTTGTCAGCTATAGGGGACCAGAGAATTTGAAGGAGATAAGAATATGAAGAGAAGTTGTTAAAAATGCTTTTAGCACATAATACTTATTTCTCGTTCCCTTCCTCCCTCTGTAAGTCCTTGAATAAAATTGTTGGTTACTTGGGAATAATTGGGTACTTTTCTTCTCCACATAAGCTGGAAAGTTTGTGAGGTACCTTATCCATCTTTGAAATATAGATTTGGGATTACTTGTAAATATGTCTTAAGGTTTTGAAAATTATTTGAGAATATTGAGTAAATATGGAAAAACACTGTAAAGATATATATAAGATAGAAATAATTGTGCAATAATCACTCATATCTCCATCACCCAGTGTGGGAAGAGGAACATCCCTTTTACTTTTGAAGTCCCTTCTGTATCCTTGCTCTCCTCTCACTCACAGAAGTGTCTTTCATTCCCTTGCTTCTCCTTATAGCTTTATCTCTGATGTTTGTGTCTCTAAAACAATACATTTTTTAACTTTATGTAAATGGAATTGTGCTTCAAGTATTCTTCTGTGACTTTTTTCCCTCAGTGTTATGTTCCTGAGATTCACCTGTGTTGTTGCCTGTAGCTATAAAGTCATTTTTATTAATGGAGAAACTCCATTGTATGAGTATACTACAATTTATTTATTGATTCTGTTGTTGATGGACATTTGGGTTGTTTTTGCTGCTGCAAACACTACTGTTTATAAACATTTTACATGTGCAAGAATTAGCCCAAGGCAGAGGCTTACAAACATTTTTGACCATGAATCACATCTATAATAAGAGATATCACATTATGTCCTGACCCAGTACACATACTTGTAAGTATGTGTGTACATATTTGAATATACAATATATGGAAGCAAAATTTTCATGTAAGAATACTTACCTTCACTAAATGCAAATGCACTATGATACTTTTTTCTAATCTAGTCTATTGTTGCTTATTAAAGAAATATTGGTCAAAATTGGCCAAATTGATTTCCCAACCCTCAGGACCATGGTCTGAAACATCTTGTTCCCAGAATACATGTAGATTTGGAATTACAGAGTCACAGGATATGTATGCAGCTTCAGCCTTAATAGATGATACCGAATTGTTTTTCCAAAGTGATTATTCCCATTTACACTCCCTTCAGCAGTGTGTAAGTGTCCCAATTATCCCATCACACTTAATTTTTTCCAGTTTTGTAGGTATGAAATTATATCTCTCCGTGATTTTAATTTGTGTTTTCAGATTATAACTGGAATCAAACGTCTTTTGTGTGTGGATTAGTTATTCTTGTTTCCTGTCCTGTAAAATACTGTTCACATCTTTTGCCCATTTTTGTTTATTATTTATGACTGATTTGAAGGAATTTTTTAAGATGTATTTTGGGTAGTAATCATTTTTATATATGTGGATACAAGCCATTCTGTTGCAGATATGTTATTCTGATTTGTAGCTTGTCTTCATTATCTTTGTAGTGTTTTTTTGATAAACAAATTCTTATTTTTAATGTATTGAATTTATGAGCTATTTACTTCATTACTTACACTTTTTTTTAATCTTGTCTAAGAAATCCTTCCCTACCCCAAGATCATAAGGATATTTTACTATCTTGTAGTTAAGTTTTTGTATTTAAATAACCTATCTAGAATTCTCTTCTTTTTTTTTAGATGCATAGTGTGAGGGAAAGGTGCAATTTCACCTTTTTTTCTGGATGGTGGATCAGTTGCCTGGGTATTAGTTATGTAAGTCTCATTTCCTCCTGATTTGTGGTGATAGCTCAGTCACATATGTATCACACTTCCCTATGCGTGTGCTGCTGTTTCTGGGCTCTCTTTTTTTCCAGTGGTTTGGTTTTCCCCACATTAATACCACACCATCTTAATTGTTTTAGACTTAAAACAATTTCTGATATATGGTAAATCATACCCCTTAAACTCTTCATTCTTACTTATGGGCATCCTGTGTATTCTTGACCTGTTTTCTTCTGATCCACATAAATTATGAATCTGCTTGTTAGGTTTTTAAAAAATTTCTGTTGAGATTTTGATTGGACTGAATTTGTAGATCAATTAGGGAGAATTGATATCTTTACCGTTTTGAACATGTATATCTTTTCATTTACTTAAGTAAGCTAAAATGTCTTTCATAAAATTTTATAATTTTCTCCATAGAAGTCTTAATATTAATGTCTTTTGTTAGATTGAGTCACAAATACTTAATATTTTTTATTCTGTTCTCAATATCTTTTAAATCTTAGTATCTTTTAAATCATAGTGCCTGTTTGTTGCTAGCGTATAAATAGCAGTTGATTCTTCTTTTTTTTTTTTCACTCAGTTGTATTTATTCACCAGCAGAGATTTTCATCATTAACAGAGGCAGTTGATTCTTCTGCATTGATTTTATTTCAACAATCCTAATAAACTTTTAGTAATCCTGTTTTATACCTTTTTTGTTTTTTTCTGGAGTCAGTCATTTACAAATAATGATAGTCTTGTTCTTTTCTTTCTAGTCCTTATACTTTTCTTTTTCTTGCCTAACTGAACTGGCTAAGACCTCTAATACCATGCCGATAAAAGTAATCTTGTTATGTTCCTGATATTAAAGGACTACTTTCAATATTCTACCATTAAGAATGATGTTTAGGGGCACCTGGGTGGCTCAGTCGGTTAAGCATCCGACTTCAGCTCAGGTCATGATCTCATGGTTCGTGAGTTCGAGCCCCCCATTGGGCTCTGTGCTGACAGCTCAGAGCCTGGAGCCTGCTTCAGATTCTGTGCCTCCCTCTCTGTCCCTCCCCAGCTTGCACTCTGTCTCTCTTTCTCAAAAATAAAAAAACGTTAAAAATTAAAAAAAAAAAGATGGTTCTTTCATTAAAAAAAAAAAAGAATGATGTTTATTGTTTGGTAAATGGCTTATGTTGGATTAAGGTCCCTTTTACTCCTAGTTTGCTTAGATTATCATCTTTTTAATCATGAGTGAATATTGAATGCGCTGAGTGCTTTTTGTCTATATGTGTATATTGCCATATTCTTTTTCTCCTTTAATTTCTTAATCTGATCAATTAATTTATTTTCTTTGTTTAACTAACATTGCACATGATAAAAATAAATTAAACTTTGGTTATCAAGTATCCTAGTTTTTATATACTGCTGGTTGGTTTGCTAATATTTTCTTTAGGATTTTTACATCTTTGTTTACAGGTAAACTTGGCCTGTAGTATTCCTATCTCATACTCTCAGGTTTTGATAATGGGAGTTTGCTAGCCTAATACAGTGATTTAGGAGTTATTCTTTCTCAGTACCATTGAATAATATGGGTAATATTAGCATTATCTGTTTTCGAATGTTTTTTGGGACTTGATAATAAAACTCGTCGCAGATTAGGATCCCATGGGAAGCTGACTCTGAAATGGATAGAGATACACATGCAGGGAATTTATTAGAGAGTGTTTTCT
Organism: Cryptoprocta ferox; assembly: GCA_028646485.1. Taxonomy (NCBI): domain Eukaryota; kingdom Metazoa; phylum Chordata; class Mammalia; order Carnivora; family Eupleridae; genus Cryptoprocta; species Cryptoprocta ferox. Next base: position 9,374,994 of record CM053568.1, read on the forward strand.
GGATCAACATCTGTGAGGAGAAGTGAAGAAAACAGGATTGGGTGGAAGAAGGAGCTGGGCAGTAGTGCTAACATCATGGGGCACTCTGAAACTAGGATGGCACTTCAGGGTTGCCACAAGTTGGGATAAGGCGGTCAGTCCTTTATATTCCTTGCATCTGACTTATCATTGGACTCTAGCTGCTCTGAGAAGGAAGTGTGATCTTGGACAAGGCGGCTCTATCAGCCTGTTTAATTCCAGGAACCAGCTGATAGCCGGCAGCCATCCCAGCAGTTGAGGAATATGCCCTTCATTCCTGAAGATGGCATCTGGGTGGTATAGCCAGTGACCATGTCATTCTACCCTTCGTGCCACTTGTGTGTATTTGCTTCATGATAGTGCTGGGACCATTGGTTCACATCTGTGGTTTCTTTGGGGAAACGTATACAAGGAAGGTTAGTGGAATAAACTACAGTCCCCATTTCTGCAACTGATCTTGAGGCCACAACTGAACTCATCCCCCTCTTCAGGTATCCATTTTAGTCCCTTCAATCTCAATTACCATTTCTGCTAGTCTAGGTGGCTCTTATGGCAAGATGACTCAGACCCTTATCCCTGAGGGCCCAAGTCCATGGTCAAAGGCTCTGGCTACTTCCTCTGTCCTTTAGTCATCTAAATTGGGCAGAAGAGTAACAAAATATGCCAGATTCCCTGGCCAGACATGTTCCTTCCTGCCTCTGTTGTGTAACAGTGGCCCTGCCTTCTGATGAGAATTAACTATTCCTGTCAGGATAGTGCTTTTTCTTCTTGCCTCATATCCCTTGACATGAGCCTGGGTGGCAACCATAGTTTAACATTTGTCTCCTTGTGGAAGTGTTCGCCCTCTGGGAACCAGGTTCTCTAAATCCACAGAGCCCCAGTTTCTAGAGATTCTTCAAGTAGGTCACTGGGAATAACAGCTAATAGGGCCACTCTTGCTTCTTCTCCTTGTTTCCTAGAACCATGTATTTTACCTGGTGGGGACATAATGCCATATAATGGGTGTTGATTTTTAGTATATATGTTGCATCCTAGAGATGGCGTCCCAGCCTTACAGGGTGTCATCTCTGAGCCAGTGCCTTATCCATCCTTTAAATATGTTGTTCATTCTTTTAGACCAACAGCTTTTGGATAGTATGGCGTATGATATGACCAGAGAATCCCATGGTTATATGCTGCTACTGCCACATCTCCTTTGCTATAAAGTGGGTTCCTCAGTCTGGTGCAATATTATTTGGGCTGCCACTTTGTTGGATGAAACATGCTACAAGTGCTAAGGCACTACTGGCAGGAAGGGCAAGCCCATACTTGACTATGTGTTGGTCTTAGCCAAAACCACTTTCAGAGTGGAAAGGGTCCAGTGCATTCAACTTCACACCAGTGGCTATTTGGTCTTAGGGATGATGCTGTATTGGAGGCTCAGCATCGTTCTCTGTTGCTGTCTGGATATTTGACAGTAGGCAGTAAGCAGTATCAGCCTTGATGAGTGGGAGACATGGTGTTGGGCCTATATATAGCCTCAATCTCTGTCACCGTGGCTACTCTATTCATGTGTCCATTGTGCCAGCATTGGGGAGACCAATAACAAAGAGACTGGCTGAAGTTAAAGCAAGTCTGTGTTGTGATATCCCCCAAACAGTGATTTACTGGGAGGACCTACAGGACTCAGCATATAGTTGCACTCATGTCTATGATTTATTACCACAGAAGGATACAAAGTACAGTCAACAAAGGGGAAAGACATGTGGGATGAGGTCCAGGTATACACTTCTAAGAGGCCTCTCTCCGGCATCACACAGGACATGCTTAATTCCCCCAGCAGTGAGTCTTGTCAACATGGGTGAAATATTCTCTACTAGGGAAGCTTATTAGCAACTCAGTGTCCATGGTTTGTATTGGAAGCTAGTCACATGTGCACCCTCTGCCTAGCATGTACCAAAATGCCAGAGTCCTAGAAGGAAGGCAGGTGTTCATCATAAACCACTGTGTTTGCACAGTTCAGGCACAGTGAGCCACTTTTGCTGGTTAGGGCAGTGGGAACTCTACTAAGGTCCATGTTCCCAAGAGTCTACATATTTTAACCTTCTGACGCTTTGCCTTCACTTTGACATAAAGATGATGGACAAATGCATTGTCCCAATCTCTGACTATTGGGAACATTCCCTATCACTTTTTTCTTACAAGGCCACTCCTGAGTGGGGCTGCAGTGTAGCCATGGTCCATTTTCAGCTTCAACAGTGTCCAACAGTTCTTGAAGTGTTGACATTCCTCTTTGTCAGTATATGATTGCAAAATGACCATAGATACTTTAGGGAATCACTGCAGTGCTTCCTTGCTGTGGAGGTGCAGGTCCTTCTCCCTTTAACTTTAGCTCATAATCTCACATTTTCCGGATATGTCTACCCCTAGCTATTTTTAATTCCTGTTACTTCCAATTTGATACATGAATTATTTATGTGTTTCTAAATTTCCAAACCTATTAGGTTTTTATAATTTTGCTTTTTGGTAATTGATTCTATATTGTTTTGTGGTTAGAGAAGCTGGCCTAATGATACCAATTATTTGAAATTTGTTGAGCATGGTTTTATGTCCACCAATGTGGGTCACTTTTCATAAATATTACCTGTGAACCTGGAAAGAATGCTGGAGCAACTACTGCTCTTGGTTGCAGGATTCTAAATTTGTCCGTTAGGTTGAGCCTGTTAGTTGTGTTAAAATCTGTATCTTTATTGATATTTTTTGTCTGCTTGCACTATCAGTAGACAAAGATACATTCGAATCTTCCAGTATATTGATAGATTGCCTTTTTTTCTCGTAGAGTTCTGACAGATTTTTCTTTTACATATTAGGAGGTTATGTTTAGGTTCACACAAGTTCAGAATTGTTTCTTCCTGGTCAATTGAACTATTTGTCATTTGTGACTCTATCTTTAGTGACCCCCCCCCCATCCCACCCCTGCTTTATATAACTATATCAGCTCCATTTGGTTAGCCTCGTTATATGGACAATTTCATGTTTAGATACAAATTATTTTTCTTGTTTTTCCTCTCTGAGTTTCACTGGGCTTTTTGACTGTATGCAGTGGTTTCTTTCATCAGTTCTGGAAATCTCTGGCATTCTCTTTTCAGATTTCACCTCTGTACCTTATTCCTCTCTTCTTAAATTCTAGTTAAACTTGTTACAGTATGTTCCTTGATCTTCCATATCTCTTAACCTGCTTTTCATACTTTCTCTTTGTCTCTTTGGTTTACATTCTAGGGAATGTCTTCAGTTCTATTTTCCAATTCACATATTCTCTTTTCAGCTATGGAACTCATACGTTGCACTTATAATTTTAGTCAGTGGATTTTCCTTTTTTATTTTTTTTAAGTTTATTTGTTTCGAGAGAGAAAGAGTGACCACGTGTGCATGTGTCCAGGGGAGGGACAGAGAAGGGGGGGAGAGAGAGAGAAAGAGAAAGAGACAGAGAAATATCCCAAACAGGCTCTGCACTCTCACTGTGGAGCTCAATGCTGGCCTTGATCTCACAAGCTGTGAGGTCATCCTGAGCCAAAATCAAGTGTTGGATGCTTAACCCACTGAGCCGCCCAGGTGCCCCTGGATTTTTCATTTCTAGAAATTCCATTTTGATCTTCTAAAAATCTGCTTGGTAATTTTTAAAAGTTTTTATTAAACATTTAATAATAATTTTCTCAGTAATAGTTCAGTGAACACCCTTATACCTACCACCTGTGTTCATTCATTAACATTTTTCCATATTTGCTTTATTTATCATTTATTTAGCCATTTCAAAATTGCCATTCACTCCTAAATACTTCAGCTTGTATCTCCTAATGGTACTGACATTCTCCTACCGAGCCACAATATCAGATTACAATCTGGTAAGATTTTACAGTCTCTTGCTCTTACTCATATTTTTAATACTTTACATTTTTTTCTTTAAACATATATTTTCTGTTCTCTTTCTGATCATTCTTTTAACTCCAGTCTTTGTGGGTCTTTTAAATGATGCTTTCAGTGTTTCATGATTGGAGGCTGGAACAATTTGTTTTTTACAACTTTCTTTTGGAATTATTGAGTCATTCAGGTTCCTCTTGCAAGGCTTTGTTTGCTTTTGCCTGGTACCTGGGGCCACTACCAGCCCAGGATGACTTTTTTTTTCCCTTAGGATTTTATTTTTTTAAGTAATCTTTACACCCAACATGGGACTCAAATTCACAACCCTGAAATCAAGAGTTGCATGCTCTACCAACTGAGCCAGCCAGGTACCCCCAAACCCCCAGGATGACTTTAAATTCTTGGTTTGACTCTTTCTGGTCCATCCATCAGGTAATGTGAATTTGGCATGAAAATCTTATGTCAAGGTTGTGGTTTTAAAGTCTCAGGAGAAAAAAAATTTGTTTTGGACATAAAATTTTCCTTGTCAAGATGGGGGGGGCCTTATTTCTAATTTACTCCCACATCTGGGTTTTTGGAGTTCCAGCTTTATTACAGATTGTGGGTGGGCTGTCCTGTGTATCCATCTGACCAAGAAAGCAGATACTTAATATCACCTTGTTTGGCAGATACCATCAATATTGGCAAAAATTGTGTTCTGTTTTCTTTTCTGTTGCCCATTTCACTTAGTTTTGGAGCCTTTGTGAATTCCTTAAATACTTGTGAGCCTATTGAATTAGGTAAAATGAATGTTTTTATGTTTTACCAAAATCTTTTTTTTAATGTTTATTTATTTTTAAGAGAGAAAGAGAGAGAGACAGATGCGAGCAGGGGAGGGACAGAGAAAGGGAGGCACAGAATCCAAAGCAGCATTCAGTCTCTGAGCTGCCAGCACAGAGCCTAACACAGGGCTCGAACGCATGAACTGTGAGATCATGACCTGGGCCAAAGTCAGACACTAACTGACTGAGCCAGCCAGGCGCGCCTCAAATTCTTTAGTTGTTTTCTGTTAGACTTTTGGTCAGGTTACATATTTTGCCATGTGGCTGAAGTCCTCATACCCATAGGGTATAGAAGTCCTTCAGTTAAACGGAACATTTTTAAAAATGTGTTGTATTAAATGCTATGGGAAGAATATTATAGAAGGAAGAGCAAAAAGAGACAATTTATGCATAAATATATCATCATTGTTGATTTCATGAAAATGTTGATTCAAAATAAAATACAAGGCCTTTCCTTGCAAAAAAAAAAAAGCTTTAAAAATATATTGGTTTTAAAGAGAATTATAATAGTTAAAGATTGTGGTCTTTTGGGGGCGCCTGGATGGCTCAGTCAGTTGAGCGTCTGGCTTCGGCTCAGGTCATGATCTCACGGTCCGTGGGTTCGAGCCCTGGGTCAGGCTCTGTGCTGACAGCTAGCTCAGAGCCTGGAGCCTGTCTTCAGATTCTGTGTCTCCCTCTTTCTCTGACCCTCCCTTGCTCACGCTGTCTATCTGTCTGTCTGTCTGTCTCTCTCTCTCTCTCAAAAATAAATAAATAAAAAACATTAAAAAAAAAAAAAGATTGTGGTCTTTTGAATCCCATCAGACCCGGGTTTCCATCTGAGTTCTCTCTCTAGCTGTGTGACTTTTAATGATTCCTTTAATTTCTTAGCATTTATTTATCTGTATCATGGAGTAAGTGAGGTCAAAAGGGGTCAAAAGAGGTGATATATGTAAAGGGCTCAGCCTGGTGCCTGACACATAGAGTAAATGTTAGCTGTTTTTAATTGTAGCCATTCTCTTTCCAGAAGTGTTCAAGGTGTTAATACAGAGTGTTAAATGTGAAATATCTCACATTGTACATGTAATAGTGTAAAGCTGAATATGGGTATGTGGGAGACACAACCATAAAGGGAAAAGCAAGAGGCACCACAGTATCAGAAAATGAGGAGGAAGAGTGCCTGGGTGACTCAGTTAAGCATCTGACTCTTGGTTTCGGCTCAGATCATGATCTCACGGTTCATGGGATCGAGCCCCCTGCCAGGGCTCTGCACTGACAGCATGGAGCCTGCTTGAGATTCTCTTCCCCTCTCTCTCTGCTACTCCCCCCTCTCAAAAATAAGTAAGAACTTAAAAAAACAAAAGAAGGAGAAGGAGAAGATGAGGAGGAGGAAAGCAGTATGAAGTTTGGCAGGTGACCAAAACCAAGAAGGCCCTCTGGTCTTCTCAGCTCTCTAAGACTTGGATTTAGTAAGTATATTCTCCACTTTAGCTTTTTCTTTTGTGCTCTGTTTTGTTAGTTCAGGAGCATATATATCCCTACCCCTTTGGGTCAAAGGGAATTCTGACTTCCTGTGGCCCAGGGGAACTGCCTAGCACACTTTAGGAGAAGGAAGCTTGTGCCCTTCTATAGGGACCTCAAGGATAGATAGAGATTTTCATTCTCACCCGTTCAACGGGGGAACTGTTTGGCATCCCTAGAGTTCTGGAAGTGCCTTATTAGAAAAGAGACATAGTTGCATTCTTCTGAATAGAAAAAACTTATAATAAACAAGAATACAGAAATATATACCATGCAGCATGAGCATATATCAAATAATATGAAGCATTTACGTTTTTTTCCTCTTCCCTTGGTAGGGTCTCAGTGCAATTCTTGTATGACTTTTCATTAGGCTCCAATGTAGAGCCTCAGAAATAAGAGGAAATTGTGTAGCCCACTCTGTCTAACCTTTTGCTCTATATTTTTGCGTGCCCAAAGACAAGAAAAGTGTGTCTTATTCATTGTCTTTGTATATTTCTCTTGGTACTACTGTTGTCACTTTAGTTTTTTAGTAAAGGAAATTGGCTTATTTGAAACGTTTGTCTTAATCCTCTATGGAAATATCAGTTTACGGGAAGGTTAAGGCAGCTCGTTTGGGCTCCTCTCAGAGTCTCTGCTGCAATTGTCGGAAAGGAAACCCCAGGGAAACCCCTGAGCACAGGCTTCACAAGAGCAGTGGCTGCACAGAAGACAACACTCTAGATGCTTTATCAGGTGCTGTCTGGAGAGCAGAAATAATGGTCTGAAGGCAGAAATGCTGATGTCTCCACTTTCCCAACTTAGCACAAACATCTTCTTTATCTTTGGTGGATTTGGTGCCACAGAGGCGGCTCCAAGAAGCCTTAAATGCAAGTGTGATTGCTTTTACAATCCTGGCTCTAAAAGCATGGCATTTGGGGATTTCCTTGACTTGAATTCTTTTTCTAAAGGGAGTAGATTCATAGCATCCACTGTCAGTGCCATTTCCCTTTCTGTGATGACTTGTTCACTGTTTACATGAAAGCTTTCAGGAAGTAACAGATATAAACATAAATAGATAAATGAACAAATAAATGAAAAGCTATGCTGCCTTTGTCACATAGCAAAAAGTAGTGACTATAACATAGTGCGAACACAGCAGCTGTTTGATTAAAACTTTAGGATTTTTCCTCGAAACTTTGAAACATGTCTGATTTTTTTTTCTTTTTAAATAACACTGTGCTATGGGAGAAGCGGTACCCTAGAATGCCGTGGTTGCAGCGGAGCTTTTGTATATATCCTCATCCTCGTCACTGGGGTGCTGGTATGAAATACTGTCATTACTGGGGCTTGCTTGCCTACTGACATGTCCATCCTTTGGAAGCCCCAGAATGTGATTTGTAAATTATTTGCTTCTTGTCACCATACAGTTTTTTTTTTTAAGTTGGTGTTTTTGGTTTTTGTTTTTTTACCATCTTAACCATTTTGAAGTACATAGTCCAGTAGCATTAAATGCATTCATAATGTCACAGAGTAGTCCACCCTCATCCACAAGACATATGTTCTAAGACCCCCAGTGGTTACCTCAAACTGTGGATAGTACAGAACTCCATATGTACTGTTTTTCCTCTACATACATACCTATGATAAAGTTTAATTTATAAGTTAGGCACAGTAAGAGATTAACCATAATAAAATAGAACTGTAACAATATACTGTAAAAAGTTTGTAAATATTCTTGCTGTTCTGATTTTATAATAATCAGGGCAGGCTAAACAGGCTAAACTGTATTAAGGCCATGCATATGCCCCCAGACCTAGTTCTTTCCGCAGGTCTGGTTTTATCAGTGGTGGTGATTAACCAAGTGTGATTTATATGAATCATCCTATGTGGGAAATGTCTGTGACTCTAGGTACCAGATCATCCTTCAGAAATGACAGCACATCTAGTATAATAACTTTTGAAGATAACCATTGCTAACTTGATGATTACCAGTTGCCCTAAAATGAATTGTAAAACTAAAAAAAAAAAAAAATGTGGGTAGTCTCTCTTTTTCAAAATACCTTATTGTACTATATTCACCCTTCTTGTGTTGTGAAGTGATAAATGCCTACATGATGAGAGGAAGTGAGGACATAGGCATTGTGATGTAGCAGGAGGCTACTATTATTGACCTGACAGTATGTCCGAAGGAGGATCCATCTGCTTTTAGACCATGGTTGACCATGGGTAACTGAAACTGTAGAAAGCCAAACTGCAGATAAGGGAGGGACTATTGTATAATCACCACCATCCCTAACCATAACTCTTTCCATCTTGTAAGATCGAAACTCTATATCTATTCAACAATAACTCACCTTTCTTTCCCCCTTCACTTCAGCCCTGGTGGCCACGATTCTACTTTCTGTCTCTATGATTTTGACTACTCTAAGTATCTTGTATAAATGGAATCATACAGTATTTGTCTTCTTGTGACTGGCTTATTTCATTAAGCATAATCCTCAAGGTTCACCCATGTTATAGCAGATATCAGAACTTCCTTCATCAGGCTGAAAAAATGTTCCATTGTATGTATACACCACATTTTGCTTATCCATTCATCTGTCCATGGACACTTGGGTTGTTTCCATGTTTTAGCTATTGTGAATAATGTTGCATTGAACATGAGTGTATGCATATCTCTTCAAGACCCTGCTTTCAGTTCTTTTGGGTACATACTCAGAAGAGGAATTGCTGGGTCATTTGGTAATTCTATTTTTAATTTTTTGAGGAACCTGCATATTGTTTTGCACAGTTGTACAAATAGTTTTTTTGTTTTGCACAGGCTGTACCATTTTACTTTTCTACCAGCAGTGCACAAGGTTTCCAATTTCTCCACATCCTCATTAATTTGCAGTTTTCTGGTTTGTTTTTAAAGTTTATTTATTTATTTTGAGAGAGAAAGAGAAAGAGAGCATGCATATGTGCACATGAGCTGGGGAGGGGCAGAGAGAGAGAGGGAGAGAGGGAGAGAATCCCAAGCAGGCTGTTAGCACAGAGCAGTCAGCACAGAGCCCGATGTGGGGCTCAATCTCACACCAAATTCATGACCTGAGCCTAAACCAAGAGTCAGACGCTTAACTGACAAAGCCACCCAGGTGTCCCTGGGTTGTTTTTTTTTTTTTTTTTTATAGTAGCCATCCTCATGGGTGTGAGTCGGTATCTCATTGTAGTTTTTATTTGCATTTCCCTTCTAATTAGTGATGTTGAGCATCTTTTCATGTGTTTATTGGCCATTTGTATATTTTCTTTTGAGAAATGCCTATTCTAGTCCCTTGCCCACCTGTAATTTTATTAAAAGTAAAACAAGCAGTTTTTGCAGTGTTTGGAGGCATTTTTAAATGGCAAGTAAGAACTCAGGTTCAGGATTTGGACAGCTCCGGCCTGGCATCATGTCTTTACCAGCTGTGTGACCTTGATTGAGCAAGTTACTTCATTTCTCCAGGCTTCCATCTCTTGTGCAAAATGAGGAGAATAGTTGAATCGGTCTTACTGAGTTCTTTTGGGATTACCTAAACTAATATTATAGATGTCAAATATATGGGACAGTGTTTGCCCCATAGTAAGCATTTAATAAATAATACTGCTCTATTATGGGAATCATGAGCAGTCTTTTATATGTTTGTTCACTTCCTATTCTGATAGGAACATAATTCATTGCATTCTTGAGAATTTTCACTTGTTTTTCCAGTTCATGCCTACTTACTGTCTCACTCAGTGTAGTATTAGGTGAAACAAGTGTAGTATTAGGTGAAACAATGTGTAATTGCAAATTTGTAGGTTATAAACGATGACTATCAACAGTTTCATGTGATTCAACCTAATGTAATAGAAACTATCTGAATGTCTAATATATGCCAGAGTGCCTACTGTGCTATTTCATTCATTCTTCCCAGCTTCCCATTAAAGTTTACCTTATGTTCCCCATTTTGGGATGGGGAGACTGAGGCTCTCAGAGATGAACAGACATGCCTGAGTTTACCCAACTAGTAAGTGGTGAAGCCCAGTTTCAAGCCAGATCTTGTTGAATCCAAAGCCCATCCGTTTTCTTTTCTTCACAGTTTTTATTTATTTCCAGTATAGTTACCGTGTAGTGTTATTGTAGTTTCAGGTGTACAGTGTAGTGATGCATCACTTCCATACAACACCTGGAACTCATCACAAGTGCACTCCTTAGTCCCCATCACCTATTTCACCCACCCACTCACCACCCTCCCCTCTGGTAATCATCAGTTCTCTATAGTTAAGAGTCTGTTTCTTGGGGCACTTCAGTGGCTCAGTTGGTTGAGTGTCCAACTCTTGATTTCAGCTCAGGTCACAATCACAGGGTTGTGGGATTGAGCCCTGCATCAGGCTCCTCCTGCGCTTGCTCTCTCTCTCTCTCTCCCTCTCTCTCTCTCTCTCTCTCTCTCTCTCTTCTTCCCCCCCCCGCAAAAGAAAAAGAAAAGAAAAAAGATTCCATTTCTTGGTTTGTCTCTCTTTCTTTTTTTCTGCTGTGCTCATTTGTTTTGTTTCTTAAATTCCACATGTGAGTGAAATCATATGGTATTTGTCTGTCTCTGACTTATTTCACTTAGCATTGTACTCTCTAGCTCTATCTATGTTATTGCAAATAGCAAGATTTCATTCCTTTTTATGGCTGAATAATATTCCACTGTGTGTATGTGTGTGTGTGTGGGTGTGTGTACACACACACAATCTCCATGATTACTCATCATTCAGTGGACATTTGAACTGCTTCCCTATCTTGGCTATTGCACATCGTGCTGCTGTAAACATAAGGGTGCATGTATCCCTTTGAATTAGTGTTTTTGAATTCTTTGGGTAAGTATCCAGCAGTGCAATGTTGTTGTGTTTTTTTCCACATCCTTGGAAAGCTCATTTATTTTCTGTCCAATTTCTATAACATGAACAGTTTGAGAAACACTCCTCCCCTATCTCTTTGCCCAATGAAGATGAAAGTTAGAGAACCTACACTATTCTTAGTTGCTGGTGATTTGGGTTTTCTTCAGTACACTGAGCATAGGTGGTAGTTCTCTGTTCATGTGCCTTTTGTGCTTTTGTCCCTCTTTTTCATATTTGGAACATAACATGTGCAGTATAGTCTGCAGTCACCTTAGCTCTATCAAAAAGTTGCTGTAGAGTGAGAATAAGTAATTTAGGCTCTGCCCTCAACCCATTGCTCGTGGCCACCATCATGTTCACCATTCGTTGATCATCTGTTCTGTGCAAGGAGTGTGCTAGGTGCTTTACCCACAGTATCTCAATGTCCCTGTAAGCATATAGAGTAGGGGCTAAAATCTTGTACAGGATGGAAGGAAACAGGCTAAACGGGGTTAAAAGATTTAGCCAAGAGCATAAGATCCTTTAGTCTATCTCGCTTCACGGGCCGAGTCATTTTTACTATACCCCATTTCCTCCCTTTCTTAGAAATGGTCTCCTAGAGGGGAAATGAGGACAGCCTTTCTACAGAATACTCTGTAGTACACTTGGGTGTGTTACCCCTACTGAATTTTCCCATTTTCTTTCCCGGTCCCTTTCTCCCTTCCTCTCCCCCTTTTCTTTTCCTTCTTCCTTTGCCCCCTCTGTCCATTTCTTCCTCCCTTTCTCCCACCCACTCTCTGTCTCTCTTCCCCCTCCCTCCCTCCCTCCCTTCTTCCTTTCTTCCATTTTTCATTCCTTCCTCTAAACACACCTAATGAAGTTTAAATACCAAGATTAAGAAACTACTTAATGTATTTCCTGTAGAAAATTGGATTCTTGAGATATTCCCATTTGATTTTTTTTCGTTGGCACTAAAAATTATCTCTAATTTTAATTTGCTTTCAGAGGAATTACCATCTTTAAAACTATGCCACTGAAACAAGAGAGATTGAATTCCTATCAGTTTTTAACAGAGTGACCTTCTCAGTCTTTTAAATAATAAAATTTGGAAGTAATTGCTTAATATCTGAGTTCAGGAGAATGACATAACATGTTTGGGTTCTAATAAAAGCCTCTTTGACCTCGCGCCCTACTTATTCCTAAAGTGGATCACCGTAACCAACTTTCTTCCTCAGTCCAGGGAACGTGTTGGTGGAACCTCTTCTGTTTGCAGCTGGAGATGGCACTTTGTTGTTCCATTGTTTCCTTTTAGGGTGAGGGAGAATAATTAAAGAGAACATCTTTTCTGAGCAGCTGGAGTCAAATTCCAGCTGACTGCAGCACCTGCAACGATGGCACCTCTGCCTCTGGGTGGCAGGGTGGGATGCCAGCCGTGGAGCCCGAGACAGTGGGCTCCCATGTACAGAGGCGCGGCCACAGCACACCGCTCCAGCCCTTCTGTGAGCGTCAGCTGGCAGCAGTACCAGTGAGTGCGAAGTGTCTGCTTTAGACTAATTAGAGGGATGATTTGTGAAACAGTGGCTATTTATTTAATTAATCACCAGCACAAAGCCATAAAACCCATATTTTAAAAATCCCTGTTAGTTTGCCATGTGGTTAATAGATTGGGGCACATTAAAAAGTGACATGGTGATGTATTAAAAATGTTCCACCTAAGGTTCCTTCAGAGAGGAGCGGAAGCTGTCTGCTTCAGATGCTGAAGTGGAACCTGCCAGCATTTGACCTGTCAGAGGTTTTAATGTTTGTAAAGGCATTTATCTTCTGAATAGTATCTTCGTTAGGACATCTCCTCTTGGAATATTTCAAAACATAAAAATATGTGTAGAATAATTTTTAAAACTGTAATTAAAGTGTATATTGTTAGTTTTTCTTAACAACGAGGTATTGTATTTTTCCCATTAGATTATACTATGTTTACTAGGCATAGCAGTGTTTCTTATAGGGTATTCTTTTCCATTTAGGGGAAACGGAGTCATTTAATTAACTAATAAATGTGATAGTGTTTTTGTTGCAGCTGTCAGAATTGCATTTTGTTCTGCCCTTGTATTGTTTTTTATCTGATGGGTACGGACGGAATAATTGCTATACTTGCTCGGTCTCAGCTCAGGTGAATTGTCATTTTTGGATGGTAAGAATAAAGATAGAATTGACTCGTTCAAGGGATGACACTGGCATTGAAGAATGAGAAGAAATGACTTTATTGTAACAGATGATCGTGGTTTTTACACACACAAACTTCTAGTTGATTTCAGTATACATAAACGTATCTGTGCAAGGCATCCTGCATTTTAATAGTATTTGAAGCTAAATTTGGTGATTCGCTGTTACTTAAACATTCTGGTCAATGTACCCCCAAATTTTAAGATTATGTGTGAAAATGTGTTGCCCAGGTGGATGCTTGTACGGAAATTGTCCAGCTCTTAGCATTGTGTTTCTCTGCTGTGTTGTATAATTACCTGCTCTGTTAGAAAGGGAGCTGGAATAAAACATGAGGATGTTAATGCAGCCTGGAGCTGATACGGTGGTGATGATTACAATGCAGATAAAGCATTTCTCATAACTGCTGTTGCCTACTGGAGCCTTTGAAACATCTGGACCTTTAATTGAAAAATAGTGTGGTGCTGTGCAAGGCAGACATGCTAAGTGAAGTCACTAATTTAGAATACAAAAATATAATTGATAAAGTGTTTTATTCACATTGTATTTAAATATTCATACTTTGTTATGCTTTGTATAACAGGGAATTACTGGGTTAAATTTTCATGAACATAGACAGTTTAAATGAGATAAATTAAGTGCAAATGTTAATGGAATTTTACACTGTAACCAGAAAACAGTTTGTTGTAAAAGGGTGCATACTTTTGCATGTATTGGGGCCTTTTGGGGAAGGAAATAGGTGAAGTCCTATTCTTTGGGTTTTGTGCTTGAGAATAACTAACCATCAGTTGGTAACATAATTGCATTTCATTCTTGTTATTGCTATCATAGCTTGTTATTTAGTTTAAAAAAATAAAATGTTTCTTGGCATAATGGTAAATGGCTTTAATGGCAACATTATCACCCAATAAACCAAAGCCTTCCCTACCTCTCCCGGGCAGGTTATCTGAGCCTGCCCAGGAGAGCAGAAGAGCTGGTGAAGGGTGTGCAATTAACCTTTGTCCTGCATTCACAGCAGGGAACTGACCCAGCAGCCTTCCGAGGAAATCCAATTTAATTTAAAATGAATTTGAAAAGACAAATTAGCCATATCTATTTTAATAAGATAAAATCCCGACTCTCCCTATGTCTGGTTTAGTTAGGACCTCAGAGGAGATTAGACTAAGACTCAGGATGAACACGAGGGAAATAATGCCAGGGGGCTGAGGAGAGACCCAGGAGACCCAGGTACCCCAGTGCCTTGTCAGTTTCTGCAAGTGAGCACGTCTTGGGCTGCCCGTTTCCACAGAGAATTGCAACCTGAGATAAGCCTTTGTCTCATCAGACCTTTTGCCTGTGTTGGAGCTTGATGCCATGTTGATGTCATACACTGCCTGACTGGCTCTCCAAGGACCTCATTGTTATTTGGCCTCCTTTGTCATCATCAGAGCACTTTGGGTACTGCCACCTGGGTAGCCACATTTAGTAATAGATACACCTCACGATTACTGATGAGACTCTTCATCCAGGAGTAAGGATTCTCTGGGGCCCCTCAGTTGGTACCTGACCACTGCTTTTTGAAAACTAGAGCAGAGGATCCCGCCTCCTCTTCACAGAGCTAGTATTGCCTTGTGTTTTACTTCTGAAACATAATCCGTGAGGACTTACTGAGCCCCTTCTATGAGTCCAAAGGCAAGGAAATCCGAAATAGTTTCTGCCTTCTGCCTGGACACAAGAGGTAACTGCTCCTGGAAGCAGGTACCCCAGTGTCCCTCCCTAGTAGCAGCTCCCTGTAGAGCTCTGCAGAGCTTCAAGTGTGTGTGACAGGCAGGGCCAGGGGAGGAGCTGCGGGCCTTCCAGCGCGCCTCAGCTAGAGGGTGTTTGTGGCTCCCAGTCCTGAAACAGTGGCTGCAGCATGAACCATGCTCCCTAAATATCCAAGCCTCTCCAAGAGTTCTTCAGGACTGGGATTCAACAAGGGGATAGGGTTTTAGAGTGGAACAGACCTGGGTTAGTGTGACACTCCCCCCTAGTTGAGGGATTTGCAGTAGCCTACTTCATGAATCTCTCATTCCTCAGCTGTAAAAGGGAGTGAGTTTGTCATAGGACTGTTGGACACATTAAACGAGATAATGTGTAAAAAGTACTTGGACTCTGGTAGGTGCTCAACGAAAGGCGGCCAGCACTTGTGACCCACCCGTTGCAGAGACCGCTGTGGTGCAAGCACAAGGGGGCTGTGTGTATTCAGAGGAATGGGGTCTTTGTGCCTAGTCCCACCTCCCACTGAGGCCTCCTGCTCTGTAGCTGGCTAGCTTCATCCTGCTAAGCTGATGATCTCAATGAGCACTTTTTATTTTTTTTAACTACTCAGTGCTGGTAGTTTTATCTGATGGATGTGGTTGTTCTCTCAGTTTTATGTATGTATGTATGTATGTATGTATGTAATGTTTGTTTATTTTGAGAGAGAAGGGGAGAGAGAGAGAGAAAGAGAGAAAAAGGAAGGAAGGAGGGAGGGGAGGAGAGGAGAGAAAGAAGGAAGGAAGGAAGAAAAGAAAGAGAGAGAGAAAGAAAGAAAAGAAAGAAAGGAGGGAGGGAGAGGAGAGGAGAGAAGGAAGGAAGGAAGAAAAGAAAGAGAGAGAGAAAGAAAGAAAGAGAGAGAATCCCAAGCAGGCCCTGTGCTGTCAATGCAGAACCCGACGCGGGTCTCAGTCCCACAAACCATGAGACCATGACCTGAGCTGAAATCAGATGTCAGGTGCTCAGCCAACTGAGTCACCCAGGCATCCCACGTCCTCTCAGTTTTGAAGATAAAGTTTTCTGGGGTGCTTGGCTGGCTCAGTCAGTAGAGCATGGGACTCTCGATCTTGGAGTTTTGAGTTCAAGCCCCATGTTGGGTGTAGAGATGACGTAAAAATAAAATCTTTAAAAATAAAAATAATAATAAAAATAAAGTTTTTTGCCACTACTTTTCCTTTCATTGTATCTGAGAGAAATGTGGCATAAAGGCCTGATAAACTCTTTTGGGCTGCTTCTCAGATAAATTTTTTATATAGTTGGAAGTGATTCTTCCCAACCGGAACTGTTGTTCTAGATAGATAATAGTTTAGTCTGTCTTTTTCTTGCTGCTGTTTGTATTTCAACATGCAGTTGCAAACTGTTAAACCCAAACTTTCTCAGTTGACTCTCTGCTGTTGTATCATTTTCATAATGTCAAAAATATAATGTATTTTCTGATGCAGACAAGCCTCTTTCTGTCACCAGAGGTAGAGGTTCTTTGTGTGGCCTTTTCCTCCACAGAATAACACCTATCCCAGCTATTTCACATGTGCGCTTCGAGGATGAAAGCGAATGTCGTAATTGGAGAAATGTAAAGCTATTTATTTCCATTTTGTATGATGTTTTTACATTGTTTGCTAGGAGGTGCATCAGGGACTTGAATTAATTATAATTACTGAAAAGACATATACTGATTGAGCAAATAAAGTAGTAAGCCCATTTGTGCCAAGGCCATCTAATTAAATTCTAACTTTGAATAAGCTAGATGTGCATGAAAGATTAATTTTAAGAGGTTTTTATGACTTACTAAATAATGATTCAGTAAAATTTTTGAATTATATCATTAAGAAATACTGAATTTTAAAGTGGTAAAAACACTTACTCATGAACCTACTACTGTGTAGAAATTTGTGGGTTTTCAAAAACTTTTCAAAATTAAAGACACAGTAAAAAATTTAAGTTGTATATTGACATTTTAAAAAATTGTAATATTTAATCACCTGAAGCCCTGTAAGAAATGAATATGATATATGCACTGGAATTATTTCCTTCAATATTTATACAATTTTATATTCTCAAAATACTTCGCTATCTCTGGAATTAAATTGTCCTTGGGGGTAGTGGAGAGTTGTACCAAATTTTCCGTGTAATTTAGGAGGATGATAATAGCTGTACTGTAACCTTTTGTAGAGATACATCACCTAGTAATGGAGCCAAGTATACATTCTCCATTGAGTTTTAATTTTAAAAGTTGATATTAAATCTTAAAAAGACTCATTATATTATGGTAATTGATAGAGTTTAAAACATGTAACTCTTCTTTATGGTTTTAAAAAACCTATTTTTACTTTTAAAGCATATTGATTTTATTATATAAATGATTTAATAATGAAGAGGTTCCTATACTTACCCTAGGTGATGGGGCTTAGTTCATGCAAATTACTTTTCCCTGATATTATCATCATTATGGAAGCCATTGTTTATATAATTAAATGCAAAGTGCTGTGTAACATTAATGATCTAAAGAATCCCACAATGGCTATGAAAATTCAAAATGGACACTTTACATTCCATTATGCTTTAAGATGGCTGGATTGTACTTCTGTGAGAGCACCTTCTGGCATGTGCTGTAACCATCCTAAGGCTGGATGAGAAGAGGATGCATTGGCTTTTCTCTCTTAATGACTGAGATAGAGACCTTTCCCTGTTGCCTCTGCTTCACAACTTTATGTTTGTTTGAAGGGACGATTTATCCAAAGATCTGCCTGGTCTGTAACAACTTGGGTAACAATTATGAGGAATAACTGACATCCCTATAATAGTTTGCAGTTCACAGAGCGTTTTTAACATGCTTTATTTTTATTTTATATGCCCTACCATTCTTTTGTGGTAGGTAGTCTCATTTCTATTTTATGGCTAAGGAAATTGACTTTCAGAGAGGTTATGGGCTTGCCCAAGGTTGCACAGCTCAAGGTCCAGACCAGTTCTGTAGACCCTGCAAAGACTTACATAACAAATATAACCCATGATAGTAAAGACCGACAGTATCAGGAACTGCTTTCTGAATTTAAGACTTTGAGAAGATGGTTGTTATTCCTGATGCAGTTTATGGGTAGGCTTTCCATTTTCTCCCCTTCATCCTTTCCCCTCCCCATTTTGTAAAATTTCTCACCTGTGTTTGAACAAGTCGATATCTTGAAACAAAAGAATTATCCAAGGCTGTTACTCAAATATCACCTGAGAACAGTTAACAGTTAGATTGCTCAAACCACTAGCTCTAGGCATTTTATTTTTTTCAAAAGTGGAAGAAGACTGTCAGACAGAGCCTCAAAATATGGAGGATTTATTTTTAATAGAGAAAAACTTTCCTGAGAGCAACAACCCCCTTCCCTATTTTGGGTCCAAGGCTCTAAATTTACATTTACTAGATACTGTAGAAAGAAAATTTATGGAAATTACTAATCTAAGAAAAACTGACAGAAGTACTGTTTTCTGTGCTGTGTTACACTCTTTGAAAGGAGTATAGTTGTAGTCTGGCTCATTCTTTGGCACTTAGTAACAAAACTTTGTTTGAGGCTCTCAGCTACGTGAAGGGTGTCTGTGGATGTGGAGGTGGATTAGTTACAGTTTCCTTAGGGTAAGAAGTAAGATCAGTGCCTAGAATCTGCAGAGTGTACCTCAGTGGAAAGAAACAGTTTTAGCCACCAAAACTGTTTGCTTACCTACTAAAAGAAAGGGTCTGCCTCTGAAGGTGTGGCAGGTACCTCATCAGTGAAAGTGTTCAGGAGAGGTTGTAGGACAGTCATTTGGGGAAAATGGTTTAGAGGGGACCACCCTGAAAATTCCTTGCCATTTTAAAAGTCTGTGCGTAGCAATAAAGTGTGTGTGTGTGTGTGTGTGTGTGTGTGTGTGTGTGTGTTTTGTAAGTCTGTGAATGTAAAAGCAGAGGGGAAGAAGGAAACCTAATAAACAGCCAACATTTCTTGAGCATTTAGTAGGGACTAGACACAGTGATTAGTGCTTTTTATATGCATGGTATCATTGAATCCTTTCAACAGCTCCTGGAGGAGCTTTCTCTTCCTGTGCAGAAATAGTGACTCAGAGAGGTTAAAAAAAAATTGTCCAAGGGCACACAGTAGATGGCATTGCTAAGAATTGAACCCAGGTCTTTCTGACTCTACAACTTAATGCTTTTAACCAGCACACTGCACTGCTTTACTAGCTTCTGTTAATATAATAAGGATCCTGGAAGTACCCACATCAGAACTTGACCTTGTTAAAGAAAGAGTGACAGTTGACGTTCTTAATAATAAAAGCTTAATGGAACCAAGGTTGATGATTCAGAGGAAATTAATGAGATTTTGTCAATTTTATTTTAAACTTAACTTGTCAGAAAATACAGTGTCCAGTGACAAACTGTAGAAATGTTTTTGACAAATTAACTTGACTACAGGTGCCAGATCAGGGAAATGTTAATTTAATAGCCTTTAAACGTCCCAGATTTATTGAGGGTTAAGATAGCATTACAGAGCCAAGCCCCTAGCTCTGAATGGATTTGTCATAGAATTTTATACAAAATCTATTCATAAGTTCAATGCTACCATTTTGAATGTGAAAAAGCGAGTTCTTTCTCTGAGCCCATAAAGCCAGCCTTTTATTGAGAGCAAAATGCTACTGTCTGGTGTTTGGGATTGTTTTTTTCCTCCCCATGTAGAACTTCTTTATTTCTCATAGCCAATTAAACCTGGCTTAGACCAGATTTAGGCCAGATTTTGTTCAAAATCATTACTCTGAACAAATAAACTCCCTTAATCATCATCAGAGTAATGATTTCAAACCTGTGTGTACCAAGTACCAAGTATGGATACCATGTTCTTAAAGACCAGGCCATAAATTGGTAGAATATAATGGCATCCTCTGGTCCTTGCTGAGGAAGTTGGGGAGGAAGATACTGGTGAAATGGGGCTGTAGCCATTCCTTAATTTAAGAGAGTTTTACCTTTGGAAGGGTACAAATAACCCGTTTATCGATTTGCATTGATTACATTGTCTGCATACACTGATACATTTATTTCTGCATTAAAATTACATATAATGATCTGCTTGTGCAGTTGTGACTAATGGGATAATATTGCCTGCTTTTTGTCTCTTTAATTGCAGAAGCCAAGCTGTCTATCCTTTCTCTGTTTCTTTCCCTTAATAGAGAAATTGAACACTTAGCAACAGTTTTGACATCTGATATTCAGTTTATTATTGACAAAGCTTGATGTGAAGTAGTGCTGCTGACTGAAGCTTCTGTCCTTAAGCCTTAATTCAGCTGGTTCGCTTTATATGGATGTTTCTTAATTCAAGATTATTCTGAGCTGAATACCAGCTATTCTTCCTGCTTTCCCTATTTCAGAAACTGTCGGGTGTATAATTTTATGTTAGGCAGCAAATAGTATGCTATTTCAGTTAATAGGCTCAGATAAGAAAAACGTGGTTATAAATGCAATGTTTTAATTCATCATCATCTTCAAATTCTATATATTTCAGTTCTGTACCAATTCACATTCTATATACTAAAGTTATTTTAAGTTTTTAAGCTTTTACTTATTAATTGGATAATCTGTGAGTTATAATACTGCTATTTCATGATTGTCATAAAGATGGTTTTCAAAAGAGTGGGCATTATGTATCACAGACACAAAACATTCGTACTCCTCGACCTAGTAATCTACTCCTAGGAATATGTGCACAAACATTTATATAAGAGAATGTTTATGGGAATGTTATTTATAGTAGTGAAATATTAGAAACAGTGTCCATATTCAACAGTGGGGGAAATAGGTTGATGGTACCTCTGTGTGCTGTAATATGCAGGTATTTAAAATAATGTGTTAAAAAATACTAATCGTTTATTCCATCAATAGGTATAAGTAACGACTATATGTCAGGTCTGATTCTAGGTGCTGAGGGTACTTGAGAGAAGAGGGTTCCTGAAGAACAGGGCACGGGAGGGAGAAGAGGTATAGCCAGTTTAGCCGGAACAGGGGAGAAGCAAGTAGGTCTGGCGGGTCCATTTTGAAAGATAGTCTGAGGAGTCCTTCAGTGAGCTGATGCCATACCCTTACTATGTTCTAGACCCTAGGAGAGTGCAAAATGAGCGAGGCATGGTTTTCCCCCTTGTGTAACTCACAGTTACACGAGAAGGTGGGAAGGAGGTAGTGAAGGTAGGTAGAGAGAAGATGCTGTGCAAGGTAAACTTCTAGGGAGCAGAGAAGAGGGAATTTGGACTTCCAGCTTCTCGGAAGAAGAGGCATTAGAAATTGAAGGATGGAAGAAGGGGTACATTTCTTGATCAGTTACTGTGTGCCAGGAATTTTATATACATCTTATTTGCTCTTCCAAGGAAGGGACTGGAGGTTCTGAAAGGTGCCGAACGCCTAAGGTCTTAGAGCTAAGGAAGTGGCAGAGCTAAGGATTCAGACCTGGATCCAACTCTTGTGCTCTTAACTACTATCCAGTCTGCTGTAGCAGTGGTACACTGGGTCCAGAATGTGACAGGTATTAAATAGAACGCTAAGGAGCCAGCATGCCGACACCAAGGAGAGCCATCGTGTATATGCTTCTGAATTGGTGACTGGCCTGGTCAACGATTTGAGTCAAATCACATTGAGTTTGGAGAGAGGAGAGATTCTGGAGACAGGGAGATGGTTGGGAGACTACTGCATGCAGTGGTCTCACTGAGGCATGATGAAGCTTGAACTCGGGCTGTGCTGGTGAGTGTAGGAGGGAGAAGGGTTTGAGAGGCATTTCAGAGGCATTTGGATGCTGATGAGACAGAAAGAGGAGTTCAGGTTCCTAGCCTGAGTGACAAGAGTGGGTGGTGAATGCCTTAACTGAGATGGAACGAGAGACAAGCTGATGAAGAAAATGGGTCTTGGACATACCGAGCTTGAGATTGTGGCTGCATTTGCAGAGCCATCAAGTCATCAAAGGCCGCGGGACATGAACTCTGGAGACTCGTTGGTCTTTGTGAATCACATTTGTGTTGAAGAATTGTTTTGCTACCGGAAGTACTTTCCTTTTGTTTTGAAAAATGAATTGGGGACATTCCTTGATTTAGAGGCTGCTCTGGAGAGTGTTGTTCAGATCCAAATTTGTCAGCTCATTGTAGGTGTATTACTTTTTATTATTTTTTTAATAAAAATTACTTAGCCTGCCATAGGAAGGTGTCTGGGTTATATTTTCAGCTTATTTTTCCCAACAGCCTGTCACAGTACCTGGCACATAGTATGTTCTTAATAAATTTTGCCAGATGACTTCACATAGGCAACATTTTCAAAATTGATCCTCTCTCTCTCTTACCTAAAACTCTTAAACCCTGTATGGTGGCTTTTTCTATATTCTTTTTTGTTTGTAATTGTAACATTTGCTATTTTGTTTCTGGATTGTAAAAGCAGTACGTGCTTATCATAGAAAATGCAGAAAAATATAAAGCAGAAAATTTAAATCATTCACAATCCCATGTCCCAGAGAATTCCTGTTTACTTTTTTGTGTATAAATATAGTACATATTTAAGTACAATAGGCATCTTTTCCTTGGGTTAATGGTTCTGTTGGATGGAAGGCTACTTGTTTTTTTTTTTTTTTTTTTTTTTTTTTTTTTTTAATCTAAGAGGCTTTTGCCAGCCCCTTTTAGTCTGGGTTGCTTCTGAGCTCTCACAACAGCCTGTCCTTCCCCCTCTTAAAGCTTTTATCACATAGTACAGTATAGACTGTAAGTTTGATGAGGGTCTGTCTGCATTGAGTCTCACTTGATTTTGTCTTCAGAGCCCAGTGTGGTGGTCAGTGGGTGTTGGTTGCATGCGTGAGTGACTGAGAGGATGGTGCTAGCCCAGTTTTCCCTTTGTCTGTGTTGACCCCTTCTTTGTGCTCTAATTATGCGTCCATTTCTCCAATTCCATATTGTGGAACACATTAAATTGCCATGCAGTGAAACTGTATGATACGATCTTTGTTTATTGCTAGTTGCTGTTTAATAGTTAGATGTTAGGTCTTTGGAATATTGCCTGCCTTGATGTGTGATGAATACTCTTAATCCTTTGGTCACCTTATTTTTTTTATAAGTTAATTACTTTCTATTATGTTGATGGATTGTTTTATGTTTTAGATGATTCCCTCTAAATATTGCAACACGGGGACTATTAGGTAGAGCTAACTGCCACCACCTTGAGTTTTTTCAGAAGAGGCTCCTTATTAAAAAAATACATAATTTCAGGGTTTGTGCAAGGCACTTTTTCCCGTCCATCAGTGCCTCAAGATGGAATTAGAAGATTAAAAAGATAAAGTGCTTCATTCATTTAATAAGTATCTACCATATTTATTCTCATAGTTTTCCCCACACTTGCTATTTCACCATGAAATAAAGAGGATAAAGGGTTACATAGGAGCACCATGTCACTATCTGCCCTGCAGTCCACTGCCAGTGGCCAAGTTCTCTGGAGCCTCAGTCCTCTAACACTTCTCCTTGGGCAGCTCCTCAGATGCACTGCTTTTGTAGGAGACTGTCAGGCCGCACTTTCCATGTGTTTGTCAGAAGGGCAGAGCGGGGAGGGTTGGGGGTGGGATTTAAGTCTTGGGGAGTAGGGATTGATTACATTTAGAACTTTAGAGAAAGAAGTCATTGGTGTTTAAAGTAGAGGCTTTGGAGTCAAGACAGACAGGAGAACTCACAGTGTGAGTTCTGCTCTTCCACCTTGGGTTTGGGAGCTTGAGCAGATGACTTCTAAGCCTTAGTTTTCTTGTCTGTCATATTCGGGTAATGATAGAATTCTACCTCTTAGACAGAATTAAATGGGATGATTTAGGCAAACATTTACCAGAGCTTATTTAATAGTTAGCTCTAAATAAATGCTAGCCCTTGGAATAATAATAAGTATTATTATTAAGACTCCTTACAGCATCCATCTTTGTCCTCATGTGATTGTGTGATAAGTCTGAGTAATAGAAATGAGTCTGATCGAAAAACTTAGGCTGTTTCTGACACACTGCTCTGCCTTTCTAAAGCACTTCACAGTTTGTGACACACATTCACATTTCTCATGCTCTGATTCCTCATAGCGCTTCAGCTCCAGTTCTTCAGGAGGAGGAGGAAGAATAAACCAGATTGGGCTGTGCGTATGAAAAGGATGTTGAGAAGAGAAATAAGGCAATAAGCCGACTCCAGAAAGATTGCCATTGTTTTAACTGTAACCTTTTGACTGTCTCATAAGGTCAAAACACTTGCTCTTTAGAGAAAACTTAACTAGTCACTGGAATTACTATTTCCCAGCTGAAAAACATGCATGGGTGTGTGTGCATGTATGTGTGTGTGTGTGTGTGTGTGTGTGTGAGTGTGAGAGAGAGAGAGGAAGAACATTCTTCTAAGAGAATTACTTTTTTATTATTTGCTTTATGACAGAGACAAGACTAAAAAAACCAGTGGGTCTAATGTTAGATTCTGGGTTAGAAGTAAAATTTCTCTAGAAGTTTTTAAAACTGATTTTACGTATTTCCTTACATAAAAGTTCCTATCTTTTTTATTTTTTTCACCCTAAAGTTGTAGTGTTAAAGATGGAAACACTTGATTGCTCAAGTACTTCCATCTCCATCCACTACCAGGAAACAGACCCATAGAGGAGGGGCAAGACAGATGCATGGAAAAAACTAACATTTATTGTGTTATTGCCATGTTATCCTGGTAGGCATTTGAGTCATCCATGCATTCATTCTGTAGTTCAGCAGAGTTTTTTGGAGAGTTGTCTGTGCGCCCGCACAGTGCTAGCCATTCTGTATAGAGCAGTAAACAAAGCAGACGTGATTATGGTGAGGAAGGCATGCACTGAAGGTGTCCCAAATATATAATATCAAATTGTTAAGTGCTGTGAAGGAAATGAACAGGATATGTGTGAGAAAAG
>CM053568.1:9400480-9561969 GCA_028646485.1 Cryptoprocta ferox
GATCATTTTCATCACCCCAAAAAGAAACTTCATAATTGTCAGTTTCCCATATGTAACCCCCCCCCCCGCCCCCACCATGTCCTGGCCACTCATTTTTTATTTACGTAGAATTGCCTATTCTGGACATTCCATGTAAGTGGGTTCATACAATAGGTGACTTTTTATGCCTGGCTTCTTTCTCTTAGAAAAATATTTTCAAGCTTCATCCATGTGGTAGCATGTGTCAATACGTAATTCCATTTCATGGCTGAGTAATACTTCATTGTATACATTTCGTTTATCCATTCATCAGTTGGTGGACATCTAGATTGTTTTCCTTTTTATTTTTCTAAGATTACTTGTTTATTTTGAGAGAGAGAGAGAGAGAGAGAGAGAGAGAGAGAGAGAGAGCACAAGCGGAGCAGGGGCAGAGACAAGGAAGGAAAGAATCTCAAGCAGACTCTGTGACATCAGAGTAGAGCCCAGTGTGCTGCTCGAACCCATGAACCACGAGATCATGACCTGAGCCAGATCATGAGTCGGGCACTTAACTGACTGAGTCACCCAGGTGCCCCTCCATCTTTTTAAATGTTTATTTATTTATTTTGAGAGAGAGAGACCAGAGGAGGGGCAGAGGGAGAAGGAGAGAGAGAATCTCAAGCAGGCTCCATGCTGTCAGTGCAGTGCCTGACTTGGGGCTCAATTTCATGAACCATGACATCTTGACCAGAGCTGAAGTCAAGAGTTTGGGCGCTTAACCAACTGAGCCACCTAGGCACCCCTGTTTCCATTCTTTGGCTATTATCAGTAATGCTGCTATGTACACTTATGTATATGTTTTTATGTGATCATAGGTTTTCAGTTCTCTTTAAGTACACTTAGGAATGGAATTGCTGAGTCATATGGTAACTTTATGTTAAGTTTTGAGAAACTGACACACTATTTTTCCCCAATGGCTACATCATTTTACATTCTGCCAGCAATATATATCAAGGTTCCAATTTGTTCATATCCTTGCTAACTTTTCTAATTCCTGCTATTAAAAAAAAAGTACAACCATCTTTGATTTGCATTTCCATAATGAATAATGAAATTGAATAGTTTTTCATGTGCTTATTGGCAATTTGCATATTTTCTTTGGAGAAATGTCTATTTAAATTCTTTGCCATTTTAAAGATCGGACGGCTTGTCTTTTTTATTGCTTAGTTGTAAGAATTATTTATATATTCTGGAACTAAATTTTTGCCAGATATATGATTTGCAAATATTTTCTCCCATTCTGTGGGTTGTCTTTTCACTTTCTTGATAGTGTCCTTTGAGGCACAAAAGTTTTTAATTTTTATAAAGTCCTGTTTATTTCATTTGTTGCTTTTGTTGTCATATTAGAGAAATCATTACCTAATCCAAGGACATGAAGAATTTACACCGATGTTCCCTTCTAAAAGTTTTATAGTTTTGGCCTTAAATTTAAGTCTTTGATCCATTTTGAGTTAATATTTGTATATGGTGTGAGGTAGAGGTCTAAATTCATTCTTTTTTTAAAAATATTTTTGTTTTTTATTTTAGAGAGAGCACAAGCAAGGGAGAAGGGCAGAGGGAGAGGGAGAAGGAATCTTAAGCAGGCTCCAGGCACAGTGCAGAGCCCGACATGGGACTTGATCCCATGACCCTGGGATCATGACCTGAACCAAAATCAAGAGTCAGATGCTCAACCAATTGAGCCACCCAGGAGCTCCTAAATTTATTCTTTTGTGTGTGGCTCTCTAGTTGCTCCATTTGCTGAAAAGACTTTTTTCTCTTTTGAAATATATTTTGCAGTAGTCACTAGAACTTATAAGAGAGTAGAAGGCAAGAGGAAGAAAGAAGAATCGAGATTACTGATATAAGCAGCTGTGTTAGTGGTGGTAATATTTACTAAAATGAGGGAGACTTTTGTTATTTGGGGTGGGACAGAGTAAGGGATAGTGAGAAGTTCAAATTTGAAATTAAGTTTAACTTGTCTGTGATACTTTCCTGCCTATTGTATAGACAGTTTGATGTATGAATTTGGAATTCCAGGGAGAAGTTTGAGGTGGAGATAAGATTTGGGTGTCAAAAGAATGTAGATTGTATTATATAGCTCTGGGACTGCGATCACTGAGGGAAGAAATACACAGAAAGACAGACACAAGAGAGCCCAATCTAGAGGCCAGGGAATGCTGACAGAGACTCCAGAGGTGAAGGAATCTGCAAAGGAGACTGAGAATCAGAGACCAGAGAGGATTGAAAAAAACCCCACGAATATAGGTCATGGAAGTGAAGGGGGGAGAGGTTGATCATGTAGGAGAAGGTGAAAAAGTAAGTGAAGGAGTAAACTCCATGTGAAAGTGAGACCCAAAGGGACACAGAACATAAGTAGAGAGATTGCCTTTTAATGAAATGAGTGACACTCTGGTGTAGGGAGTGTGTGTTGTTAAATCCACATAAGGTTGTGAATTTATTGATGGGAAGATAAGAGTTCCTTTCTGAAAGCTCTTATTTTCTTCATGAAGGATAAGAACATTTCTCTCTGTTGGCAGTACATGAGCAAAGGCTAGGAGCTGAAGGTGAAGGCGGGCTCGTGAGAAGTAGGAAGGGAGAAGGAAAAGTATGCAGTGGTGGTCTTGGCGTGAGGTACAGGTTGTATCAGGAGATGTAATAGGCTTGCTATACAATGTTGAATGTCTGTTTGGGATTTATCTTCATGAGCTTAAAGTCAAATCAGTCTGTGCAGTTACATGATTTTTCTCCAGCGATGTTTAGCTGGGGAATGCAGAGGGTTGGGTTCACCAAGGTTGGCGTTCTGCCAGTTGAGTCCCATGCAGGAGGAGAGTGTCAACTGTATTTGGAAAGGAATGCTTACAGTGGTTGATCAAGTAATCTGAAGGGTGGTGTGGGGAAGTAAGTGTGACGACATTTATAGTGGCGGATCAGTAGATTGTAGGTTGAAGAATTTGGGGCACTAAAGTGAGATGAAAGTATATTAAAGTATATTCAGTGAATAGACCTTCTAATTTGAGATTTTGGAGTTGGTACAGATCTCTGGTGTACCCACGGCAATATGTGATTGAAGATGGAGTAGATGAAAAGGCATGGGATGATATTGTCTAAGAATTGACACACTTGGATATTACATGGTTTGTTCCTTTAAATGGAATTGCCAAGAATGATGACAGGTGTTGGGGTGGGAAACAAGACTCTTCAGTGAGAAAGGAGCATTACCAGAAGGTTGGTGGATAATAGAAACAAAAAAGCAAGGAGAGAGGATAGTGTAGTCAGAGGGTTTGGGTCTCCAAGGAAAATGGATTTTTGCCAGAAAGGAGAAATAATAGTTAGGGACTAGTGGAGATAAGAATATGTACTCAGCTCCTGGCCTTGAAGATTTGAGGTTAAAAAGAAAAATGCAGAACAGATTTCTGAACAGCAGAGGAAGCAGTGTCCTTAATGACCAGCAGCTTTCAATTAAGACAAAGAAGTGAAGGGAGTATTTTTTTTTTTTTTTAAGAAGCGGTTTATGGAAGTTTGCTGATTAGGGTAGGAATTCCGCAGGGGAGTGGAAGTTTCAGGAGAGAGAAAGGGTAAGTGTGTTGGAGGGATTGAGGATATATAGAATAGTGTGGGTATAGTAATTAGGACAGTAATGGAAGACCAGGGACCCTTGAGCCTCAGTGCAGATGACTGAAATAAACAGGAGAATGCATAAGGGAATTAGGCCCTTCACCCCCACCCCATCTCTGAGAAGGCAAGCCCTTGGTCCCCGGGCTGCAGGCCTAAATGATTCCTCACAGAGTAGGCGGCTTCCCATGCTGCTTATCCCCAAAGTCTCAAGGAATGATGGGCAGTTTTCAGGGAGGGCAGCTGAGGTCAGGGTCTAATGGTGAGGGCCACAGTGAGTAAGTAGCAAAGCACATCTCCTGACAACCAAATATCAGGTCTGCTCACAACTCATAATTTGTTTATTTTGGTTTTAGTGCTCATTCACCATACTGCTGGCAGAACTGAGTCTCTTAG
The DNA here is from genome assembly GCA_028646485.1 of Cryptoprocta ferox. NCBI lineage: Eukaryota > Metazoa > Chordata > Mammalia > Carnivora > Eupleridae > Cryptoprocta > Cryptoprocta ferox. The sequence continues at coordinate 9,404,489 of CM053568.1, forward strand.
ACCATTAGAAAATGAAAATTAAAGGGGGAAGAAACCCCTTAGAACTAGACAGTGTTTCCACTCTGGAACTATCTCAGGCTCTCAGGCAGGTCTGTACCGAAAGGATGAGAAATGGCTGTGCTGCACACAGGCCCTGACGAGCAGTCGTTGCACCCCAGTAGGGTCTGGGTGACCATGGCCGTGTGCTTTACTCTCATGTGTGTGTTCTGTCCACAGGGTCATGTCGGCACAACAGCAACCAAGAAGATCGACGTCTACCTCCCCCTGCACTCGAGCCAGGACAGACTTCTGCCAATGACTGTGGTGACAATGGCCAGTGCCAGGGTGCAGGACCTGATCGGGCTCATCTGCTGGCAGTACACAAGTGAAGGACGGGAGCCGAAGCTCAAGTAATCCTTCCTCTTTTTGGCTGCTCTAGTTTCTGGCTGTCTCCGGGCCACCCGTGCTGCTTTCTGGGCCCGGTCAGGCTTTCTAGGCATTGGCCTGGGAGCCAGATGTCCACACAGATCCAGGTCCAGGCTGCTCACCAGATCTTGGGCCTGTGTATCCCAGGCTTATCTCAGAGAATCTGCGTACAGAATAGACTAAAGAGTTGGTGAATCCAGACATGAGGCAATATATTTTAGCAGTTTTCAAACCCTTTTATGACACTTGCTGATAAAAGTTGCATGGGAGGCATTGGAGGGGACTAATATTTGTTGAACCCCTACCATGATTTGGGCAGTAATGCTGACCTCTGCACACCCGATTTCATATTCTCCCGGCTCTTACTCTGCAGAGGAGGAAACTCTGAATTAGAGAATTGATATTTGCTAAAGGTCACACCAGTGGGACATGGCAGAGTCCAGATTTGACTAGCGGTCTGTTGGATGCTAAGGTTTTTGCATGTTTCTTTTAGGTCTGAAGTACAGTCTTCCTTGTTGTTAGTCAGTGGCACAGTTTTTCTGTCAGTCACTAAGCTCTGTTCGTAATTAAACGATTACATTAAAAACGTAGCGCTTCAAAGTAGAATCTCTGCCTGCGTATCATATAAAGTCCCCGCACACTTGAATGGCTTATCTGACAGCCACCCTCTTCAGCAGTAGGGTTTACAGTACAGCAAAATGTAGTGGATGGCTTCATATTGGAAATGGATTCTCAGGGAGACTTTCTCTTCTCTTAGAATGGTCCAGTCTGTGGTCAGTTGTTTGGTGGTTTTTTCTTGTTGAAATACATTACATTTGCACTTGAAATTATTTTTTCAAGTTCTAATTGACATTACCCTCCACTTTGCCTGAATACATTGTGAAAATAAAGATAATCTTTACTGCTCCTTTGGCAATAGAAAGCCTTTTCGACCACCTAGGCTCAGAAAAAGGGTTGAGTCATTAGCTCTGCCCAAGACTGAGCTATAGTGTTACCCCTTTTTCAGCATGAAGTGGAAGCAAAAAAGCAGGGAAAGGAGTCAAAGTGCTGGTGACTTTACACATGTAGTCCGAGTTAATTAAGAGATTGCTTAGTGCAGGCACTGAGACCAAGAGACGCAAAGGGCTGCCCAGGGTCACACAACTAGTAAAGAACAGAGTCGGGATTGTGACATACATGTTACATATGAGGAAACCAAAACTTAGAGATCCCTAGGGATCCCTGGCTTCAGAGTCCTGGCTCTTCACCATTACGTTACACCCACTATTACTATGTATGAGTGATATTAAAACAATCATTTAGTTCCTACTTACTGCAGGCACAGTGCTAGATCTTGACATCCAGAAATGAAAAAGGCAGGTCATGTCATCAGGGAGCTTACTATCTAAGGTAGAAAGGCAATAGTAATACAGTACAGTAGCATGTAAAATCAGGTTCTGTGAGAACCTCTGATCCCATATTTGGGGATGGGAATGGAGTCATGAAGAGCCACCTTGATTATACATCTAAGCTGAAACTTGAAGGAGTAGGGAAAGTGATGCAGAGGGGTTGAGGAAGGTATTCTAAAACAGAGGGAAAGGCATGGACTTCTGTTAATGATGGTCCTTCACATTCAGGCTTTAAATTCTTCATTCTGTTCCAAATACATCTCAGTGATAAATGAAATATGTTACTGACATACCCGTACTTGAGTAACAAGATCAATATCCTGATAGGCTGAAAATGGAACCAGGTATCAAAACAGGCAGTGTGTGCAGCGAGTTGATTCTTCTAGGGTGGTACCTTCCAAAGAACATGTTGTGAATAAGTTTACCAGGGTGTGAAATATTGATTATTTTCAGGCATTGGGATAGCTAAGCAGGGCCTGGGGTGGTCAGAGCCCCCAGCTGTCATTTCTGGGTGGGGAAGAGTCTCATCTATCTACCCATGTACCATACACACACTATTATTTTCAAAGTATGCCAGGATGTCACAAAAGATTGGGAAACACTGCTTGAGGGCACAGAGACCAAAGGAACTTTGTGCCTGGATAGGGATCAGAGGAAGTCTCACTGCTGGAAACTAGGAGCTGGGGTGGGACTGTCCGACTTATGAAAAGAAACTGAACAAAGATGACTGGGTCTGTGACTTGTTGAAAGTTGTGTTTCTGGGGTGGTAGGGGAATAGAGATAGCAGTGCGGCTGGGACCTGGCCGTGACATGACTGGGTTTATGATCTCCCTGGTGTTTCCATAGGACAGAAACCCTGAGCTGATGGTGTAAGACCTGATTCTATGGTAGAGGGCTCTGCTGGGACGGGGATGGAGGATGTGGCAATAACTGTAAAAACAGGGAGGCAGGGAGAGGAAGGGAGGGAGAGAGAGAAAGAGAGAAACTGTTCCTATTCAAGAAGAGCTAGCAAATTAAAATTCTTAAACAAACGAGTAAGAAAGACAATAATCAGGAGATGAATTCACTCCCAACAGAATATAGTAAAGCAATCTGAAAATTGACTTCAAATAAATATGTTTAAAATCATCAAAGAGATGAAGGAATACCATCCATGGTAAGTTTCTTGGAAATGGTGAAACAAAAGCAGATGAGAATTAACCAATTAAAGAGAAGGGAACCAGTTAAAGGCACTGGAAGTATAAAATGCGGTTATTAAAGTAACAACAAAAAAAGTGTATGGGGTTAAACTCTAGACTGGACACAGTTAAGAGGGACTAAGGTGAGAGATACTACCGGTGATTTCAACCTAGGACGTAACACTCACACAAAGAGATAAAGAGATACAGAGAGTGAAAGATGAGTAAGTTAAGAGACGTGGAGCAAGGACGGAGAGCCTCCCACTTGTGAGGCAGAGGATGGAGGGAATCACAAGAAACAATATTTGAAGAGATCATGCCAGAGATTTCCCAGAATTGGAGGTAGATATAAACTAGTCTTTGTATTAAAAGCACATACAAATGAAATGGATACATTTTTATAGCCAATTATGCTGGAGCAATGGGATATCCATAAACAAAAAAAATCAACCTAATGCCTTGTATAAAATTGATTCAAAAATGAATTGAGGCTGAAATGTAAAACTTTAAACTTTTAGAAGAAAGCAGCAGAAAATCTTTGGGACCAAGAGGATCCATAATAGAAAACAAAACGATCAATTGGACTTCATCAGAATTAAAAACTTTCTTTCCCTTCACAGGGGCATCTGGGTGGCTCAATTGGTTAAGCATCCAACTTTGGCTCAGGTCATGATCTGGTGGTTCGTGAGTTCGAACCCTGAGTCTGTGCTGACAGCTCAGCCTGGAGCCAGGAGCCTGCTTCAGATTCTGTGCCTTCTTCTCTCTGTGTGCCTCCCCCACCCATGCTCGCTCTCTCACTCTCTCTTGCTCTCTCTCGCTCTCTCTCAAAAATAAACATTAAAAACAAACAAAAGAACTTTCCCTTTACAAAAGATCCTTACTTTCCACTCCAGAAGCTGTCAGACAGCCATTCTGCCTTCTCCTTTCCCGTGGGGCTAGAGTCTTCAGCTTCACCTGGCCAAGGGAGACGAAGAGTGGGGATGAGGTGGGGAGATGGGCCTGTTGCAAAAAGTCGAAACAGTAGAACTTAAGGCAAAAACACATCAGTAGGGATATTTTGATAAACTGCAAAATGAAAAAAGGAATAATAGCCCACCAAGATAAGACAGTGCTTCTGAGTGTACACCTAGCACTATAGTCTAAAAATACTTTAAGAGAATTGTAAAGTGGCACTGAGTGATCCATAGTCAAAATGGGAAAATTTGGTGCATTCCTACCAAAAACTGATAAAGAGATGAAAAGTAAGTGAGGATTAAGGAAGATTCAAACAATTTAATTAGCAATTCCAAACCCCGAAATAGAGATTATCTCTTGTACTAGTTTGCAAGCCTCTGAAATTGAATAAATCTTATTATTATTTATATTCCTTGAGGTATCCAGCATGTTCACATTTTTAATGGTTGCTCTGTAAGTATATTTTGAATTACAAAATTACACTGAATCTGAATAAACCATTGATACTTTGAAATTTTTTACAATTCTTATGTGACAGTGGATTTCTCAGTTTTGTTTAAGTATAAGACAATCTATAAAGTAAATCCCTGGAATCTCTTTCTATCAGGCAGTACAGTGCAAGGTATTTTCTTTCTAGCTTATTTGTACTTAAGTGTTGGAATAGATCCTTATTTGATCTTTTCCAGTGGATTAGCCCTGTGAAGAGCTCTTCATTCACAGGGGGCCAAATTACTGGATGCATGGTTTCAGTCTGGTTGTTAAGAAAACGATTTATTTAGAAATACTGTTCTCCTGTCTCTATGCCTCGAAAACTGTCAGTGGTCGTAGGCTTTGCCCCCAAAGAAGGAATGGAGAATTTGGCTAGAATTTTTGGCCTCCTTTACTCTTATACCTGTTAACTCTTGAGCAAGATGGAATGTGGTACTTTAGCTAATTTCCTGCTTATTTTCATACCCTGATCTTAGGAAAAACCTTTGTCAGAAATGAACTAAAATCATTTCAGTCTCTAGGTAGTTGAATTTTTAAATTTATACTTTGTGGTGTAGATTCATATTCATTGAAATTTTATCAGAAAATGTGGCCTATAAAATTTCTGCTTAGAAATTTATTTATGGGGGCTTACTATACAATGAACTTTTATAAATATTTTGTAGATTCTGGAACATATTCTCTAGAGGTTATAGAATTTAGTATACTCTTATTAAAATTATATCTTTAATTACTATTACATTCTTATATTTTTGACTATTTGGTCTGTGGATGATTACGAGAAATGGATTAATGTTTCCATTTTCTTGTTTGTTTCCGTCAGTTTCTCCCTATGATTTCAACAGTTTCCACTTTACATATTGCAGCTCACAACACAAAAATGTTCACGCATTTCACATCTTTATTGAGTTGTGCTTTTTTCAATATAAAACAATCCTCTTTGTTTTATAAATTGTGTCCTGCCTTTTTCTTTGCTTTACTTTCCCACTGTTCTTCTTATTTGTCTAATCTTTGTTCTGCCTATTACCTTTGCCTTCTTGTTTTAGATATGTTGAATAATTTTGTGAGGTTTTTTTTTTTTTAACCTGCCTAAATCACTGTCTTTTTATTTTTTTTAAGATTTTATTTTTAAGTGATCTCCATACCCAGTATGGGGCTTGAACTCACAACCCTGAGATCAAGAGTCACTGACTGAGCCAGGCAGGCACCCCTAAATCACTGTCTTTTTATAGGGAAGTTTCTCTTACTAACACTTATCTTCACTATCGATGTGTTAGTTTCATGTTAGTCAACTTGTTTTAAGCTTGGTTTTTAATGCTTTCTTTGTTGTTTTCCATTTTGATTTATTTAAAATTCTGAAGTCCATTACGTCTAATGTTTTTAAAACATTTTTATTTTTATTTATTTATTTTTTAAGTGTTTATTTTTGAGAGAGACAGAGACAGCACGAGTTGGGGTGGGGCAGAGAGAGAGAGAGAGAGACACAGAATCCAAAGCAGGCTCCAGTCTCTGAGCTGTCAGCACAAAGCCTGGACTGTGAGGTCATTACCTGAGCTGAAGTCGGGCACTTAACTCACTGAGCCACCCAGGCACCCCAAAACATTTTTTAAATAGGCCTTATTTTTTAGAATGGTTTTAGGTTTACAGAAAAACTGCATAGAAGTTCAGAGCTGCCACACATCTCTTTCCTGACACTTGTTTTCCCGTTATTAACACCTTGCATTAGTGAATATATTTGTTAACAATTGATGAATCAATATTGATACATTATTATTAACTAAAGTCAATACTTTACATATTAGGGTTCACTCTTTATATTATACAGTTCTTTTTTTTCTTTTTCTTTTTCTTTTTTTTTTAGTTTATTTATTTGTAATCTCCACAGCCAGTGTGGGGCTCGAACTCACAACCCTGAAATCAAGAGTCTCCTCTTCTGACTGAGGCAGCCAGACGCCCCATTAGAGCCAGCCAGACTCTGATGATTGCATCATAGCTAATTGTTTCACTGCCCTAAAAATGCCCCGTGCTTCACCTTTTCATTCCTCTCTGTTCACCTTTGGCAACCACTTATCTTTTTATTGTGTCTACTGTTTTGCATTTTCCAGAATGTCAGGTGGTTGGAATCCTACTATATGTAGCCTTTTCAGCCTGTCGTCTTTCCCTTAGCAATATGTATTTAAGGTTTCGCCGTGTCTTTTTGTGGCTTGATAGTTCTTTATATTGCTGAATAATATTCCATGGCATGACTGTACCACAGTTTGTTTTTCCATTCACCTGTTGAAGAACAGCTTGGTTGCTTCCAATCTTTATAGTAAATGTGCTATAAATATTTATGGCAGTTTTTCATATGGACATAAGTTTTCACTTCATTTTACGAATACCTAAGAGTGCAGTTGCTGGATTATATTGATAAGCCTTTGTTTATTAGCTTTCTAAGAAACTGCCCAAATGTCTTCCAAAGTGGTTATACCATTTGATATTTCTATCATCAATGCATGAGTGTTCTTTTTGCTATAAATCCTTTCCAGCATTTGGTTTTGTAAATGTTTTGGATTTTAGCTATTTTACTAGGTGTGCAGTGGTATCCCATTTTTGTTTTAATTTGCAATTCTCTAAGAAAGTGATCTTGAGCATTTTTTCATATGCTTATTTGACACCTATCTGTATTCTTTGTTGAGCTGTCTGTTCAATTCTTTGGCCATTGTTTTAATCAGGTGGTTTTCTTACTGATTTTTAATAATTCTTTGTGTATTTATCAAATATGTGTTTTGTAGGGATTTTTTTCCAGTCTGTGGCTTATCTTTTTATTTTTTTTAATCAGCATCAATTCCAACTTGCCAGTATTTTCTTTCATAAATTGTGTTTTGTTGTTGTACCTAAAAAGTCCTCACCAAACCCAGGTTTACCTAGACTTTACTGTATGTTATCTTCTAGAAGTTTTATATATATTTTTCTGCTTTACAGTTAAGCCTGTGATCCATTTTGAGTCAATTTTTGTTAAAGATGTAAGGTCTATGTGTAGATTTAATTTTTTTTGCATGTGAATGCCCACTTGAAAATACTATCCTCTCTCCAAAGCTCTCCAAAGCTCTCCAAAGCTTTGCTGCTTTGCTCTCAAAGCCCTTGCACCTTTGTCAAGTATCAGTTGACTATATTCACATAGATCTATTTTTGACATATAAAAAATAGAACTACCATGTGATCTAGCAGTCCCCCTTCTGGGTATATATCCAAAGGAAATGAAAACAGGATCTTGAAACGATATCTATACTCCCCCCATGTTCATTGCACGCTATTCATAGTACTTAAGATATGGAAGCAACCTGAGTGTCTGTCTATGGATGAAAAGATAAAGAAGATAAAGAAATCCTGCCATCTGCAACAACATGGATTGACCTTGAGAGCATTATGCTAAAAGAGATAAATCAGAGAGAGACAAATACTGCATGATGTCACATATATATGGACTCTAAAACTGAACTCACAGAAACAAAGATTAGAATGGTGGTTACCGTGGACTGGGGGATGGGGGAAATGGGGAGATACTGGTCAAAAACTACAAACTTCCAGTTAGGAAATGAGTAAGCTTTGGGGACACCTGAGTGGCTCAGTCGGTTAAGCATCCGACTTTGGCTCAGGTCATGATATCGTGGCTCGTGAGTTCGAGCCCCATACTGGGCTCTGTGCTGACAGCTCAGAGCCTGGAGCCTGCTTTGGATTCTGTGTCTCCCTCTCTCTGTGCCCCTCCCCTCACACTCTGTCTCTCTCTCTCTCTCAAAAATAAACAAACATAAAAAACAAAAATTTTGAAAGAAAAAAAGAAAATGAATAGAGATCTAATGTACAGCATTGCAAATGTAGTTAACCAAACTATTTTATATACTTGAAAGTTGCTAAAAGAGTAGACCTTTAGTATTGTTACCAAAAAAAAGAAATGTGATGTCTTGGAGGTGTTAGCTAATGCTACTTGGTGGTAATGGTTTCATAATACCTAAGTGTATCAAATACGCATATGTTACAAAATGATTACCAGGAATAAACTTATACAATGTTTTATTTCAATTATATCTCAATAAACCTGGAAAAAATACATAAGGCAAGCTGCCATATTTACAATGTGAGCCATATTTACAATTTGAAATTTTCTAATAACCACATTTTTTAAAGTTTCCAAAAGATGGGTGAAATTTATTTCCCTAATATTATAATTTAAATAATTTTTACAATTTTCATGGGTTAACCCATCGTATCTAAAATACTATTATTTTAACATGTTATTGATAAAATTAAGGAGTTTTTAATGTTCTTTTTTGTCATAAGTTTTAAAAGTTCAGTGTTTATTTGCTATACACAGCACCTATCAATTCAGACTAGCCGTACGTATTTCAAGTGCTCACTAGCTCCGTGTTGGAGAGTGCAGCTCTAGAGTGTACAAGACGTGGTATCACTGTCAGTTTGCTTCATTCTGACATAACCTCAGCTTCTTAGAGTCCTTGGGAAACGGGTTTTGTAGATCATTGAAGGTTTATTTCATTCATTGTCATACTTTATTTTAATGCTTTTTTATAGAGGCTCTCTAAAATGTGTTAATGTTCTGCCCTGCTTTCTTAATCAGTGCATAACATAACGGTGAAGAGTTTGGGATCCAAAGCCAGAGTCTGGGTTTGAATTCTGGCCTTAACACTTATCATCAGCATGGTTGTGGGTGGGTCACTTCAGTCCTATGCACTCTGGTTATCTTGTGTGTAAAATGAGGATAGAAGCTTCATAACAGAGTAGTTCTGAAAAGAAAATGAGAAAATACCTGGCACGTGCTCAGGAAATGTTCATTTCTGTTGCCATTAAATACTGTAACTACAGCCAGCTACTACCACAACCAGTACTGGTAGTAGTTCCGGAACAATAGTGTAATTTAGCTCTTCCTTGATGATTCAGAGAATTGCACTATGCTATGATACACTGGTGCCCTTGTGGGCTTCTGTAAGTATATAAGAATATTTGACCTTACATTATGTTTTCTGACAACTTTGCAATTTGAATTCTTTATATTTCCCCATTTTTGCGTCTACATGACCACTTCTGTCTGCTTTCCTCCCATTTGTAGGCTGCTGCTTCTAATTTATATTCCTTAGAGTCATCATCGAGAACCACTCACCTCGATAATACAGCCTAAGAGGCCCTTCCCATTCTGACCCTCACCTGTGCTCCCATGCATCCTACGGATCACATTCTTTAACTGGCAGCTTCTTGACACTGATACCGTGTCTGCTTTTGCTGTTTCTTTAGTCAGAAATGCCTTTCTCACTCTTCTCCTCTTGATATCCAGCTTAATCTTAAAGCCTTCAGTTCTTTGTTATTCTTTCATTCAGCAAATATTTATGGAGTTCTAAGCCTTAGGTATTGAGGATAAAATGGAGAATAAGAGAAATGTGATTGCTGCACTCAAAAAACATACAGTTTGATGGGGACGAAGAAATTATCAAGTGTAAGAGCACTTTGTAACTGGCTCATTTGACTTATCATTTGTATTCATTCATGCATTCAGTAAATATTTATTGAGTGTTTGTTATATACCATGCATTTTGCTGGGTATATACAATAGTGAGTGGAGCCAGACATGGTCTCTCTTTCATGACTTCCACAATCTAGTGAGAGAAATGGGCAAATAATTCAAATAATTAAATAATTCAGCCAAATAATGTTTGCATAAAAATGGAGTTGAGTAATCTGAAGAAAAGGAATGCCATTTATGAGAGCCTAGCGTTGGGAGTCAAGGAGAAATTCCCTGAGAAAGTGATACCAAGAGGTAGTTGGCAGGGGGAAGTTCCTGGCAGATAGAACTGCATGGCAGTGACGCTGTGGCAGGAGGAAGCATGTAGTGGTCAGGGGACTAACGAAGGCCAGTGTGTCTGGAACACAAAGTAGGGAAGAGAAAATAGAATGGGATGAGAATGAAAGATGGGCAGGGTCCACAGTGGAGATTGAGGGAAGAGGACGAATTCTGGAAGTATTTGAGAGGTAAAATTCACAGGACTTAGGGATGAATTAGATATGAGAAGTATGGGAGAGGAGAGGTACCAAAGGTGACTCCCTGGATTTCTGACTTGCACAACTTGATGTATTGTGCTGGTCACTGAGATGGGGACATTGGAAGACTGGGTGTTATTCAGTTTTTGATGTGTGAAGGGGAGTGGGGGGAGCAGCACGAGTTTTGTCTTCTATTTGAGATGACTTTGCTATATCTAAGAGAAGCTTTCAGGTAGTTGTTTATACTTGCATGTTTGTGGAGTTTAGAGGTGAGAAGAACTATGAACTAGAAATGTGAATTTAGGAGTTATATGCATAGAGAGATTAATTGAAGTCTCCAGCATGCATGAGTGAAGAGAGAGAAGGGCCTAAGACTGGACAGTGAAAAACTATGTAGATAGTGGTGCTGAAATGGGGTGTCCTAGAGAAGAAATAGAGGTGAAGAAAGAGTTTGGTTTTGGATGTAATGAAGGCTGAGATGACTTGAGAGATGTCCATGTGGTGAAGAAGTCTTGTAAGCAGTAGAATAGCTGTAAGTTTAGAGGCTGGACATTGTCTATTTTATCGTTTTGTTTTCCTCAGTCCCTAACACAATTCTTAGCAAATAGCAAATATTCAATAAGTAATTTGTGGAATGGATGAGAGAACTTAGAAACATTCAGATTCAGAGATGTAGACTAAAGTTATCCATCCTTACCGTTGCCAGGGAAGAAGCCCTTCCCCCCATGTCTGCTTAGACAAGCTTCTGACTGTATACAGACCTTTATTCATCAAAAATCACTGAGTTAGATGGTCTCTATCTGGTGAAATATTTAAGTGATAGATGAAGGTTTGGGGATACTGTTTACAAACACTTTCTTCATTGAGCTACACAGAAATACTGCTCATTGTCAACATTTCCCAGGAGCCAGAGTCCTCATACTTACTAGGTAATGATACCTCTGTAACTCTTAGATAATGATAGAGAAGCTGAGGAACAGGAATTTAAGTTAATGCCCAAGATCATATATTTAGTAAGTGGCAGAGTCAGGATTTGAACCAGGTTTGACTCCATTTCTCTTGCTCTTAACTACTATGTTATACAAAGAAATGAATTTCTTTTCCTGATGATAGCACCCAGAGACATAGCCATTTGAGATTTTCTTCCCTCCCTCACATCCATCCATCTATCCATCCATCTTTTTATTCTTGGAGTCATTCATTCAGCAAGCATTTAGATGTTGTCTGCACCATCCCAGGTACTCTACTAGGCATTAGGGACGTAATCAGTCATAAAATAACGTGTACGGCCTCAAGATTTAGGCTAGTATATGAAACAGACACCAAATTACATAATATTAGCTCCATTGTCATTGAGACTTGCTATAATAGTAGACATTGTAGAATGCTGCGAGGACATAGAAAAGGGCTTTTCTAATTCTGCTGGAAGTTGGAGGCTTGGGTTGAGTAGGGGTCGGAGGAATGTTAGAGAAGTCTTCCCAGTAGAATGGATACTTGAGCTAAATCTCAAAAGATAACTGGATAGAGTAGAAATAGGGAGCCTCTGGGCTGAGAGGCCTGCATGAATAGTAACAGGAGCTAGCATATATATATATATATATATAATATATATATATATATATGCATGCTAGGACCTGATTAGGATACTGCAAGCAGCTGGTGTGAATGGAGCTTAAGATGTACGTTCTCAAATGACAGGAGATTTGAGTTGAAAGCAGGGCAAAGTATAATGGAAGCCTTTATGGAAGCCAGGTACTGTTAATGGGCTCTTTTGTTATTATTTTAGAGGTTGCAAAAGGTTTTAAGCAGGGAAGTGTTGGTATCATATTGTATTTCAGAAACATCCCACTGGATCTTTTCAGGGTCAGTACGTAATAGAATGAATGAGTTTCTAAAACTTAGAATTTTGCTAAGTGAATTTGTTTTAAAAATGTACAGTTCAGAACAATATGAAATGAGGACTTCCCAGAAATGCCAGAATGATAGAATTAGCAAACAAGGATGTTAAAATAGCTACTATAAACATGTTCCATATGTTCAAGATGATAGAGGGACACATGAACATGATGAGGAAAGAAGCAGAAGATATTTTAAAAATCCAGATGGAACTTCTAAGATGAAAAGTATAGTATCTGAAATGAAAACTATACTGCATGAGTTTAAGAGCAAATTAGACACTGCAAAAGGAAAAATCGGTGAACTTGAAGACATAGCAACAGGATCTATCCAAAAAGGAGCTCAGATAGAATACTATGAAGACCTTGCTTCCCTTTGGAAATTAGTGAGCATTTTCTCCTTAGAACTTCTTTGCCAGAAAATTTAGACTTAACTATTCTGTGTGAGGTGGCTATGACTTGACAAACCTTAAAATACTATTTATCAGTGTTCACTTTACATTTATGGGGTTTTTATTTTGGAGAAGAGGAAATCTTGACAGTCTTAAAAGTCTTTTCTCTGACTTCAAAGAGATGAACTTCTGAGTTGCAGTCCTCAGGGCCTTTCTTTCTCTTGATAATGTCTGATACACTCTTTATATTGATTCTGTTATCAAAATAAATAGCAAGGCCCAAGTACTCAGAGTCTGGACGTTGCAGAATCACGTGCTCTTTTTATTTTTAATCGTAAAAAAAAAAACATGTATCTGGCCATCATACTTAAGTACATTGTGCATGTTTTGAAGATAAAAGTGAATTTTTATGAGTATGGAAATCAAACATGTCAGATCACATTTGGGAAATATCTAGGATGCTTCCTGGAATGCTCCTGAATTTTCATATATGAATTAAATACCATCTATATATGGATTACAGGCTTCTGTCTCTTCATAAAAGCCAAACTGACCTTTGAACATAAAATGAATACTGGTCAACAATTAAATGAAATAAATTTTTCTAATGCAAATTTTGTTAGCCTTATTTGTTGAAACATGAATAAGTAAAATTTAATTAATTGTACTCATTAACGCTTTGGAGACTTAGATATATGTTTATTTATACATACATTTACTTGCATAAATATAAAATCTCCAAAGTGTTAATGAGTACATTTAATGACAGTGTGTGTGTGTGTGTGTGTGAGAGAGAGAGAGAGAGAGAGAGAGAGAGAGAGAGATCTCCCTCTGTCCATCCTCCAGAAGGATCTCCTTTTGGCAACAAGCTTCATTTTGCAACCATTCACTGTTCTAACTTCCAGTCTTCTCACAAACATCATTGTCCCTGGAAGGGCCTGCTTTTTCCATGCTAACCCAATTCTAAAATTAAGCCCCTTTCTGTGGATCCTATTATCCTGTACTTGTTTTTATTAGTCTTTTTTTTTTTTTCAGGGGCAACTCTTTTTTTTTTTTTTTTGTTCCAGTATAATTAACATACAATGTTATATTAACCCAAAGAAAACAAAAACATTAATTTGAAAAGATATATGCACACCTGTGTTTTCAATTGGAACATTATTTACCATAACCAAGATATAAAGCAACCCAAGTTTCCTTCAATAGATGAATGGATAAAGAAGATGTAATGTGATATATATGTGTATATACACATACACATACATATATATAAATGGAAAATTACTCAGCCATAAAAAAGAATGAAATCTTGCCACTTGCAACAACATGGATGGATCTAGAAGATATAACTAAGTGAAATAAGTCAGAGAAAGACGAATACCACCATATGATCTCACTCATACGTGGGATTTAAGAAAGCAAATGAAAAAGACTAAAAGAGACCCAAAAAACCTCTTAAATATAGAGAACAAACCCATGGTTGTTCATTAGTCTTTTATCATTACTCAGTCTCTGACAGTGACTCAGAAACAGGACTTTCAGTGTTCTCTATCTCATGCTATCCACCATGCTTCTGTTAGTTCTTTCTGCTGCTGTGTAATCAGAAGCTCAAGAGTGGTAGAAGAAATTTTGACAAAATGAGAATCCTTTTTCCTGCCAGGTACTGTACAATTAATTGTGTCATTTAATCCTTATAAGACCCTTATGCAGCAGGTATGTATGGTTATTTTCTCACAACCCCAGGACCTGGTAGAGAAAATGACCACGTAGGAATCAGGGGATGTGGGTGAGGCAGGAGATGCGGAGTCTCTAGGACAGGTGATTCTACAGTGGGGTGAGAGATTTCCCAACCTTTGTACTGTTCTGTATTTCTCAATTGTGCCATGTTTCTAATCATGCATTACCCTTATCAAAAAATAAGTATTTTTATAAGGAAAGTAAAATGAAAGTTAGACTTGGTCATCATGGGACATCTGGAAAGTACAGGAAAAAAAGTGCTCATTGCTTAATTGTAAACATAACCTTTGTAAACTTTTTGGTACCTTTCTTTCTAGTCTTTTTATATGCATATAATTAAACATTTTTACATAGTTGTAATAATTTTTCAGTGTTTTTTCTCCATAAAAAAAGTGAGGTGCCAGTACTCATATCTTGATGAACTGTAAAAATGCCTCTTTCAGCCTCACCTCTTCCTGGGACTTCTCCTTTTGTCTTGGATTGCAGTCTCTGACACATGTGCATCGCCTAGAAAGCCCCATTTGGTTAACAGATATCAATGTTACAAGCAAGAAAAAGAAAAAGAAAAGCTTATTACTTCTCCTCTTCTCGTTAGCACACACATCATTAATACCCTTTATGTTTTTTTCATGGGTAGAGTGATTCAGTCTATACATTCATATATTCATTCATTCACCAAATATTTGTTAAGGGCCTTCTAAGTGCCAGCCATCTTACTCTTCAGGGAGGATGCAGAGACAATAGAAGGATCCCTGCTTTTTAGGGGAACGTAGAACGATAAATAAGAAAAAGATGTGATACCTGTGTGCAGAAGTATTAATCAAGTTCTGAAAGACCACAGAGGAGAATCGCTTGGATTTTCCTAGAGATCAAATGATTCTCCTAGAGAAGTCAAGGAAAGCTTTTTATAGATAAGAAAATGGAGGAGCTCAGAGAGATTTGGTCATATGGCTGGTTAGGGATTGAGTAAACATTAAAAGCAAATCTGACTGCAAAACCTCTTTATTCTACCATACTAGGTCATAAGGAGGAGGCATCCCTGCTTTCATTGTTTTATCAGTTCCAGATGTCTGTATTTCAGGGATTCTTGAGTCATAGACCACAGCTTCCCCCTTTTTCTCTCCCTATTTCCAAATACCACCAGTTTCTGATTCGATCAAAGAGTAATAGAATGGCAGTGAGGAGACCTGAGTTCTCCCGAACCAGCTTTGCCACTTTTAAAAAAATTTTTTCTAATGTGTATTTATTTTTGAGACAGAGAGAGACAGAGTGTGTGCGGGAGATGGGTAGAGAGAGAGGGAGACACAGAACTTGAAGCAGGCTCCAGGCTCCGACTACAGAGCCCGATATGGGCTTGAACCCACAAGCTGTAAGATCATGACCTGAGGTGAAGTCAGACACTCAACCGACTGAGCCACCCAGGTGCCCCAGCTTTGCTACTTGTAACTGGGTCTTCGTGGGCATGTTATTCCTCATCCCTACCCTCTATTCCCCATCTGTAAAAGTGAGGAGTTGAAATAAATCTTTCTAAGCTTCTCATTTTTTGTAAGGAATATGTCATGATTTCCTCCTCCTTTTCAAAGTATGTGGCATTTCCATAGGAGCAGGGGTGCCCAAGGGCCTTGGCAAGTCTGGACACACCATGGAATTGGCAGAGGGATAGGTGGGGGTCAAGGGTAAGGGCTCTTAACTGCCTGGGTTTGAATCTCAAGTCTGTCACTTACATGCTGTTTAATCTTGAGCAAACCACTAGACCTCATTGAGCCTCACTTTTCCAATTTGTAAAACAGAAATAATAATAAATGACTCGCAGAGTTGGTGTGAAGATTCAGGGAGCTTACGTATCTATCCATACTACTGTGCACAGTGTCTGGCACATAGCACTCTTGTAGCTAATGATACTAATGGCTATTGCACTAGTACTCATTTGGAATCCTGAAGAGGTTTTAGAAGTCAAAATACCATAGTAGCTTCTTTTGTTAATGATTCCTTTATAAAGGCACAGAGGGACCAATATGTTCATGCATAGAATATGGAGTTTTAGTCATTTTCCCCTCAGATGTTCAATTAAGGGGTCGAAAGGGTTGGAGTACTGTTTGCTGCTGAATTTTACTCATGACCCAGAAAAGACTCCCATTAGTCTTGTATAATATAGGGGAAATCATTCTTTCTTTTCTTTGCTGTGTTCCGAGCATGCAGAGCAGGCTACAGTGCAGGTTTTTTGAATGAATAAATGATTTCACACTTTGTTTTTAGAAACTGAGGAGAATAGTAACACTCAGCAGTGAATCTTTTGGCCCTCAGATCTTTGTCTGTGACATTTGTTGAGCTTGTTTTGGAGGAGATTTGGGGGCACCCCATGACAATCAAAGCAGAATTCTTCTGATAGCAATGTTTGGCTTTCTGCTTTGATCAATAGGCTTATTATTTGCCCTTGAAACCTCTATGGTGCTGGGGAATCACAGACATTCCTCAGGATGATTTACACAGCAATAAATAATCTGTGCAGTCCGTTGCTTGCTTCATCAGTGTCTGCCCTGTTCATAAAACCCTGGAGGCTCAGTGGCCCCAAGGCTGGAGCACAGTGGACACGTTAACTACAGAACATGTCGCTTAGTTTCATTGTTGTTTTCTTGGCACTAATATGCATCCACAATTTCTCTTTAAGGATTGATGTAACTATAGAAGTCATTTTCCATCTGACTTTATTATAGTTACTATACCATTTATTTTTTTTACCTCTGCTGTATGGTAGGCTCTACATATGTTACCTTCACAACTTCACAACTACCTCTGAGTTAGGTTCTTGTCTTTTTATAGAAGCAGAAACTAAGGGGTGCCTGGGTGGCTCAGTTGGTTGAGTATTCAACTCTTGATTTCGGCTCAGGTCATGATCCCAGGGTTATGGGATCAAGCCCTGCATCAGGCTTTGCACTGAGTGTGGAGCCTGCTTGGGATTCTCTCTTTCTGCCCCTCTCCCTTGCTTGCTCTCTCTCTCTCTCTCTCTGTCTCAAAATAAAAAAAAGGAAAAAAAAGAAGTGGAAACTAAAACTCAAGGAGGTGAAGCTTATTTTCTGAAATCACATAGCCCGTGAGCATTGGAGCTGAGGCTTTACCTCAGGTCTTTCTGGACACAAAGCTCTTAGCTACTATACGATGACATTTTTCTTATCTAACAGACTTTCTTCTCCTATAGGTATCTAGTGTTTATCGTTAGTAACCTCTTGCAAAGATCCGTAAGTTTCCCATATCATTGAGATGAATTTTAAATTTCCTAACAGTGTTGCAAATACATGAAATTTATAGTGACAAACATAGCCAGATTACTTTCTTGTTATCCATCCATTTAGCAAATTTACAGTTCCCACTAATTTTAATCTGTCCTTATTACCTGTTTCATATAATAAATATCTCTTAGTCATGACAGACTGCGTATAGATCACCTGAAGTAGGCTCTCTCTCAATAACAAGAGTTGCAGCTAAAGATTTGTGAATTAATTGGGAAAATTGCAAATCAGGTAGTCAGTGAAATAATTCATTGTCACATCCAATCAATAAACTTTGTAAATCAACTCATTTAATTCAAAAAATGATCTATATAGATCAAGCAACCAATTAAACAATTAGCATACACTTTGCAATTAATTAATTTAAGCATCAATCATATAATTAAAACTCCAAATTTAAGCTGCACAATTTAGAACACTACTGCCCTGTGAAGTATTAGGATCAGGTTTCGGAATGCTAGCAGAGAAGCAGTTTCACAATTTAACTTTGGAGCAAGGTGTTTTAAAGTGTTTCTAATTGATTTTTAAGTTTTAAATTGTCCTTATGTTTGTACAGTTTCCCACCCCTTTTCAGCAAATCAACTTTTTACTTCACTGCCAAAGAAAAAGAAGGAAGTGTGTGTTGACTCTAAAATGGGCAAGGCTGGAATCTGGGAGGATAGACTGGACATTCTAGGGATAGGAGAAAAGTCCAGAAGTAGTGGAGAGAGCCATTTATCTGCATCAGGATGAATCAGGTCATTTGCTTTTACTCTGTTAAGTATCTGGTGTTTGGGATCAGATCTTGCCGTGTGTAATACATTTATACTTATATTTAACTAACGAAGTAGTTACTTTTCCCCCCTGCTATACCATAAGCTTCCTTGAGGGCTGATACTAAATATCATCTTTGATTTAAGGGACTAGGTTCTGTGTCTTACCTATAACAGGTGCTCAGTAAATATTTGTTGAAAGAATAGATTAGTAGAAAGGCCCTTGTTTCACATTGCTTTTCTCCCCCTTTGTACTCCCATGTTTTCTCTTTATCAAATGAAGTAGGATTTAAAGGTAATCTAGCTGCTTCACTAGGCTTTCAGGTAAAAGAAGAGCAGTGTCCCAGTTTGCCTGCTGTATACCATAGCCTCTGATCTCCTTGTCCCTCCTTCATCCTGGTATTCACTCACCGTTTCGGTTTTCCTTTCAGTGACAATGTCAGTGCCTACTGCCTGCATATCGCTGAGGATGATGGGGAGGTTGACACAGACTTCCCCCCACTGGATTCCAACGAGCCCATTCATAAGTTCGGCTTCAGTACTTTGGCCCTGGTTGAAAAGTATTCATCTCCTGGTCTGACATCTAAAGAGTCACTCTTTGTTCGAATGTGAGTATTGACGCTGTTACTAATTTCAGTATCTCATCTCTGGCTCTTAGAATTTTTGGTTTTGCTCCTCATATGGATGATCCTAGGTATCTGGATGTCCATTTATAGTAACTACTTCCAGAGAGATGTTGGGGACAGCATTTGCATTGTATTTTATGCCTCTGCACCTAGATTAAACACAGACCACTTTGTAGTAGAGAATTGTATTAGGCAGATCTCTGAACATAATATCTGTGAACCACACCTCTGGACATACTGGGTGGGGTACTTTGGAGCCTGCGAAGCAGAAATTCTGAGTTTCTCTCTTTCTCTTCACAGACTCCAAACTAAATGAAAAATGTGCATTGCAGCTACTTTTGTCTCATGACTTAAAATACTTATTTTTCTCTCCAACTTGTTTCAAATCAAACTTGAGTTTTCTTCTCAGTTGTCTTCCTTTAGACGGATAAGGGGTTAACTTTCCTGTGCTTTGGCAGTCTGGTAAAGCCTATAAAAACCCTTTCCAGAAAAAATTTTTTTAGTTTTTTTTTGTTTGTTTTGTTTTGTTTTTTTCTCTTTTGAGAGAGAGAGAGAGAGAGAGAACGAGCGAGCACACGAGCAGTGGAGGGACAGAGAGAATCCTTCAAGCAGGCTCCGTGCTGTCATCGTAGATCCTAATTTGGGGCTTGACCTCTCCTCCAATCATGAGATCATGACCTGAGCTGAAATCAAGAGTTGGACACTCAACCTACTGAGCCACCCAGGTGCCCCTCCAAAGGAGTGTTTGTAAATGCAGAAAATAAAATCCACAGGAATACAAGAGAATTCCATGACCTTTAAATACTCAGGAAATTATTAAACAAATCTGTGATATAATAATATGTTCGGCTTTATAAATACATTTCATACCAAGATACAGCAGCAGGACTGTCAGTAACTCCTGAAGTCTCTCGCTTCAAAGTAAGGGATGAGTATAAATGATACTTGAGAAATCTGCCACAACTGTAGTGTGCTGTGACATCTGTGTTTTTTCTGTTCATGACAGAGTCACCGGTACTGCCACTACAACTGGGATTTGTTGACTACATTTATAATTCAAGGAAATGCTAACTATCAGAAGCTAATGAAAATAAAAATGTAATTTTTGTTTATTCAAGTCTCTAGAGTGAGTTTTACCCAGAGGTCCCTGTTGTTAGAGGAAAACCTGTAGCGTCTTCTGACCAGGACGGAGACGGGCCCTCTCCTGGGAACAATAGTGATCCTTCTGGCACCCCCTGCTGTTAGGAACCAGCAAATTCACTAGCCAAAGGAGGGATTGCTTTAGAGGACTTTTCCTTGTCTCTTTAAAACATGTTGCCTTTGTTTCAGATTTTTACTGAAAATAGGATTATGCTACTTTTGGTATACGAGTAGTTTGGGTCTTTCTACCCTTGAACAAAGAAAGAATACCTGAGTGCTTGGGGGGCAGGTAGCTAGGGGATGATTCCTCAGGTTTTGTAGTTACCATTTCATCCCTACTGTGAAGTCATGTTTGATGTATATAACAGTAAATATTTTCCTCTTTTTATATTTTGGAGGCACTAAAACAGCAACATTAAAGAACACTGAAAGCAATTTAAAAGTTATCCAGTGATTCCTCCATCCTCATATAACTATTTTCATTTTTGTATCACCATTTCCATGTGTATATATTACAGTTTCAGTTCTAGTGTACATATTGTGTTATTCTTAAAATTACAAATATTTGATATCTGCTCTTAGTTCCTACAGTCTACATTTATTATGTGCCAAGAATCTAGGCAGAGACAACCCCTTTGCTCATGGAGCATGCTATCTAGTTGGGGGACAAGTCATCAGATCATTAAAATGTGCTGAGCAGTACAATAGAGAAAGGTACAGGCTACATCGGAAACCTATCACGGGGTGTTTAGATTGTTTACTTGCTTTAGTTTTAATAAGCAAGTCTATAATAATAGCCCTTATCTGTGACCCTTTTATTTCTGTTGAATAACTTCCTTAGGACAGTTTCCTGTGAGTAGGATTATTGGTCAGAGTAGAAACATCTTTAAACTTTTGCTTTGTACTGACATGTTGCCTTCTGAAAGATGTTCCAATTTACAGTGCTACCAATAGAATTCATAAAAGCATCTTTTCAAAGTCTTACCATCACAAAGTGTCATTAGAACTTTTTTCTTTTCACTTTCAAAGAGGTATGTGGGGTATCTCAATAGTTTCCACCTTCATTTTGTTTATTTATAGTGACTGGAAGAGTTGTTCTCATTAGCACATAATTTTTACTAAATAAATATTAACATATGACCATAGCATTCTTTTGAACTAAAAGTCCGTTTTAAAACAAGTGCTTTTAAATCAGTGATTTTTAATAGTTGGGGGTTGGAGTTGGGGTAGGCCGGACATAGCTCCCCAGGAGAAGCATCTAAAGACTACACAGTGTCTGTCTATGAAACCCAGCTTTTGGAGAATGGAAGGAGGGAGGAGAGAAAGGTAGAGAGTAACAACAGCGACTTTAAACTTAATACTGTTATGTTTTTCCCGAACTGCTCCCATCCCTGCACTCCCACTCCTAAACACACACACTAGTCAGTTCTTTTTCTATTTAAAGTTTCAGATAACTTATTCAACATGTCTGGAGTGTTTCTGAAAACACAAGGTAAAGTAAAATCTTTATATGTGAACATTTAGAACAAAAGTGTCAGTACATTTTCTGTTTCTTCTTTTTCTCAGTTTTCTGATGAAATAGTACAGAATACTGACCATTTGCCCTATGTGTGTTTTCTTGCTTCAGCAACCTTCCATTCACCTTTCTGGTCTATATTTTAAGTGAGAAAAGCCTCTCCTGCTAATGCAGGACAGGGCAGACCTTCAGGAGTTTCCAGGGATGTGTTCATAGTTTCAGAGGGTGTAGTCCCAGCAAAATAAGCAAAGCCATTGCTCTTTTTCTTCATTTCTCCCTTTCCTCCTTGCATCTCTCTCCCAGAGGAGAATGGGCAGCAGATGTCTGGGAAGACACTGAACTGAACCAGAAAGAGGGAGCTAAGTTTTAACAGTAAGAAGTGAGTTAGTATGTACAAATTGAAAGCAATTTATATGTTATTCCATTTAATCTGGAAATAGCCCAGCTTTTATTATGACCATTTTAGAGACATGAAAACTGAGGCTGACAAGGATTGCTCTCAGGCCTGGATTTGCCCCCATGTCTGACTTCAAAGTTCATGCTCTTTGCAACACCCTGCTGAGGGGTGAGGATGGCGGTGGGGAATCCCACTGTCCTGAAGCCAGCATCCAGCTACTGTATATTATAGTGTAGTAGGTAAGAGCATGGTGGCCTCTGGAGCCAGAGTGCTTGGGTGCCAGTCCTGACCTTACCCCGTACTGTGTGTGTGTGCGCGCGTGCTCTTGGGTGAATTGCTTAGCTTTTTTGTGGCCCAATCAAATGAGAATAATAATAATAACATCTACCTCATAGAGCCACTGTGAGGATTGAAGGGGTTAATATATGTAAAGCACTTAGAACAGAGTCTGTTTGTCTGAATGTTTGCTGCAGTTACTGTTGTTATGACTAAGAACTCTTTGACAGCAAGAACTGGATCATTTATGCCCCACAAGCCCCCAGGATAGCTCCATTACTGTGGTAGGTATGCCACAAATATTTCTTGAATAGGTAACTATTGAATAGATCTCTTTGCTGCTTCTACCTTTTTCCTCTTCCCCTGCTTTCTGTTTTCTAACAGAGAGGGGCAGAGTGTGAGTAGACACTGCTCAGCTGGCTGTTGGGCTAACTTTTGCTGAGTATGGGCAAGGGTGGACATGAGAGATCTGTAGACTTTCAAATCAGTCCTCTTACGGGCAGACATCCTTTAAGAGACAGTAGCAAGACCATAGATTCCTTGAAGACAGGGTGCATACGGTCTGAGTTATCTCTCTATCCTTAGCAGCCAGCACAGGGCTTCTTAGAGAAGGAATGGATGAATCATTTGGTGTCTGTGGGCTGATAGGAGGAACCCTGGCCAAATTTTCTGTCCTACCTCACCTTTTTAGCCCACTTGGCCTCTTCTGCAGCCCTGTTTCTATCTTTTGAATACCGTGAAGTTCCCAGGTTGCCTTCTGGCTTTCAGAGGCCCTCAGACCACCCAACCATGAGGCTCCCATCTACCATCTTTCCCTACTCCAGGTGAGGCCACACAGACTTGGAGCGTAGCCTAATCTGGGTGCAAGTTTCAGTTTCACCGATGACTTGCTACGACTCTGGTCTCAGTTTCTTCATCTGTAAAATGAGGGGAATACTAACTACCTCATGGACTTGTGAGGAATTTTATTAAATGTAATTGTATTTTAAAGGAAAATTAATTCTCCTGAAGCCTCAATGTTTGCCCAAATTCGTTTTATTGTGGTCTTACTTAAATACATATAAATGTAAAATTCTAGCTATAAATTCCATGTCTTTATGCAACCCAAACAGAATTACAAATTAAATGCAAATAAAACTATAACATTAATAAAATACAATTAACAACTTAAATGCAACAGATGATGTTTTGTTGAAATTAAATCACTAATGTTGGATTTAATGGGTGTTAAATGTTTTACTCGTCAACTTGAGGTTTTTGATTTTCATATGAAACATTGATTGCCATATTAATATTTGTCCTTTTAAACAATGAGTGTATTTTTAAGTACTAGTCCATTATTTTAATGAGCCAGTTGATTTATAGTGCATCCCTTCCCCCAAACTTAAATGTGCTTTACTGGAAAAAGTAAAGAACATTTCTGCAAGGATCACCAATTTATGTCAGTTTGCCCAGGACTTTCCCTGTTTTGAAATTCAAAGTCCTATACCCAGGAATACCCCCTCTGCACCAAGTGAACCAGGATAATCGATCACCCTACTCTCTGATGTTGTCAGTTGGTCTGTACATAAATGGGCTCTCTGCCTGATTGATACCTGTGCACAGTGTGACGTGGGCACTGCCGAGCATGACTCATCAGAGGTCAGCACACCTGTCCCATTTGGGAGGGGCCTGTGCCCACTTCTCCCATCCCCAAAATGTTTTTGCATGCAGTTTGCAGTGATATCATTTGGCTTTGACTGAGTCTATTAGTGATGTTAAATAATAACTCTAGCTGCTGGAACACACAGCCCCCCAGATCTCACCAGCTTATCCAACAAGTTGGCAGACTTTTCCTATAAAGGGCCAAGTAGTAAATATTTTAGGCTTGTGGGCCATACCTCTCTGTAACTCAACTCTGCGCCACAGTGGCAAGAAAGTAGTCATAGACGACAGTACATCAGTGAATGGGGGTAGAGTAGGTTTGCTGACCCTGGCTTACTAGTAAGTTTATTTCTTGTTCAGATCTAAGGAGGGTCCGGTTGCTCTCCTGGGTATTTCTCCTCTAAGCAGTGATTCAAGGATCCTCCAACTGGGTGGAGAATGGCGAACATGGAAGGCTGAGAGTGGCCTACATCTTTCTCTCTATTTATTGTATAAGTTATTGTATATATAATCCATATATAATTTTGCTTTTCTAAATACATATCATGTATATGCTACATATACATATGTATGTGTATGTATTATTTTCATTAAACTGAAAGCAAAATTTTTTTTTAATTTTTTAATTTTTATTTTTGAGAGAGAGAGAGAGAGAGAGAGACAGAGTGTGAGCAGGGGAGGAGCAAAGAGAGAGGGAGACACAGAATCCGAAGCAGGTTCCAGGCTCTGAGCTGTCAGCACAGAGCCCGACACAGGGCTTGAACTCATGGACCATGAGATCATGACCTGAGCTGAAGTCGGATGCTTAACTGACTGAGCCACCCAGATGACCAAAGCAAAATTTTTTTAATTCTGAAACTTAGCCTGTGAATTCATCTGTTAAGCCTGGGGGCCCTTGAACCTCGGGTAGGAAATGCAGCTATAAAGAAGTTAGCTCAGACCCTGTTATGTAGGAAGTGTTACATAGTTTCTATTTTTGTTATTTCTGTCAGAGATTTATCAGGCTGAATAATTCACACTAAGGTGTGCATGAGGTTTAACTTTTCTTTTGGTTATTTATTGCATAATGAATATATATGTCCATCATAGAAAAATTAGAAAATAGAGCTATGTTTCTTCATACAAAAAAAAATTTAAACTTGCACTTTCTTCCTTCATAGAAGATAATGACTTATTAAATTATATAATTATGTATGTTTAAAAAGAGGAACTCGTTAAGTTAAATGAATCCCTAATTGGGAAAGTGTTCTGCGGAAAAGAATGTGAAGCTGAGTGACTTCTGATGTTCTTACCAAGTCAGTGCCAGAGGAGCCCTACTCTGCCCAAGCCCTTGGTCCCCGGAAACTCAGGAAATAGAGTTGTCTGGGGAAGAAGAATGGATTACGCTAAAAACTTGCAAATTAGTTGCGTTCTAATGGAAACTCTCTCCTTTACCAGACAGACAGGTGAATTTCTAAGATATCCATTGTTCTTGATTGATTTTGGAGAGATCAAATGTGCATATAAACAGGAATCCCTAACTTGCCGACTGCTCTGAGCCTACGCATTGAAGTTGTTTAGATATCAAGAGTGTAGAAGTAGGGGACAGAAGCATAGGGGAGTATATGGTTGGTCCCCAAAAATAATAGCTGGATCTCTGCTGGTGTACCTCATGCCAGCAGTGACCAAGCCAAGGCCTGCTGGGCCCTTAGCCATAGTGGGACAAGGGAGAATGAAATCTTGGGAGTGAGCAGGGGAGGAACCTGCTTTGTCCCTCCCCTCACATTCCCCAGTACAAGGCCAATTCAGTCAGAACTCATGGAACTGAATTGAGTTTAAAAATGGCAGTGATGATAGCAACTGTGATGGTGTCATTACATGTGCTGACATTGACATTTCACACAGGGATCCTCCTCTGGAGTGGAGAAGAGGGTTTTAAAAAGGGAAGAAAAGTCCAAACCAATAAAATGGACAGAATCCCCTGTAATCAGAAGTCAGTAAGAACGATTAGACTTCCCTCCTGTTCATGTATTGACTCAAAATGTTTGGTGTATTAGATGGACATAGGGAAGGAACCTTTCTAACCAACAACTACACAGCAGAGCAAAGAGACTCCAGCTAGGATTTTGCTGTTTGGGAAACGGATCACTGGGTAGTCCATAGCCACCAGAAGCTGGGCTGCCTTGGACATTGTGGCCCAGAGGGTTCCCAGAGACTGCTGTGGCTTCTCTCGGCTCTGCATGAAGAGAAAGGTTAGCTGCTTTTTAAGAGGCATGGCCTAGGCTCATTGCTGTTTGCCATACGTGGGCTTTTCAAAAGGGTAGGTAGGTTTAGTATACCCTCTTGATGAGATCCCTACAGTATACCCAAAGCGACCAGACCTTTTTGAAAGGATATCATCAATTTGAAGCCTCTTCTACTCTTATGTGATACTGTTTTGTAGTCTGGACAGGAGAGAGAGAAAAAAGAAAAGGAGATGAGCCTTTTTGACACTCAGTTTGGTGCCCCGAGTAGCCATTATCTCATTTATTCCTTATAAGAAACTCATTTTTGTAATATATGAGCTGAGGATCAGAGACAGGTAGTTATTTGCTCAAGGCCATACAGTTTGGTAAGGGGCAGAGCTAAAATAGGATGGGAGGGGGAGATGCCTGTATCCTTTGTAACCAGGCCTGACAATATGGGTATAAATTTCCTACTTATTTATTGTTTGCTCGAGTCATAGAGGACCAACTGTGTGTTGTTTCTTTTCATTCTGTTGTATTAGCAAGCATTTTCATTGTCCAGATTGTCCTCGTGTATGGAAATGTAACATATGCAGCCTGTTTAATTTTGTATTTGTAAATCTGACTTGATTTCCTTTTTGGCAACAGCTACTGTCTAGAGAACAGAAAAGATTTTTCTTTATGTCTGTTTAAAGTGACAGAAATATTGGAGCAAGTAATAAAGATGGAAAGCATTAATTACATACTTCTAAGAATTTAAAGGTCAGACAAGCTAAATATGTATGTTTTGCTCACTGGAATGTCTGTTGAAAATGTGCCAGGATACGCTTTGTTCTTATAATAAAAGCAAACATTTTAGATCGCCATCAACTTACTTTGGTATCCAAAAATTATACCAGATTGTTGCTTTAGTTGCTATATATCTTAAAAGTTGAGGGCTCACATATCTGACCTTAATGTGATTTGTTTCATGATCCACCCCCTTTGGCCATGTTTAGTTACTATGTCTCATTTTGATTTCCTCTGTTCTTCCCTCAGCTTATGTTGGAGTCTGTCAGCTGCTGCTATGTACATGTCAGGCTAGTGACTTGTAATGTTTATTAATACAATGTCAGTCTTGCTGTTGAAAAAACTGTGATGCTTCTCAGAAGGTTGCAATAGAACGAAGCGTTTGATTTCCAGATCCTGTCTGCACTGCGTGGTGAATACATTCTCAGATGTTATGCAGTTCACTGACCTGACAGTTATGGAACCCCGCCTGGGACCCCATTTCAGCAGGACATATTTGAACAGAAACAGTTTGCAAAACTTTACACACTTAAACTCCTGCCAAGGCAAACTGTTAGCCACTTGAGTTTGTTATAAATACCCAGTGGCAGTGGTTGGAAGTAGCCCACGGTGTGTTTTATATTCTGCACTGAATGTGAATGTCTTTGCGGTTATATAGAGTAGTAAATAATTGAGTTTGATTAGGGAGAGGGACCTCATTATCCCCCACCTGTGCCCAGCTGGAAGGGGAGGGTCGAAATGAAGCCATTAGCTGTCTCTCTTACTGGCATCTCAAAGAGCTCAAATACATCTGTGTCTTATTTTCTTTTCTGGCACAATCAGTCGAGCAAGCTAAGCAGGCATGACCAGATTTGGCAAGTCCCAAGGACTCTGGCAAAGATACACAAGGAGAAGGCGGAGGGCAGTCATTTTGGCTTCTCACTGCCCATTAGTCTAGCGAGTTATGTTTTTGGAAAATGTCTGTTTTGAAAAAGAGTACTTTGTCCAATGTCAAACATCACATACTCGCACAATACGCTTTGATCTTAAAAAAAATTTTTGTCAGTGCAAGGGGAAACAAAATGTGGCATTCACACTAGTGTAAACTCTCTTTATGGATAAAGTAATACCCGAAGGACTTGCTCTAAAACAGGCATGCTGCAGTTATTACAAGGCTTTCTCTTGCTCATATATTTTCATTTTCTACTCTGAAGTGCTAAAGAATGAACACGCATGGAGTTGGGACCTGCGCTGACTAGGAACTGGAGGAGTGTGTCTTCATCACTATTATGGCCTGGTCAGGACTGGAGAATCAAGTGCTGCTCTTGGCGGCCTTTTCCCACTTTCACAGACTGAGACTGTGGCTCAAGAAACCATGATGTTCTCCAAGAGCTTTTAAAAAGGGATCTCATAGTTCATATGGTTGGTCTAAGAGTTGGGACATTTTATAATCAAACTGAATGTTGCAGTGGAAGTTGAACCTTTGGCGCAGATTGGTCAGTAGTTCTGATCTGGAGGATATGCTATCTGGAAGTCCCTTCTTCCCCTGTGTCGTCAACGCTCCCTTCTGGGCTACAGAGAGGTTTAACACTCCCAACTTTGGTGTCTGGCTGCCCTGGGTTCAGTTCCGGGGTCCTCCACGTAGCTGTGTAACTCCAGGCAAGTGTCCTAACCTTGCCCAACCTCAATTTCCTCCATTTTAAAATGAGACTGATAATAGCACCTACTTTTTCTGGGAGGATTAAGTGAACAAAGTAAGTGCTCAGTAAATGTTCACAGCTGTCATCGTCTTACTATTTAGCACTTCCTTTCCAAGAAAAGCCTTTAATTATTATATTAACTGTTGTTTATTAAACAACTATGATAGGTATTATGTTAACTGCTTTAGAAGTATTTAGCCCTCACAACAATCTTACACTCCTAAGAATTAGCCCTATTTTGCAGATGAGGAAACTGGAAGCTAGAGAGATTCTATCATTTATCCCGGGAAGGCAGAGCTGGACTCCAGAGCAGGCTCTACTCTAGACTTGCTGTGCTCTGCCGCCTCTCGGTCACCACCCTCTTTCTTAGCAGGATGTAGAGGGAAATGATCACTGTGTTTTGAGACATCTCCATCAAGAAGCTTCTCTGATCCCTTACCCCTTCTCCAACTGTGTTTCGGTAGCACTCTGAGCTAGCCTACATCTTTGTGCTTATCACAAAGAACTGTAATTCTTTGTTTCTTTGTCTTTCTCTCCCCATGGACTGTGCTATTTGTGTTAGGGACCATATTGTTGATTTCCGAATCCAAAATTAGGATCTTTAATAGATGAGTGACTTCAGGTAAATTCCCTAATGCCTCCAGCCTCAGATTCCATAAAATGGATATAATAATAGCACCTATTTTAGGATTGAATGAGTTAATACAGGTTTTTAAAGCTTAACATAGCACCTGACACATAGTAAACATTCAGTAGATAGTAGTTGCTGCTATTACTATTGTAATTGTTGAATAGTGTCTTGTACTTGCAGCTCAGAAAGCTCTTAATAAGTCTCATTCAAGGTCTCTGCACCACCACCATGATTTTTTACTTCCATCGTCCCCATCCAAAGCCAACGAGTTGAGCTGAGTTGCAGTATACCTGCTTCTCTGGTTTACCCTCTCAAAAATGAAAGCCTTGAAAACTGAGCCCAGGGTGCTCTTCTGTGAGCTTCAGAGGGGGTTTGCTGCCCGGGCCAGAGGTTGTTTGCTTACAGTGCCCCTGACTGTTGCCAACATGGCCAGTAAATTGGACATTTTAATAGCCCAGTGTTACCAATTATAGGCAGTGGTTGGGATCTGCTCCCCCAATAAGCAATCTCTGCTGATAGGGTAGGAGAGAGGGGGTAAATGGGGCCTCTTGTCTTGGGAGCAATGATCTGAGACAAGGAGAACACAAGAGAACTGACATTTCTAAGTTCCTTTGCCGTTTGCCAACCTTAGTGCCAGGTGCTTGGCATGCATTGTCTATTTTATCCTCTCTGACAATTCGGTAGGGAAGTGGCCTCCTCATTTCATGGATGCAGCTCAGGTTCCCACATGTTGGTGAACCGTAGAACCAGGATTTGAACCAAAGGGTAGTTTAGCTTCCAGCCCCTGTGATTTCCTCTCCAGTATGTTGCCTTCCAATGTGGATTCTGGTTCCAGCTCTGTCCCTGTAAGTAGAACTTAAGCTTTTCAGATAAGGACCTGTGCCCCTGCTTCCTCTCTATGCCCGTCACCTCTGGCTTAATACTTAGGAGAGAAATGTTCATCGTGTTAGGTTAATGCTGGTGCAAAAACTTCCCTCTGGTAACTGAGTGGCTTTGCACTGGGACAGAGCTGAATTCCTCAAGTGAGTAATCTCTTTTTAAAATGCCCATATGTTTTTCAGTGGTTACGAGACTTGACAGAACCTAACTTTGAATTGACTGAAGCACTCCTGGCAGCATTTAGTCAGCTCCCCGAAGTGGCGCTTCATCCTAGGCCAGCCCCGCAGCCCAGGGAGCTGGGAGGGCGGCCGCTTCTGCTCAGTGCCCCCAGGGTGCCCTGCTGTGGTGGAGAACAAGCTGTCCACGAGGGGAGCAGGAGGAAGAGAGGTTTCTGAGCTGAGACTCTGGGTCTGGAGCCCATCTGTCTCTCCATCCGCCTGTCTGTCCAAAGGCTAGTCACCCCCGGCACAGGTCACACCGCAGGGATTGGAATGCAGGGCCACAAGGAAGGGAGGCGAGGCTAGCACCCTACCCGCCTGCTGCCAGCATGTCCCTCGAAATCACTGTCTTCTCAGCCGCAGACCCAATGCCCAACATTAAATAAAAGCGGCTCTAAAAGATGTATTTCAATAGACTTTTTAGAAAGCCCATAAAAATTCCTGGATATAAAGAAATGAGGCATAAAACCCAGAATGTTTGGAAGTCGAGCTGAAAATTGTGGGAGCAAGTCTCCATATCCATTTATTAAATGGGAGCATAACTTAACAGTTGCACTTAGATATCTTCTGAGAACCACTTATAGTCTGTCCTCTTGTATTCTAGAAACAGTTTGCCCCCTTAAGTGCTGTAGACTTGGAGCAAGAGCCAAAGCTGGTGTTTGTCTGGAGGGAGAGAAGCGAGTGGTGTGGGAGACCGGCCTGAGGAAGCTTTCATTAGGTCTGGTTGAGTGTGTAGTACGTGGGTCACAACCTCTTTCTCCTTTTAATGTGCACGATTTTACCGAAATGGAGCCCCAGAGTAAGACACCGCACACTCGTGAAGGCACATTCCGAGCGCCGTGTGTGCCCCTTCCCTTCACTGTTGTTTTCATTTTCCTCTCATGAACCTTGCTACCCTGGCTTCAGCACGGAGGCTGTAAAGGAAGATGGAGAGCCGAGTTACCTCAGAATGATCACTATCGTTAACATTCACGGGTGGTTCACTTATCATTCCTGACTGCACAGACATGGCAGCCGCCCGGAAGCGTCCGCAGGTGTAGCACGGTGATACATATTACATTGTGCCACAATGGATTTATGTATTCTGTAACAAAAGAAAAGTGTAATGAAAAAATACAGAAGGTAATCCTTTATTCCTCCACCACACAATTTATCAGTAATGCCTGTGGATGATAAGTGCCAGGGATTTCCTCTGCTTGCTTTAACCTTGTCACCCAGGTACGTTTTGGTAAAATGACAGAAAAATACAGACTAGGGATTTTCCTCTGTTCAAAAATCTTTTCAAAGGACACTTTTAATTTATGGAAGTTCGTCCAAACGCAAGACTTGCTTTTGAGCTTCTAGTCTGCCTTTGCTACAAAAGATAAACGTATTGGTTTGAAATAATGCTGTCAGCCAGCCAGCAGATTAGGAGAGAATGTAAGCAATTTATAAGCAGACTCCCATCTAAAATAGTTCAGATGGACCCCAGGTAGATGGAAGGTTCGTGAGATGTAGCCCAGTACTAGTTTTTGTGTACCCAAGAACTTGTGTTCCCTTTTAGGCCCCACTCACCCATCGCCCAACATATTGTCACAGATGGAGCGCATACTGACTTCCGAGGAGAGAGCAGGGGACGACAAGTCTGAAGGCAGATGATTGGCATTTGTTCCAAACACACACTGGCCTAGAGCCAGAGCAAATACCCCCAAGTTTATAAATGCACCAGGCACTTTACATTTCAGTGCTCTTGCCAAAGTATCACTTACTGCATCGCTCCCTAAATATAGTTTTAAAAAAAGAGCTATTTCTTATTTTGCTTTGATCAGTAAAATAAACTTTTAAAGATTGTTCTGGGATGGGGTCCAGCTTCTGAGGTAAAGAATGGCTGGAGCTCAGGCATGATTCAGTAACAGAGTGTTCAGTAAAATTAGCTTGACAGTTCTCAGGCCTGCTGTTCAATAGCAAGAACTTGACCAAGTTAAAATGGATGATCGTGCTGGCTAGACCAACGTCGGCTTTTGCTTTTTAACAAATGGAATGTCAAGGATTAAACAGCAAGCCGTATGGAGAGGAGGGGTGTGGAGATGTCTTTGTATTAGAGAAGCAAATTGGGTCCTTGGTTTTGAGATCAGCCCCCAGACCCTGTGGATAGCTAGCCACCTGGTTGGGTCCAAGCTAGGTTTAAGGCCCCTTCCCAGCCTGTCCTACCATCGGGAAGCTTTTCCATGGCTTAGCTTGGGGCTTGGCTTTTCTTTCAGATTTCTTGTCAATATGAAGTTCTGCCATGTTTTTTGGCCTTGTGTTCTCCTTTGAGATTCTTATGAGGAAATGGGAATGCGACCAAACTCCTTGTGGTAATTCCCATGTTCCATAGTTGGAAACTTGGGTCCCATTTGTTAGATGAGCTTCTTGGAATTGGCCTGTTTTGTTCTGGTGCCCAAGCATAGTGAGGAGTATTTGTGACACTTGGTATTACAATTAACAGTCTTAGTGAAATTATACCTCATCCAGGGATGGGCTGCTTTTCTTAGGGTACTTACTCCCTACCAGTTTTTTCCTATCTAGATGAACCACTCCCTCCAAGTTTGATTGGCCAGAAGTTTGCAAGTAGTGATAGTATTTTGTTGTATAATTATTTATGCTTCATTTCATATTTTGTTTGATCTTTTGGGACCGAGTAGATTAAAACATTCCTACTGAAGTGTACACAAACTGTGTGGGTTTTTTTTTTCCTGAATGTTTATTTTTGGGGGGGGGGCAGAGAGAGGGGGGACAGGATCCGAAGCAGGCTCTGCACTAACAGCAGAGAGCCCAGTGTGGGGCTCGAACTCATGAACTGAGATCATGACCTGAGCTGAAATCGGACGCTTAACTGACTGAGCCACCCAGGTTCCCCCAAACTGTATGTTTAAAATTTATTTATGTACTTACTAGCCAGTGAGGAAGAGCCTTTTTTTCCTTATTCTAATTGCTTTGGGCTATCATAGTTTCCCTTCCACCTCCCAACCTGCCTCACCTCATGAAGTTTTTTCCTCTAGGGCTGCATGAGCTTTGATGTGATGGCGGTATCTGCCTGCAGTAACACCTGCTGACACAAGCCAAGTTTATTGTCAGTGCAGGATTTGGCTTGGGAGCCAACATGAGGAACCCACGGCATTAGTGACCCACACGGGCCAATTAGATTCAATTTGAGATAAATTAGGAAAACCTTCCCTTACTCTGACCTTTCTTTCACTTGGAACTGTTCATACTAAAATGCTTCTCTCTTTCTCTCATTGGAAGTAGGTTCGTTTAGTCTATTTTTAAACCATTGGCACTTTAAGGTACACTTAGTAAAACTTCGGTAAACACAGTGAAGACTGCAGTAACCTTCCTCTGGTTGAATGTTGGTGATGATTTTATATTTGTCTTTTCCTACAGAAATGCTGCTCATGGATTCTCCCTTATTCAGGTGGACAACACAAAGGTCACCATGAAAGAAATCTTGCTTAAGGCAGTGAAGCGAAGAAAAGGATCCCAGAAAATTTCAGGTAAGACCCAGGAAATAGACCGTTAGTTAGAAGTGCTTGGTGTGTGCATGCGTGTGTGCATGCGTGTGTGCATGCATGTATGCGTGCATGTGAGTGTGCGTGTGTGTGTGTGTGTGTGTGTGTGTTGATGCCTGGCTAGATTGTTTTAGATATCATTGCCTGATGGTTTGGTTACCAGGTCTACAGCTTTTTTTAAGCTGCTCCTGGACCCAAGGAAGGGATTGGGTCAGTAGCATATGTGAGAAGAACGTGGTCATATTGATTATGGAAGCTCCATCATTAATAATTTGTGATAAATGAAGACAGAGCTATTTGAGCTATTAGTTGGTATAAAGCTGGCTTGAAAACCAAATCCTAAATTTGAAGTACTGCTTTTAATTTCGTGTTTTCACATAATTTTCCATGGGGGGAAACTTTCAGTTGCTCGAGTTTGGGGTATGGAATAAAAGAATAACAATTTCTGTTTTTGCCAAATGAGGGCACCTGTAAAAAAGATTTTTTTTAAAGATAAATCACTTGATGTGCACAAATAACCTGTTAATCTTTCATTCCTCATTACCCAACTTTGTACAGAAAATTAGCTTATGGCATTAGCTATAATATTTAAAGGATATGAGGGAAAAATACTATCCGTATTGAGGAATAATTATTTTGAGAAATAGCTCAAAGATTTGTCATACCACAGACAACTTTAATATAAATCAACCTATATATGACATGTCAGATATCATAGCTTTATAAATAAATGAGACTTCTTAAACACCTTTGGTTTCATCTTTTGGAGAGGAAAAAAAGCATTAGTCAGGTTGAAGAAAATAGTTTTGTGTTCTTTTTAAGGGGAGGCATATAATCTGTCCCAGATTTAATTAGCTATCTTCAGATGAAAGCTGAAGTTTTAATAAAAGTTAGAAGAGATAACACAGCGAAGGACACGGATGAGCTGTCTCAAGGCCATATTCCAGGAGAACGATAAGAGCTGTAAAAAATGGCAGAGGAGAGCAATTGAATGGAGCAATGAAAATCTGATTCTCATAAAAAAGAGAGAGAGAGAGAGATGCTGGTAGGGGCGGTTGTAGATGAGACCTGCTAGCGTCTGCAAGCAATTTGGATGCTTGCCAGCAGTCATTGTTCACCCTCGGCTGTGGCGGCTCCGTCCAGATGTGCCAACCGCACGTTTCGGCTTTTGCCAGCTGACTGCGCCGTTTGATAACCAGCTCTCTGGATGCCCATCACTGGCCGCAGAGATAGAATTAAATGATGATGATCTTCCCACAAGTTGGGAGAGGAAACAATGCATATAAATCTTGATTTCATCTCAGCATGAGAAGTCTTTATCCATCATCACTCATAATGAACAAGTCGTTAGCTGGGATGAATGGTGTTCTGGTTTTTCCAAACACCCCTTTGTTCATTTTTTGGGTGACTTTTATCCATTGCATTGGGGTCAAACCTCTTTACATTTAAGGGATGATTGAAGAGGCATAGCCTCTCCTTCCCAGGGGAAAGTAGATACTTTGGGGTTCTAGGTACCAATCTAATAGCATTTCAACAGCTTCAGATATTTAAAGATATTCAGTAGGCATTCATCTTCCTTTAGGGTCCTGGTTTTTCCTCTTGTTTTGTCTCTAAATGTTTTATATAATAGTGTATTTTGTGGCACATTCATTATATCCAAAGATAAGCATTATTTCAGGTTGTCCAAGGGGAGGTGAAACCAGCTTTTTAAACCTTCTTAATAGAAATTCTGCTGTCGCAGATTTTTTTAGACCATGAAACCTCTGTGAACTTAGATGCAGCTGAGCCAGTGTCTTTCCCTCTGTCCCCAGCTAGCTCTCTCCAATTGTATGTATACCCATCTATCTGTGTCCATCTCTAGCAACCATGTTTATCACACACACATTTATTTATGTTCACCTGCGTGTACACATCCCTGCCATTTCCATCCAAGACTTTGCCGTATCCAAAACACAGTGATCTGCATTATTTATTCCTCTTCTTACTAGAGAAGTCATTTGAGATTGATGTATTTACTACATAAATTACTGCCCATTTTCTTAATCCAAAAAGCTCTGTAAAATGAGAAGCTCTTTTTGTTGCTATACTAAGTCTGGTCTCATGAAATAGAAGGATCTCCAGTTTTGCAAATATGCTTATGTAAGGTTAGCTTGGTAAAGGCAGTATATTTTGTGGTTTTGAACTTTTGTATTGTGGAGTGGACTTGTTCTGGAGGGGAATTAATGAAAAGAAGAAAATCCTCTTGTCATAGACAGAAACACATTATGTTTCCTTAAAAAAAAAAAAAAGTGTGTTAGTGTTCACAGTTGGCTGTGGAATACTTACACCCATTATGACACATGACCTTAGTCATGAACTCAAGAAGTTGGTGGCAAGAGATGCCAGGCTAGAGACGTTCATCCTGCACTTCCTGAATGTCTCCCGCAATGACCTGTGCAGTCTTTGCAAGAAGGGGCCTGCCTCGCCCCACGTCTAGGACCGAAGTGGAGGGCTCGGCCCTCTCTTCAAGAGGCTTTTGCCTGAGCGAGTACAGAACAGCACTTGTCTCTTTGCTGCTCTTATTTAACTGAAGTGAGAGGCAGGACATACCACTTGAGATGAAAGAACATGTGCAAGGCGAGGGCTCTCGACTACTTGTTCGTTAGAGGTTAGTTGCACTAGAACAAGATTTCAGAAATCCTTTTGCAGGCTGACAGTGAACTAACTTCTGGTGCTTATCCATAAACCTCGAACTTCTGTCCTCTTTTTTTCCAGACTGACCGTCCAACTCTCCATTTCATGATAATAATAAGTTGAGAACTTAAACTATTTTATTATTAAACCCAGATGTGGGCTTAATGACTGTTCTAGTGTTTAAATACTCTGTTGCCCTTCCTTCTGGCACTCCCTCCCCCATTTTCATTTGTAAAAAAATCAGAAGGTGGCAGGTATGTGAGCAAAAGAATTCTTCTTTGTTTAGGCAGATAGCTTTGTCAGTGGAAACCCTTAGGGTTTTAAAGTATTTTTCCTTTGTATGGATAGAATACCATTACAGGCACTTGTAACTGATCTAGAATTTTGACTTGCATTATTTGTAATTATTTCATCGTCATAACTATTTATGAACACTGCAGGGTTTTTCTATTAATATTCATGTACTGAACTATAGTAATCTTTTCGCAGTGTGTTCCAGTCGGTTCTCTGCTAAGGCCCATTTTTTTAAGCTCATCTTTAAATGTCTCTTTTAAAGTTTCTCTGCAGCTTTTCATTTTACTACTGACCCACTTGACATTTGAAAGCTACCTGCATTGGCAGAAGGTCCCCACTGTTTAAGAAAATTATAAATGGAGTATCAGGTTTTAAAGGAATTAGCTAAAACCACTTTACTAATTTTTACAGTTGGGTGGGTGTGTTTTTGACATCTTGAAGAGTAGCCTGCCAGGTCCCTTGATTTAGCTAGTAAAATGCACTAGCCTGTTTTTTAGTGACTAAAGCCCTTAGCTCATCAAGTTCTCCTTTTGTCAAGTTCACCCTCACAGTTCATGACCTTCTGAGCTTCTTAGTATTTTGTTGTTGTTTAAAAATGCTATTACCACCAACCTTTACTGGCCTTCTGAAACATAGTGTTGGGTGTGACAGGGACATTTAAGAAATGGAGGCAGATAGAATTTCAGTTTTACATTGACACAGAAATAGTTAACTCTTGATCTACAAAAGAGAGAAAGCTTCCTTCAAAGGGAGATCTTCCAGGTAGAATAGTTTTCTGAGTAGCTGTGTTTCAGTATTTGTTGTCATTTTGAAATGGAGGTATTTTTCTTTATCATCTATTGAAAAATTGAACCAGAAGCATATTAACTTTTTCTTACCCCTGTTCATTCTTGCTTTTTGAAGTGAAAGACCAATTTTTATTAGTCTAAAAATCCTTTTGAAAAGTTCTTACAGTATTATTAATAAAACTTGTGACATTCATTTTTGTTTTTCCCTCATAAAATTTTACCCAGATTTTGAAAGATAAATGTTAGCTTTATCAAGTGGACTCTCTCTTACCATCTCTGTTTAGAGTCACAGACCACCTTATTCTTGCTCATGTACTGTGTTTTCACAGAATGTCATTAGTGGTGTGGTCTAGTGTAGGACGGCTCCACATCATCCCTAAATTACTGCTAGGCGGAGAGAAGGGGGTAGAACCTACCACGGGGTGCAGGGTTCTGATCAGAAAGACGGCTAATGATGACATCACTGGATTCCCAAGTTTTGTATTAAAGGTTCATGTAAAATGTAAACTTTGATCCATAACTTATTTGTAGCCTGTGTTGTACATTTCACTCCTCATGTGTTCTCCTGTGTCAGACCTGTGCTAGGTGCAGGGAGGCAGTGGGAGGCAGATTTATAAGGCCCTTGCTGAGAAGCAACTTACATTCTAGAAGGAAGGTAAATAGGAGGGGTTGAGAGAGAATAAGATGCCTAGTATAGGATGGTCAGGGCACTCCTCCCTGAGAAATTGACATTTAAATGTGACCTTCACATTTAAGCTGTGAAGAGTTGGGGAGGGCCAGTGTCGTTCAAAGCAGTAGCTATTAAAGGCTTACTATAATTTAATATAGAAAGAAGATTTCAGGTTACTTTGTAATTAATTTACTTACCTCTCTTCCTCTTACCCCCTTTTTAAAAAAAAAAAAAAAGTGTAAAATTGACGCTTGAATTGTTCCCTGTGTTAAGTCCCCACATCTTACCCATTAGCAGGTCCTCTTGGATTTACCTCTAGAATATATCCTGAACGTATTCAGTCCTTTCCATCTCCACTGGGTAAGTCCAGAGCACCATGACTCCACCTGGAATGTTGAAAAACAGTTTTCCTGGTTTTCCTACCTCTGCTCTTGGCCCCCTCCGGTCTGTTATCTACACAGCAGCCAGAGAGATCTTCTAAAATATAAATCAGATCATATCTGCTCCACATCCTTCAGTGACTCTTAGTTGCATTCAGAATAAAATCCAAACGTCTAGCTACTAGGAAATACTCCAAAGCCCAAAGAGGGGAAGGTACATACAGGGAATATGAGTACAAAGAAAAGAACTGGAAAGACGTGCAGAATTGACAGTTGCAATATGAAAGAGGAATATAGACAACAGACTAGGGGGAGAACCTGGGAAGCCAGGGCGGGGGCATTTGGAGCCTGTAACCTAACGTTGTGTGTCAGGAGAGGAGTCTTGGTCTTTCCCCAGGATGTGATTCCAGTGGGGTAAGAGCTGATTTATTGAGTGCCTTTGTGTACTTACACATACTACCTCATTTAATCTGCAGACAGCCCTAGAAGGTAGATTTTATTATGCCTGTCTTACAGACGAGACTTTACGTGTGTGTGTTTGTGTGTGTGTGTGTGTGTGTAGGGGTGCATGTTAGAATTAAGGAACTGTGAGGACGGAGTGTGTAAATACATACTTCCCTCTCGGAGCCTCCCTTTCCTCTAAAGGAAGTTAAAGTTACCAAAATTTCCACAGTAAGTAAATGGCAGAATCTAAATTGGAGCCCAGGCTTTTTTGACCTCAAAGCCCATCCTCCTTTTATTGTACCATGTTGCTTATTAGAACCCTAATGGGAGAACAAATTTAAAATTCTGTAAACAGAAATGTTCATTGATTCTAAAATCTAAATGCACTAGGGAAGTGCAGCATTTAAAGGAACCCTGTGGTGAATCTGGATATAAAGCCAGGGATTCTTTTTGTAATTGCACAGTTTGTCTGTATTGGTGTCAGTTTTAATGTTTTATGTCTAGCTTTCTTAAAGCAACATACACCTGTCCCGAGCTGCCCTGTGGAAAAGAGAAGCCCATACGTTTGGAAGGAGAGGGGTTTCTAACACTCTACTAACCTGAAATGTTCTCCAAAGACTAAAATAAAGACTCTTTTTGACGTAGAGTTGAAAAGAACCTTACTTCATGTGTAATTGTAAAGATGGAAAATCCAGTAACCTTTCTTCCGTGAAAGTAGTTTGTGAGCCAGAGATACAGACTTGTGGTTTCCTTATGCTGTAGCTGCTTCTTTTCTTTAAAAAAAAAGAAGAAGAAGAAGAAGAAGAAGAAGAAGAAGAAAAGGTAAATAGGACTGTTTAAATGTTCTTGGTCAAAAAGGCAGTAATTTCTGTGGAAAACTGCTCCTTCTCATGAAATAATAAATAACCATGTGATGCCACTCATGCATGGGGGCTGGATAAGAAATAAAGACCTGATACTTGGTATCCAGTGACCAGTGGGAATATGATAGCGCAAATTAGGGCTGCTAAGGTGTTTAAATGTATAACTCAGAAATGCCCCAGGCACGAAGCTCCAAGTTAAGTATTCCTCCTTCCCTCTTCTCTCCGCCTGTTTATCTTGCTGTTTTTTCCCACCTGAGCCTCCCCTTGTCTGGAGTGCTCTGAGGCTCCTGATGGATCTTCTTGAGAATAGAGCAGAGCATGTTAAAGATGGCATTGCAGTCAACTATTTTATCTAGGAAGCCTGGAAATTTAGAGAATTTATGTCCGGCAAAAATCTTTGGAACCACTTTAGAGACCCAATTATTTTAGAAGGGTGTTATGAGCTCTTGCAACCGCCACATCAGAAAAACCTGAAATACATCATTCACCAAAACTACTTTTGACCAGCGTTTACTCTTCCTGCTACTCGCTAATCTTTCAGAAGTTCCTTTTCCATCACAAAATCTATTCATTCACTCCATCTGGGGCAGTCACCAACGTGGATTAGATTAAAGCAAAAGCCGAATGAAAGAGAAAAGACTTATACCTCTGACAGGCTGTGTGGTGCTTCAAGACACACACACATTTTGGAGTCAGAGGAATGACCTTTCTCTGGGCCCCTAGGGACTAATTCTAGAACATGACTAATTTTATAATAGATTTTGAGGGGAAAAAAAAAGAAATACTACATTACGTGTACATATTGATTGTACGCCATAGCCTGATTTTAGAAATGTTTAAAAGTGGGGGAAAAATACATGTTAGAATTAAGAACTGGGGTAACTGAATGCATAATCCAGTATTTACCTCTCTGAGCTGTGCTTTGACGTGGGAGTGGGTGAAGGAGGAGGCACCCAGGGCACTGCGGGAAGGGGCAAGTGTGTTCTCAAGCTCTGTGTGGCTCTGACATACCCTGCTGACTTAACCAGTCATTGTCCGTTGCTCCCTGCTCTTGGCCAGCACTGTGCTAGAATCAGGTGGAAACCCAGTGAGAAATCAGATTCAGAAAAGGGGACAGTAAAATATGGTAAATTCTCAGGTAGAAGTACATAAGCTACTAAGGCAGCATAGATAAGGGAGTACTTAAAACTACTGGGTGAGGCAGAGGACTGAGAAAAGATGCTCTGGAGTAAATGATTTGACAGTTTTTTGAAGATTAATTAGAATTTTGCCAGATGGGTAAGTAAGAGGAAGGACATTGCAGGCAGAGATGTTTTGAGATAGAGTAACAAAACATAGATCTTCCAAATTACTGGAGCGAGAATAGGGCAGAGGATAAGCTGCAGAAGCCAGGCAGGAGCCAGATCTGATCAGGCAAGACCTGATGATGTACTGGAAACCAGAAGAGCCATGTTCGGTTATCAGGGGTTTATCATGCAGCAGACACTATATAGGCACTTAGGATTTTGTTGAATCCAAGAAATGGTCCTTCCCTTCAAGGAGCTTACTGTGTAGTTGGGGAGACAAACAGGCAATTTCCATACCATACATGGGGTAAACGGAAATAAGGATAGGGCCTGCGTATGCACATCATGGGACCGGTGCCCTCATCCAGTCCTAGGGGTCAGGGAGAACTGTACTGAGCAAATTTTCCAGGTGAGACCTGAAGATGGTGGAAAAGATGGTGGACCAGATGAAGAGGGCTGGGAAAGAGCATTCAGGCTGAAGGAATGAAGTGAGAGAGTTTGATGCCTTCTGGAAACTACAGTGTAACTCAGTATAATAAAGCAGTAGAGTAGGAGTTAGGAGGGTGGGGCATGGAGAGGCAGACGTGGTCATTTGGGCCTAGGTCACATTTGTAAACCATGTTGAATTTGAACTTTATTCTCTAGCAGAAGGGAACCATTGAAAGGAGAGCGATATAGTCAGAATACACCGTCTGCATGATAAAAATCGATGAGAGGACGTAAAACAGGAGGCAGAGACACTGGTGAGAGGCTCTTGAGGACTCTATCCAACAGCTGATGAGCCCTGAATTAAGGCATGGGGAGAAGCAAATGGTGCTCGGTTCAGGAAGCGGAGGGATGGACACCTTCGTAAAGTCTGATTTCTTTTATTAGAGCTGAATGCACGGTTTGCGGAGAATTGAAATACCCTGGAGCTGCTTCCAGTTCTGGTGTTCATATTAAAACTAGGTGGTGGTAAAAGATAGGTTTTAAAGATTTCTTTTTAATAAAATTAAATGCTTCTTGGGAAAAAAATCAAACATTTAGGAAGTGTGTAAAGTAAAAAGTAAGTGTGTGAAGGTTTCCTCTGACTTTATTTGGTATGAACCTTGGTTTTTTTATTATTATTATTATTCAATTCACACGCAGATACACATATAGGCTCTAAGTCTCATGTGGGCAGGACCCTGTTCATCTAGCAAGAGTGTCAAATAGAAGAAACTCAATAAATGTTTGTTAAATGAACTCACGAAGAATGTATCCAACATAACGGTTTTAAAAAAGTGATACCATGTAATATTATATGATTTTGCATTTGCTTTTCGCTCAGTAGCACGTCCTAAGCACTCTGTTAGAGTGACCCCTGCAGTTTTAGCTTTCTAGCTAAATTTAGGTAACTTAGCTTTCTGTTGTTGGACATTTAGATCATTTCCAAATTTTTAGTTTAACACAAACGTACAGTGAACATTTTTCTGTGAATATTCATTGCATGTTTGTGCTGGATGTTAAACATGGGATTGCTTGTCAGAGGTTCACCTATGTCAAATGTAGAGAAAAACGAATTGCCTTTTAAAAAGTTTATCCCCATTCTCTGACACTCCAAGAATCTATGAGACCACCTCTTTCCCCACCTCCTTACTAACGCTGATGTTATTAATCTTTAATTTTTGCCGAACTGATGGCCAGCTGTTAATATCTCATTTGAATTTGTATTTCTGGGTTTTTAGTATAAAGTTAAGCATTTTAAAAATGTTTTTATTAGCCATTTATCTTTCTAAAAGATAGTTTTCAAGTCGGTTGTTTTAGTGAGAAGAAAGATTGAGAAGTTTAATTTCACAAAACTATTTTTAAGAAGTACCCTGTAGTTTAAAATACATTTCACCCTACCACCTCCTTTCCTGCCCCAGCAGGTGTGTATACACACACACACACACACACACACACACACACAGTGTATAGAGAAAAGACACACATCCAGTCCAGGCCATTTTACTTGTTTGCCTTCTGGCCCTTCATTCACCAGCAAAGCTTTTGTTCCTGTGTTTGGAGAAAGTTAGCTGGTAATTCACTAGATTCCAATTCACCTCATTTAGGACCTTATGTTGTTAACCTGCCTGCTTTGTCACAGAACTATGAAAAAACAGATTTTCTGTTAAATAGTTTATTTTAGTCTGGTACGTGTATATAGTACTTAGA
Organism: Cryptoprocta ferox; assembly: GCA_028646485.1. NCBI lineage: Eukaryota > Metazoa > Chordata > Mammalia > Carnivora > Eupleridae > Cryptoprocta > Cryptoprocta ferox. Next base: position 9,448,092 of record CM053568.1, read on the forward strand.
AAGTGCATCATAATCTGAAAATCAGAAATGTAGACAAAAAACTTGTCACCCCTTAACAGGTTTATTTTGGGGAGGCACATCTAAGGACACGTCTGGCAGCTTTATGAACAGCACTGGCACCAAGGGCAACTGTAGGGGGTTAATGGGGACCCTGCATCATTCCTTGCCATGTGCCTGGTGAGTTAACTCCTAGAAGTTTCTGGGAATGGTAGCAAGTGGGGAAAAGGCTGCAACCAACAATCAGTGTCACAAAGTGGGGATGACTAATTTGCTGAGGAGACCGTTGAGACAGATGTTTAATTAGCTGAAGTCAGAGTGGATAAATTGGGAGAGGACTGCCTATGCAGAGAGATGCCTTGTCCCCTCATCTCTCATTACCTGGTTTGGTTTTGGTTTTGTCCTTACTGTTTTCTTTTTGAAGGCGACAGCATCAGACTCAGGGGAGCTGGGAGGCGAGTAGGAGAGAAAGTACCCTTTGGTACCTCAACAGAACACTTACTATATTTTTGTATTTAACCTTTACAAAGACCTTGTGAAATGGGCATTATCTATTCTTTATGGTTGAGAAAACAGGCTGTGCGTTGTGTATTGTGTGTATGTGCGTGCATTCTTGTGTGAGTTGCTCACGACTGACATAGGTGAGATTTGGACCCATACTCCTTGATTTTTAAGCTGGATGTTTTTTCTCTGTACTACAGCTTCCCCACTTTTAAAATGTAATGCAAATGAAAGAACTTTCTGGAATAAAAGTAATCTGTATATTGACAGGAGCTGGTGTCACACAGGTTTATGTAGGTGTTTGTTAAAACTGTCAAGTGGCACTCATAAAATCTGTGCATATCATTGTATGAAATTTTTCCCTAAAAGTACAAAGAGAATCTCAAATATTGGACACCACAGTTTTTTAAAAAGATGCATTGGTGGTGGATATGTGATAGAGCAAATAATAGTAAAATGCCAATGGTAGGATCTAGGTGGTGGGCACGTGGACTTTCAATGTACAAGTCTTTCAACTTTTCTGTAGTTTAAAAATGCTCATAATAAACTAAGAAAGAACTCATAAAAACTAGTATCTAATTTAGATTCTGCTTATATTAATTAAATTTCTGAACTTACAAATAGATGTCTTTGTGGCACAGAGAGCACTAATCTTTCCGTCCTGTAAGATATTTTATCTTCTGTTACCTCATGTATAACAGGACATCTTTGAGATCAAAGTTTCTTCCATGGGCCCGTGGTTCTCAGTAGCATATAGAATTGTGAATATGATCATTGTTACCATTTATTGAATATTAAAAAATGGGTCAGGCAGTCTGCCAAACACTACTTTAAATGATCTCATTTAATTCTTAAAACAACTATTTGAATTGGTTGTTATTTTTGTTTTATAAAAGAGAAAACTGGGGGGGGGGGGCCTAGGTGGCTCATTCAATTAAGTGTCTGACTCTTGATCTCAGCTCAGGTCATGACCTCATAGTCTGTGGCTTTGAGCCCTATGTCAGTTAGGCACCGTGCTGACGGTGCGAGCCTGCTTAGGATTCTCTCTCTCCCTCTCTCTCTCTCTGCCTCTCCCCTGCTCATGTTCTCTGTCTGTCTCTGTCTCTGTCTCTGTCTCTCTCTCTCTCTCAAAATAAATAAACTTTAAAAAGAGAAAGAGAGAAAACTAAAGCTCAGAGAATCTGCAAGATTTGTCCAAGTAAGTTGGGGAAGTGGGATTCAAACTCAGATGTATGATTCCAACATTTATATTCCTTTTTTTTAATTTTTTTATTATTTTTTTAATGTTTATTAATTTTTGAGAGAGAAAGATCATGAGTGGGGAAGGGGCAGAGAGAGGAGACAGAGGATCTGAAGCAGGCTCTGCACTGACAGTGGAAGCCCAATGTGGGGCTCGAACTCATAGACTGTGAGATCATGACCTGAGCCGAAGTTGCACGCCCAACCAACTGAGCTACCCAGGCACCCTCTGCTTTTTTTTCTTTTTAATGTCTATTTATTTTTGAGAGATAGTACACAAGCAGGGGACGGACAGAGCGAGAGAGACAGAGAATCTGAAGCAGACTCTGTGCTGACAACCTCAGTGCTGACAGCCCCAAGCCCGATGCGGGGCTCAAACTCAGAACTGCAAGATCGAGCCGAAGTCAGAGGCTCAACCGACGGAGCCACCCACGCTCCAAAGTTTGTATTCCTAACTGCTAGGCTGTACTTCCTCCCACTGGCTAAGGTTCCAGGTTTCATATGTCAGTGGAGGCAGGTACGCTTTTCTCCCCAGAGAGACCAAATGCACCTGCTTCATTTGGACGTGGCAGCATGATTCAGTGGAAACAGTGCAGCCCAAGTCTCCACCCTCGCTGTGCCCTTCGCTCAAGCTCTAAGGTTAGACAAGTCCTCAAACCTTTTTCAACTCAGTCTTCTCTTCTGTCAACAGGGATAGTAATACCAACCTGGCAGGGCTGCTGTTTTGACTGGATGCATATAAAATAGTTGATAGTAAGTGTTCAATGAATGTCAACTGCCTTTATCCCTATTGCTCCTACCACACCAGGCACATCATAAAATCTGTCTTTTTAGGTTTTGATTTACTTCCGTTTTTACCTGTATGACTTGGCCGTTGCCTACACCTTTTGTTTGCAATGAATGAAGTCTACAGAAAGCTTATACCAGTGATAAAACCAGTCTTTGAATTGTGTTTGGATATGGATCTGTTGGAAGCACCCTTTATTTTGAATAAGGAGAAAACTAGATCCAGAGAACCAGCTCTAATGATTTTTGACTAACAGGAAAACCCAGGTCAGGCATGTAGGGGTGGCCTAATTGTCACAAGGCTCATTTGTCAGGTAGCTTACATCAGCAGATTTAATTTACTACACCAAAGAGTCTAGAAAGAAAGTGAACAAATTACAGTTACCTATAACAAACATGTTTACAGGTGATTATAAAAAGCTATTGTATTAAACAGCTGAATAGCTCACAAAGCCTATTGCTTCTTCTCAGAAAATATTTAAAAGAGGAAATATAATGAAACACCAGTATGATTTTTGAGGAATGATTATAGAAATTACATAGAGGTCTGGAGTGCTGTGTCTGCCCCTTACAGCCTTGGTGAAGAGTCTTTGTCTCCCCAGAGGAAGCAGAAGGCCCCTGTCTTTAGGCAGGCCATTCATGTATTTATCCTGTTAGTAGCTGTAAGGAAAACTCTTCCTCTGCCAAGGTTGAGTTGAGCCACTTGCAGTGAAAAAGCATCACTTTATATGGGCTGTGCCCCCACAGAAGACTTCTTGCAGACCAGCCCAGGGACCTGAGACCACCCCCCCCCCCCCCAGCTTCTGTCTCGCCGCTTTTAGAGGTCTGACGCTGGAGCTGGTCTTCTCCCGTAAGTAGTTTAAAAGGCAGCTTTACCAATTGCAATGACACCTTTCCACACTGAGTTTTTCCTTTTTGAGTACGTTACAAATGCTCGTACTTTCCGTAATACCTTCAAGTGCATTAAGAAAAAAGAAGAAAAATTGCTCGTCAGTCAGGGTATTTCTTTTTCTGCCTTACAATGACAGTACCCAGAGACAAAGAGGACTTAAAATCAGGAAGCAGCATTGGAGTGGCACTGTGAGGCGGGTCCGGGGAAAGGACGTATCAGCACCTACTTCTCATTACCCTGCTACTGATCACAGTAGGACAGCCAGCAAGGTGGATAGATTGTACCGTGCCATCAAACCAATTTTTCAAAGGGAAAGTCAGTGAGATGTGATTAAAGCCCAGGTGCCGCAGAAGATACAAGGTGGTCTATTGGAGCCCTCAGTCTTCCCCAGAGCTGTCACCACAGGATCATAGAAATATCAAATTATAACAAACGCTAGCTTTCCTTTTTTTTCCCCCCACACTTCATGTGGTAGAACAATGTGAATTAAGATAAAATTAAGACAAAGTATGATTTAAGTCTAAAGAATCCTGAGGATCATGCAGATCTCTCAAACACAGTGTGTCCAAATCCAGACTCACCACTCAGTAAATATTTATGGAGTGTCTGCTACATTTTAGGCAGTGAATAAGGATGACCTGTTCTCAGCTCTCATTTTAATGGGGTAGATGGTCAATAAAAACAGACCAACCAAGATACATTTGATAGAGAGACTCACTTCTGGCTTTTAACCTGTCCATTTTCTGACAAAAAGGACTTCCTTGGGTCTGCAGTTTTGTGAGTGCCCCTCCTGAAAGGAGTCCCTCTTGCCCCCACGATTGGGCATTACCTCTGTCTTTCCACTTGAGCAAGGTTCCATGCCATCTGTTAGTTGACTACCAGCACCGCTCCCTGATGCAGGAAGCTGTGGACAGGACAGCACTGGCCGGGTCAGTTCATGAGCAGTGAGTGACTTGTCACATCCAGATCAGCAGTGTAAAGTAAGAGGTACAGGTCGTACCTCAGCTTTGGAAGCTGCTGGAGAGAACACTGCCCCTCAGCCGCTCAGCTCTGCATCAGAGGTGCCATGGGCCTGCCCCAGTGACTTCCTAATATACTGATCTTGCCAGATGTTGGTGAGTATCTTACCAGGGAAAAGGACGAGGACCCTCATTTTCCTTTAGGATGGGGCAGTTGAGTTTTCACTTGAGTGAAATGAGAGTCTCTTGTGGAGAACAGGTTCCTTTGTGTTTGCCGCCACTGTGGCTGGCCTGGAGCTGGTGACCAGCACATTTTGTGGAACGAGCTAAGGAGAAGCAGTGAAAGCCGATCCACAGCCCGCAGCTGCTTCACTCCCTGCCAGCCTGGGCCCAAGGCCACCCACTTCCTATTCAGGAATAGATTCACTGCACTTTGATTATTGGAGATCAAACTTCCTCCGAGAATTAAATCATCGAATGAAAATGTAAATGTCTTAAAAATGAGACGCAGTGCACATCAGTCGAAATTAGTGTTGCCTCCCAGGTTCCCTTAATGACATGAATCTCTAATGAGTCCTTGGGGAGCCAGTGGAATATAGCAAAAACAGACATTTTAAGCATTGATAATCAAGGGTGCCCAACAGGAAGAAGCTACTGCATACACTGGATTACAGAAAAGGAAAATTAAAGCAAATTTACTTTCCAAAGCAGGGTGCGCATGTGTGAAAGAGCACATGCTAATTCCTCATCTTCCATAGCAGAAGTTGATACATACTGTCTGATACTTAAAATCATTTTTAAAACAGCTAAGTAAGAATGCTAATAAAAAAAATAGGAAGATGAGTACCAGGAGAAATAGTCAAAATTTTTTAAAGAATTTTCCTGTAAAAAGGGATTCAGGGATGTACAGGGAATTAACTTTTTCATAGGACTTGTGGTATTATTTACTTTTAAAACTGTATGTAAGTTGATCCTTGAACAACATGGGTTTGAGCTGCATGGGCCCACTCATGTGCATTTTTTACTGTACAGTACTATAAATGTATTTTCATATTAGCATCTTCTTTAGCTCACTGTATTGTAAGAATACAGTATATGACACATCACCATATAAAATATGTTTTAATCGACTTTATGTTGTTGGTAAGGCTTCCAGTGAACAGGAGGCTATTAGTAAAGTTTTTGGAGAGCCAAAAAGTTATATGTGGATTTTTGGCTATGTGGGGATCAGTACCCCTAACCCTTGCATTGGTCAGCAGTCAACTATGCATGTTCCTTTGATAAAAGTAAAAATAGTTTTTAACATTTGTAAAAAGAAGACTGCTTACTTTCAAAATCTAGAGCTTAGAAAGATTTCTTTCTTTTCCTTCCTTACATGGAGTTTCTTCATTTGGTAACTTCCATTCTCTTAAAAGCCACAATACATTTTATTGTGTTGGATGTCAGTTTCCTATGAGAACACTGTTATTAAATAGTTGCTTCCCATTGCAAACATCTCCAAACCTTTCAAGACCAAAATGTTATATGAGTATAACCATTATATTGTGATTTTGCCAACATCTTGTCTCTGTGACCTGTATTTTCCGTAGGTTAAAGCACAGGCTATTAGCTGAGTACTCCTGTCCCATTCTAAGAATGACTAATATCTCAAATATAAATGAAAACAGCTGCTTTTCCATAACATTAGAGTTCCAAACAGCTGTCACGTGTACATTCTGACATTCTTTTTTTTTCTTTTTTTCCAAATTGGGACAAAAATTAGTTTACTGAATCTACTAATCTGGTTAAGTATATCATCTAACTTCTGTGGAAAGGTGGAGACGAGGTCACAGAAAAGCCTATTGAGCTAGAATGTAGCCATCTCCAAAGATTCAAGCTTATTTAAAATGAAAACCCTCTGATGAGACCCCTCTGTGCCAAGAACATCAGGTCTGTAAGGGGCTGGTGGTGGCTGCCACACCACCACCACCCTTGCCAGAGAGCCTGCATCTCGGCGGACCGCCAGTGTTCTCTCTCTGGCTGGAGAGACGTGGGGTGCCACCCCATTGTCTCCTGAAAGCGTGAATCTGTTCTGTCTCGTCTTCTGCAGCCCTTGGAGGGTTTATTTCAGGGGCTGCTTGTTGTGGACCAGAAGGCTATATATACTCCCTCTGTTGGCTTAGGCTGGCGCTGCCACTACTAGCTAGGTAACCTTGGTCTGGTCATTCTCCCTCACTGAGTTCCTTGCTTTATTTTGCTCTTCGGTAAAATAAAATCGCAACTAGATCACAGGCTACTGGTTGGTAGTTTCAACTGTGGGAGCTTAATTTCTGAGTTCAAGAAACATCTCCTTGGCTCTGCTCTTGTTCCTGTTACACTCTTTCTAGCTCTTTGGTGAGTTTCTTCACCTGCTTGAACTTCATTTTCCTCATCTAAAAATGACAATAATACTATCTTCTTTATGGCGTTGTTGTGAGAATTAAATAGAAATTCAGGTGAAACACCAAACACTTAGCTATTATTATTTTATTACTCACTAAATGTTAGTCCTGCCCCCTCCCTTCAATTTCATTGTTAGGAGACCCAGTCATACTCACCATTTTGTGATATAACACTGTTTTTTATGAATATGACTACTTTGCGTCATGATTCAACAGAGACCCTAGCCGCTAAGGAACCCAGCTCAAATTTAGTCCACATTACGTACGGCCCAGAATGTGTGCATCTGTCTGCCCAGCTGCTCATTTGAGCTTTTCCAGGGGTCTGAGGCCCCTTGTCAGAGCAGCAAAGCATCAGTGAGAACATAGGTATGCACATGTAAGAACGACCTAGCATTCCTCTGGAGCGCTCTGCAGCTGGGGCTGCATATGCAGAAGGGTTAAAAGCTGGAGAAACTTTTGTCATAAATTTTTCTCTTCAGCAGGACTTCCCAGGGAACATCTGACATTAGGAGAGAGGAAATGCTGATTGGCCTCGGAGTCAGCTGAAGGAGACAGGAGCTGCAGTGGAAGCTGCTGGATTTACTGTTATTAGCAAGGCAAATGGAAAGCCAGCAGGGCAGCCCAGCTCCCAGATAATAGATGTAACAAGAAGGAAAACTCCCAGGAAGGAAAATGGCTGGCAGCCACGACTCCTCTACTTCCTCTGCTGCCATTTCTTTCCATTGCTTTTACCTTTTTGTCTTGTGTGTTTAGCACAAGGAGAAGCAGATTTTAACATCTTAGGTTAAAAGTCACAACTGATTTAAAATAAAACAGGATCTATAATTCAACTTCTTATTGGTTTGATAGATTCATAGTTGAACATGGTGAAATGGGTAAAATTGTGTTAATATCGTATTACGTAGTTGCCATTTATTGAGCACTTACCATGTGCCGACTAAGTGCTTTACATGTATTGTTATCTCATTTAATCCATATAACAACTTCTTGCTTTAGAAATGATCATCATCCCCGATTTAGAGATAAAGAAACCATGCTTAGAGCACTTAGGTAATTTCCCAAGGTCTTAAAGCTTAGTGGAGCTGGGATTTGAACTGTGCCATTAAGGGCCTACTAGTCCAGTGGAAAGTATTGAGGCAAGAGCCCAAATGGCTATTATGGGGCTGGACAGGGTACTGACAATAAGAAAAGTGCTTACTGAGTCCTGAAATGCAGTGCTAGCTGGTACAGTGGTGGTTAGAAGGAAGATTGGCGGGCAGAGCAGAGCCGAGTTAGCAGGTGGAGATGCTATCTGAAGGGCCTGATCCCCCAAAGCAGGGAGCAGGGCAGATGGGCAGTTGATCCCTGGGGACAGCAAGGGCTGAGGGGGAATGGCAGCAGGTCCTGGCAGCAAGGACCAGGAAGACAGATGATGCTTAGCATCCAGGGACGGAAATACAAAGAGCCATGTCCTATGCAGGATCCAGTCACAAAGGCAACAGGTGAGCAAAACTCCCGTTGTCAAAATTGTTAAAAGTGCCTGTGAGAGGCCAGCATGCTGTAAGTTTTCTCATTAAATCCAAGGCAGCGAGCTTTTTTTTTTCTAGCATGAGAACCAATGAAAAATAAAAATACATACCTTTAAATGCTAAAATCAACTTTGGCACAGGAGGATCTTCACACTATATGAGGAGCTACAAAACAGACCCCAGCATCCACCCAATTAATTCAGTAAGTCATTCATCAGGCATTTACCAAGCTCTGTAATTGCAATGATGAATAAGACTCTCACCTCCCACTCACCTTCTTGCGGTTCATCGAATCACCAAGAGTCATGGCAAGTGGGATTCTCCAAACTATTTAAATTGTTCTCTTGGTCATTCCTCACTCTCTCTTTTTCCTCATTTTTACCAAACAAGTACAGGTGAATTCAGATAAATTAAATGTGTAACTTATACACAGAGTAATCCAGGCAGATTGACGGCATCAGGAGCAGGCCCAGTTTCCTGAGAGGCACACTGAGGATCTAGCAGGGTACCAGACCCAGGGCAGGGTTCTGGGCAGGACAGGGCCAGGGGCAAGGGCAGTTACCTGGAGATATTAAGGTCAAGATCACATTTAAAGAAAGGAAGTCTTGTTTGGGTTGGCCTTAAATTGCAGAAGTCCTCTTGCCTTGGAGCCAAGCCTGCAGGTAAGAGGAATGTTAGGTGGTGCAACTTTCCCTGTTGTGGGGAAAGAAAGTGAGCCATTCTGGGAGTCTGGCAGGGCCTGATGTCATAGGGGTCAGTCAGAGAAAAGTACACACAAAGAGTTGCTGAGGCCAGATAAAACTTAGGGAATGACTGTAAAAGAAGGATGTGGTTTTGACAGACTGTGAGCAGGCGGTGTAGGTGAAGGGAGCCATGATACTATGCACTGAACAGGAAGGAGACCAGTTCAGCTGGCTCATAGAAGACATAGGTGGGCAAGAAATTAGGGTGGATAAGAAGGTCTGGAGAGTAGGGTAAGGAAGTTGTGAAAGGATTTTAAGCATGGAAGTGATAGCCTCAAGAGTTGGACTCCAGAGAGCTCCCTCTGACAGAGGAAGAATGGATGGCTGGAGGCCAGGAGATGAGTTGGGATACCAAAAAAGGCTGGATGATAAGCAATGCAAGGGAGATGTGTTAAGTGGGTAGAGTCTCCAGAACTTGGGAATTGACTTCATGTCAACAACAAGGAGGAAAGCTGAGTAAGAAGTATTCCAGACTTGGGAGTGCCTCCTCGTTCATGACTCTGAGTCCGTAGAGGCCAGAATCAGTCTTCATGATCTCTGCATGTGTAGTGCATAGCCCGGGACTTGGCACACGGTAGGTTCAGTAATGGAAGAACAACTGAGATAATCCATTGGGAGACTCGTGGTGTCATCATTGGAATCCCTCTTACAAGGAAGAAGAGCTGGTTTGAGTAGAGAAGGTTCGTAAGTTTGTAGTTGATTATCCTGTATTAGAACCAAATAGGTGCTTGGAGTTCTCGTCATTCCTGCAAAGGCAGGCCTGAGCCACTTATTGTCATCGGTACTTCCTTGGAGAGTTGGTGGATGTCCCTAAGAGGCCCTGCAGCCTTTTGTCCCACTCAGGGTTAGAACCCCTTCCACCAGGGTCACTGGCCCCCAGCTGTCACTCCTGGTGCCTCATGGAATCTGCTCAGTAGCCTGTCAAGAACATACAACTATTACCTCCACTTTCAGGGGAGGAGACTGAGGCTCAGAGAGAGGAGTGGTCTACTCAAGCCAGTCTGCCATAAGCCGATTTGAATAGAAGTTTTCAGATTCCACTGTATCGTAACAGAGTCTGATGATTGAAAACAGTTGGCCCTAAGCCTGCTCTCCATTGACTTTGGTTGGAGTCACCACTTTTTTATAGCTCAGAAAAGGCTACAGACAAATGAAGTCTCCTTTGTGTTTGTTTCTTTTGTTTCTGTCCTTAGGTGTTTGTGACTAAATTCACTAATTTTGCTGGCTGTCAAGGCTGTGTTAAGGAAAATGGGTTTGAACTGCTGTGGTTTTTGAGTACTGGACTGGATGTCAGAAACCTTTGCCATCACGGGAAATTCTGTCACTCTGGATTTACTATCTGTTCCCCACAGCTGAATTCCTCAGCCGCGTGATTTAGCACCCTGGCTCCCCATCAGCCAGTTTTGGCATTTATTTGAATGCATTACCCCACTGGTTTCCATAAACTATTTTACAATTGTTTAAAATAAATGACTGTTTATTTCCACAAAAACCATCTGTATTTCTTTACAGAGTAGCAGATAACTGTACGTAAAATTTGGTAATGTCACAGTGACTCAAGTTAAGAGAAACAGATTCGACTGAAAAATTGGATGCTAAGGGACAGTGTTAAAGGTTTCCATCCTCTCTAACAAGTGATATCTGGATTTAAAGGAGGGGAAAAAATGTTTCTCTTTTAAAAGTAGTATCAGGCCTCCTTTCTCCAAAGGGAAGTGCATTCAGGCCAACTGGACAGGAACAGGATGTGGACTGTGGGCATTCCTCTGCCCCTTCAGCACTCTCCCTGCCTGGGGTGCTGTGTAAGGCTCCTGTCCAGTGGCTTCCAGCCTTCGCCAAGTCCATGCCTTTTACCTCTTCTTGTTCTGACGTTGAATGGATTCCCCGGGCCTGTGTGTTGTAGCTCAGAGAACTCCGGTAGGAAGCTCGGTGGGACAGGTTGCTGTGGTGAGAGAAGAGAGGCCTGGCTGAGGGAACTGAGCTGATGGGGAGGCAGGATTGGCCCCTGACAGTGGTGGTCTTCCATTCTCCAGCCAGTGCCCAAAGCAGCACTGATCTACACCAGCCCCATCCATCCCCAGGAAACCCAGCCAACCCCAACCCAGAGTTGGGGCTTTATTGTGATTCTCAAAGCCGTGGGGACATATGGAGTCAGTTGGAGGTGGAACTTTAAGTCTGCTTTGGAGGAAGGTAGTCAAGGTGGTAGCCAAGCAGGCTGAGTTCCCACTTAGTCACCAAAATATACACTGAAATATACCTTTTGCTGTGGCTGTCCCAGGAACGCAGAGATACTGAAATGTACACTCCAGCCTCAGTTTGCATACAGCTAGTACAAGAGCCAGGCCCAGCCAGAGATCTGTTTAGCGTGGGTCGCACAGAGCAGTCCAGAGACAGTGGCACTTAAGCAGTTTGGACTTGTTGAGTAGGAGGGAGTGAGCACCAGAGACGTGAAGAAACGGGAAGATGACTTCAGACAGAGGGACTATGATGAGCAGAGCACAGAGGGTTGAAATGGCATGCTTTGGGGAATGTTTCTGGATTACTGTGTCATTAGGTGGGAGGGGAGAGGGAGAGGGAGAGGAGATCAGTGTGGCAGACCTCTGGAGGTCCCAGCCTCTGCTGAGGAAGTCATAGAAAGTTTAAGTAACTTGCCCAGGGTCACACAGCTAGTAAGTGGTGGGACTGGGAATTCGAACCCAAGCAGTCTGGCTGATGATGGGGTTAACAGGGGTTGCAGGCACTCCCTAGAACACATGACACACACAATACTGAGTTTAGGGCAGGGATCAAATCCAGACCTTCTTCCTACTCTCCCACACTGCAGGGATGGACTTCTATCACACCGCCTCTTGTCTCAAAGCCTGAGTGGAGGCATCAGGACTGTCCTAGAAGGAGGTTGAATAGGCCAGACAGAGACAGTAGGGAGTCGCCCTTTGCTTTCCACAGCCCATCTAGAATCCAGGAGGGGGACAGGGCAGGTGTAGTTGTCTAGACTGTGGTGATACAGAAGCACATGGGCAGTCTGGCCCTTGGTCTGCAGTCATGGCCTCTCTTTGTGAACAGCCTGAACTCACGTATTCCAGTGCTTTTCACCTTTCCTGCCCAGCTCCTCTGGGCAGCTCTGGAAGGCTCTGTGCCCCAGCCCCCCGCCCTGTGGCTTGACTCTGGACCATGGGAACCCCTGAAAAGGCTCTGTGCCATTTTAGTTCCTGGCCTCTCAGCTGCTTACGTGTCTCCCCAGCAGCCACCGAGCCCCCATAATCTGTGAGGAGCCAGAAATGATGGTGAGAGGAAGGCGCCAGGGGCCACAGTCCATGGTGATCTAGCTGGAAACACCTCTAAGGTTGTTTAACCTCATTTTTTTAGATTGGATTTTTAATGACAGAAGTGATACCAATGTATGTCAAAAATCCAAACAAGATAGAAATCCATAAAGTAAAAAAGCAAAAGCCTTTGTCTTTGCCACTACCCCCTCCTGCACACAAAGGTGATTCTGGTTAACTGAGTAACTGTGAGAACAAACAATTTGGCTTATATCCTTCCAGATTGTGTGTGGGTGTATGTGTGTATTTCCAACAAATACACATTTATGCACACATATAAATGCACTTATATATATAGCTGGAGTTTTATTTTATTAATATGGGGCATACTCTGTACATTCTCTGTCTTTTTAAATTTAATAACGTATCATGGAAATCTTCCCATGTCTTATTAACTTAGTTTATTTTTTCCCCAGGTACATAACATCCCAGTGTACCGATATACTGTAATTCATTTAATCATTTCCTGCTGGAGAATATTTAGACTGTGTGCAATTTCTGATTTTACAACAGTGCTGCAGTGAACATCTTTGAACATACATCATTGTGTACTTGGAGTAATGCTCCTCAGGATAGATTCCTTTGTTGGGTCAAGAGTCAAGGTTGTTCAATTTTAAACGCCACCTTGTTGAAGTCATTCTATTGAACAAAGATTATTGAGCACCTCCAGAGAGCCTGTTGCTGTGCTGGAGCTCTGGGAATAGAGGTGATTTTATTAAAAAGCCCCTTCACCCTCATCTTCAAAGATTTGCAGGAGTGGGGGGCAAACAATGACAAATCGGCAGAAATGCCTCTAATCCAGCATGCTCGATACACCGGGAGAAGCAAGGCCCCAAGGAAGTTGCAATGAAAGAGCTCTCGATTCGGGCAGGGCTGCAAAGAGGAGGGGAGATGCCAAAAGGTGTGCCTCCCTACTCCTCCCGGGAGCCCATCTGTGAGGCTGGGTATTCAAGAAGAAATTTGTTGTAAAGAATTATGATGCTCCTGCATTTTCTCCTACACAAAGAAGGAAATCTCGGCTGTACGCCCTTTCCTTTCCTCCTCTTGGCACTTTCTGATTGATGATTGGAAATGATGGCAATACATAAACTATTTTTCTTTTTATTTTATGACCTGGTAATAGCAGTAACATATTTCCAGTAAATGTTTTCTATCGCAATAAAAAAGTTGTAACAAGACTAGAAATGGGTATAGTTAAACCCTAAAGAAATCATACTTTCAGAACTGTGGATTGAGGCAGTAACTCTGTAAATCATTTAACTTAGAAAAAGGTCCCCTCCACTCCGAAAAATTCAGGGCAAGCAGCTGGTGTTCACTCTAAGTGCTCGTCGGATAAATGCCTGCTGTGTGGGCTGGGGGAGCCCCAGTTTTGACCCCCATAACACCTAGCTACTCTCTCTCTTCCCACCTAGTTTCCCTCCCAACAGCTTTACTCCTTTTCTGGGCCAAAAAATCATCTCAACGTTAAAATTCTTTTTTTCAATCCCCAAATCAAGAGGATTCTAGTACGCTCTTTCTGGAATACAGCATGGCAGCGTGGTTAAGAGCACGGGCTCTGGATTCTTGTCCTGGCCACACTGTGGACGTGTGACTTAACCGCTCCACATTTTTTTTCTCCTCTGTAAAATGAGATTAATATGGGGCCTCCCTCAGAGTTTTAGGATTCAGAGGGCTAATGCATGTAAAGTGCTTTGTTAAGGGCCAGGAGTCCTCAGTGTCGCTCACCGTTGTATTAAAAAAGGGTAAATTGATGATTTTGTTAAATTTGCATAGCAGTACAACCACCAACACATATTGAGTGCTTATTACGTCGTAGGCACTGTGTTACACAGTCTTCGCAGTTACTCCACAAAGGTGTAGATCAGCTAATGTGCCCAGTGTCACATGGCTTGTATAAAAGCCAGTATTTTAATCATGGCCTTTCTTGTCTAACCGCCACATGTCCACCTGCTAAGGATTAGCTACTCAGCAGGAGCAGAGATGGTAAAACTGGTCAAAACTCTTCAAAAGTATTCTGTCTTACACAGTCATGGCCTCCTTTAGCTAACAAAGATTCTGGAGTAGATAGTGTTGACAAACTATGCTCTAAGAACTCCACGACCAGGCCAAAAAAAAAAAAAAAAAAAAAAGAGACATTTCCTTTCCTAGTTGCAGGCAGAGCAGCCTGCTTCTCAGCTGGTCCTTGTTTAGGCCCTGTGCCACTTCAGAGAATGAAGGTCTACTTTTTCTGGCTGTCTGGTGTCCTTAACATGCTCTAAAAATTAGGCCTTTCCAGCCTTTGTCTTTAATTTCTGATTCCAGCTGACACCTTCATTAATGGTCCAGTACAAGCTTTCTGTCAACTTGAAGACTACTGTGTAAAAGTGGTTTTGCTGTCCTATCAATAATGGTCATAATTTCCCCAATACTCTCATCAGCAGTGAATTGAGTCTTGCAGCAAAGAAATGGAAACCCCAGTGCAGTGGTTTTAAAGTGATTTGTCTTGTAGACGGCATCTTATTTCAGTAAAATCAGGTCAGTGCAGCACTGCTGGGTCAGATGTAAGTCTGATACAAATTACTTGGAGGAAATTGATCATTTGAACGTTAGGTTATTTTTAAGTACTGTAGCTTTTTAATATCTCTTTTTTTTTCTTTATTTACATCTGTTTTAATAAACTTTAACCATCATCATCAGGCATATTAAATGTCTCCTCAATTTCAGCCAAGCCTGTGATGATAGGAAAGAGTACCCTCTCCCTACCCCACAGGAGCGACCTTCCCTGCACAGTTTAGGGGTTTGCCAAGTTGTGGCCTTGTTTAAACACTTAAGCCCACTCCTCCTCATCCGCAGGCCGGCCCCCTTCCTGGGGTTTGTTTATTGCACAGACTGGCCCCTCGACCAGTCTGTTCTTCATTGCTATTGAAAGTTAATGGGGGCAAAATTGCATTCCCAAACATTTGAACCTGAAGTGGCCAGGGCCGAACTTAGTTGATCTCTGGTGATCGGTTCAATTTAGTTACGATTTTTTGCCATTAGGCTGGGGCTGAATGATGGTGATTTGGTTGAGGCCAAATGTCTGAAGAAAATTGGCTCTCTGATAAGAGTGCTGTTATCAGAGGGGGCTCCCTTCTCATTTACATTTAGATGAGTATTGATTATTTATTTACTCAGAGAAGTGAGATTCGTTTCCAATCTTATCTTTCTCGTCTCTGCTTGTCAGCAGAAAGAGAGATAGAGCTCCTGACATCAGGCCAAGATAACAGCACTTTGTAGTAAAGATAAAAGTTGGAATGGGCCTTTTTCTAGTCTTGACTGAAAGGATAAGTTTTAAAAATTAGAACTGATGGGTCATGCTTTCAAAACCTTTCCTGAAGGTTTTGCCGTTTAACTAGGCAGGAGAATTGGTTTATTGGAACAGCCTTGGTCTTTCTTTTTTTGTAATAGGAGTTGTATTTAATTTGATTATATTCGGCTGTTTCACTGAGAGCAAATTGTGTATTGGCTCAGAGGAGGCTAAAGTGTGACCTTATTGTCATGTCAGCTTGTTCCTTTTTTATTATTTAAATTCCAAATTGTCCAATCTGAGCCTCAGAGGGGGCATAAGCTACAGTGGCTATCACTTGAATATAATTCAGTGCTTACATTAAAATCAAGCAGAAAATGATTATAGTCTCCCCTAGAGGAAGAGTTATAAGTGATGGCACTGACACTAAATGCAGATATTTTAGAATAGCTGATGTTGGGTCTGGGCTCTGATATTGACAGCATCGGCTTGTCAGTGGTGGCTTTGGCTCAGTGAGGAACTCGGGTTTCAGCCAGCCCCTGCCATAGAGCAGGCGAGCTTGGCACAGTGTGCCTCGAATGGACCTCCCTGCCACCAGTCTCCTCCAACCTGTTACCCACAGTGTCACCAGAAGAATCCTCCCACAGTGTAAAGCTGATTATGTCACTTCCATGCTCTGGTAGCATCTGTTGCTTATAACAGAGAGTCCAAACGTTGACCAACAGTTTCTGCCAAGCATGCCAACCCGCTTCCCCTCGCACCCCAACACAGAGCCTGGGCCTTTTCCACACTGAATTTCCCTCAGGCCCTGTGGGCTCTTGAGTACCTCCTTGCTTTTGGACATGGTATTCCGTCTGTAGAAATACACGGTTTCCCCTAGTTCACCTGGCCCTGAGTCCTCCTTCAAGACTCTGCTCGGATGTTTCCATCTTGGGGAAGAGGAAGTTCATGGTTTCCCTCTTCTGTGCTTCCACAGCACCTTACCAGTCCCTACCTGAGGAGGAGCACGGATGGGCTCTTGCGATAACAGCTGCTCCTGTGTCTTGCCACCTCCCCCAGCCTGCTCAAAGTCAGGAATCACTAATTGTTCACCTCTGTGGCTGGGACATTGCTGATGCTCAGAACATGTTTGTTATATGGACGTGTGGATTGCGTCGTAACATCACCTGTTCTTTGATATCTGTGCTGCCATACTTGGCTCGGTGACCTTTACTCATCATTTTTAGACTATTTTTGTAGACCCTAAGCCTAGGGAACCTTAGGAATCCTGGCTGCCGGACAAGTCTCTAATCTTGTAGCTTAAAAGCAAGCTGTTTAAACAGATACGCGCCCTCTCCCACCCTGCACCCCTGCCTTGGACACACATGAGAAAAAATACGACATCTGCTCTGATGCCAGCATTCCCTGCCACCGCGTGTCTTCCCTTAATGGGGCTGTTAGCCTGTTGGGACTCTTGGCCTAGGGCATCTACTTGCACCTCACCGCAGCGGTCTCTGTTCCAGCCTGTACTAGCAGGAACAGCACTCAGCACTGTGCTGAGGAGTCCAGGATTGTCTCGTCTAATCCTCACAGCAGCCTTCTGAGGGAAGTTCTGTCATCCTCATTTTACAGATGAGAAAATATACAGAGATCAAGGAACTTCCCCAGGATGCATATCTGGCTGTGTTACTCCTGAGAAAGGTGCAGACACCCGGAGTTTTCTGCTCAGAATCCAGCGTTCCCTCTTACTGGCTCATACTTCAGCCTTTTCTGGCTACAAGAAGCTCTTTCAGATTAAAGCAGCTCTTTAAGCTGGTGAATGGGAAATCATTGACATGAGGGCACATCCATGGAAGTATTCCGCCTTCGACTTCCTCATTTTTCTCCAGACAGGTTTCTTCAGACCCTCAAACTTGTTCTGATGCTCAGCAGTAACAATGGGTGCATTCATTTATGTCTCACTTGAATCCAAAGAGCATCTGGATTATATACATCCTTATAATAGGATAAAGATACACGTATTGAAAAACTACATGAAAGGAAAAGGAAAATAAAAATCCAGAGGGTTAATTGTCCCAGAAATGCGTGCCCAGTCAGCACAGTTGGGTCACATGTGTAATGCCGAACTTCCTAACAGGCAAAGGAGAAAGGGAAGCTATCAGTTAGTTACAAGATTTATGTTCTAAACTGTCTAAAATACAAAAGAGCAAGCCAGTTGCTCCAAGAAAGTGCAGCTTTTCCTGAGAGGTCTGCAGGAAGTTTCTCCCCAACATCTTTAGAAATAAGATGCAGAATGGTTGAGGCGATGGTCTCTCTCCTGAGGCTTCTGCGCTTGCTTCCCATTGCATTTCAGCTCTCAGCTGGCTCTCGGCTGTTGAGGAGTTGTGTGCTAAAACCGTTTATGTTTCAGCCAAGGATTGAAGGGATAGAGGAAGCTGGACTGCCCACGTATGTATCCACCATCCAACAGATAACTACAGATTTTCTCTGAAACTTATGTGCTGAGATGTTTGCCTCAAGTTTACAAAATCCCATAAAAATCCTGCCTGGGTATTATAACTTGGAACCCTCCCAAAGTGCCCAGAGTGGTATTTTGTTCCTAGACTATCCAGTGACATGATGTTACTGCAATAAATACATCATTGGAATGCCCGAGCAGACTTCCTTGTCACTGCGTAGTAACTGCTTTGCGGAATCTTCCTTTTGTGTCCACATCCACTGTAAGGTAGAGGGCATGTGGCTTCATGCACAGCTGTGACATTTTAAAGCCTCTTTCCAAAGGTGGATGTTGCCTGGAGAGCTATGTCCTGTTCAGTGTGAAAGAGACTTTTATATTTTATAAAATCATTTCCTTAGCAAAAATATATTAATAGAAATTGACCTCACAGCTTGTCTTTTTAAAATGGTTTTGGCTGCTGTTTTTTCTTTTCTACCATGTCAGCTGCCTGAAAATTAAGCATTTAGTAGAAACTATAAGTTGATAGATCTAGTAGGTCTGGGTTGTCATAATCTTGATTATCATCACCAGACTTTTATTAAGAACTTGGTAGAGGGAGGTGATATTGCAGAGTGCAGGCTAGGGCAGTCCTGGCTACAAATCCTAATCCCACCACTTCCTCTCGGACCTCGAGCCAGTTATTTAGCCTTTGTAAGCCCCAGTTTCTTCCCCTATAAAACAGAATTCATATTCTTTACATCCTAGGGTGACAAATCAGATGATCTATATAAAAGGCCCGGTAGAGTACCTGGCACATAGTAGGCCCTGTGAATATTATGCTCTCTTAGTTTTGTTATAGTCCTGTGATAAGGTTGTGGATGACAATTGACACCAACACTCTTCATGTATCAGACACTGCTCTGCTTTACAACTATTAACTTGTTAAATCCTCAGACCCAGGAGGTCTTATTATCTTCCCATTTTACAGATGAAGAAACTGAGAGAGGTTGAATTGCCCCAGAGTCATACAGCTACGCTGCTCAGCCAGGACTAGACCAAGGCACTCTGGCCCCAAGCCCATGCCCTTCACCACCAACTTATGTTGCTTCTCATACATACCCTGCCCCTCATTACACATACGGCTTGAAGTTATCACTCTGGCCTTATTTGGGGAAAATGTATATGACAATCTTTCCATGTGAGAGGTCTTCTCCACTGTTTGGGCAAGAATTAGGAGAAAAGTTGATATTTGTAAGAGGCAGTTTTCCATTTGGGTTTTGATCCCAAGTCTCATCTAGAGCTTAACCACCCTGTCTTCCCTAAAGTCAAGACCCATCAGTCTTTTGCTAAGTTCATAAATGGGTTTCCAAGTTGGTCTTTAGCTTTTATGGAAGAGCAGAGGGAGTACCCAGGGCAGAAGATGACACTTAGAATTTCAGTTAATGACAAAACTGGGCACACATAGGTATATCCTTAAGGAAAGATAGAGGGAGAGAGTCTTCCTGGATGGATGGAAAAATAAGGTAATCCTGTCTTCATAAGGACCCAGGATACAGCCATTGGACAGGATATTTAGTATGTATGAATTTCATTAAAATAAATTATTTCAGATCATTTTCATTTTGAATTTATAGAAAACCACAAGTGATTCAGAACCCAAATGAAACTACAAATCTACAAAAATCTATACTTATGGTATGAACTATGACCTCTTTATAATTGGCCAGTAATTTATAGTTTGCTAGAGGAAGAAAAGTTCAAAATACACAGGCTTTAGAGCTTAAGACCCTTGGGTTTTATTTCCCCTGTCCTACTTCCTACCTTTGGGATCTTGGACAAGTTACTTCACCCTGCCAACCTTCGGGGTCCCAACCTTCAGGGTCCCAATCTATCAAATGGGGATAATAATATCTGCCTCTTAGAGTTGCTGTGAGCATACACTAAGGTAACATGTGTAGAGTGCTTGGCATATAATGGCCACTCAGTGAGAGCCATCATCATATTAAGCTTCAAGGAGAAAGTTTAAAGCTACTTTCACAAAACAAACTATTTTAATAGAAATATCTGCCAGACCTAAGAAACAAGAGAGTACATGTTGAATGACGGCAGTTATGACTTTGGGAGTGGTGCAGGGGCTCATGTTTAGGGACAAGGAAAAGGAACCTTTCCTAGTCCCCCCGGCCCCCCTACCTCCCGGTTTCCCTCATCACGTTTCCCAGACAGCTGCAGGGACTGAAAGGAAAAGAGTGCAAAAGAGACCAGCCTGAAATAACCCTGATGCAGCCAGGCCTGGGCTTCCAGCGATCGGGAAAGGGGTGGCTTGTTTACAGTCCAGCTGTCAGCAGACAGCTCCAGAAAGCCCAACCCCCTGCACACTGGGCTCAGAGTCAGACTAAGCAAGCCTCGGTTACAGGGTTACTTAAGATGAAAATAGCGATCTATGTAAACGGACAAATGCCTGGTTTTGATTAAATTATCACATGCGAAAGACCCGTTAGAGATGCCACAATGTGTGGTGATTATGGTATCCTCAGAAAAACGATGTCGTAAGAAATCAGAAGACTTGTAAGTATATGTGATGTATTTTAAATTATAAAAGTAGCTTTTATTTATTATAGGAAGTGTGAAAAGTACAGAAAAACACTAAGGAAAAATGAAAACACTCATTATCCCCTATCCAGTACAAGCACTATTCACATTTTTCAATGTTTATTTATTTTTGAGAGAGAGAAAGACAGAGCATGAGCGGGGGAGGGGCAGAGAGAGAGAGAGAGAGAGAGAGAGAAGGATACATCGAATCCGAGGCAGTCTCTGGGCTCCAAGCTGTCAGCGTAGAGCCCGACACAGGGCTTGAACTCACGAACCTCGAGATCATGACCTGAGCCAAAGTCAGAAGCTTAACTGACTGAGCCACCCAGGCGCCCCAGCGCTATTCACATGTTTGAAATAACTTTGCAGTCTTTTTTTCCCCTGTGACTTTACATATACTTTTTCACAATTGCAGTCATCCTGCGTATATTGTGTTCTAATTTGCCGTTTTTGTAAAATAGCATATTATAAACATGTTTTGTAAAATTAAGTATTTTTGGAACATCCCTTTTAATATCTTTATGGTATTTCACAATATTTGGTTTAATCATCCCCTGTTGTGATATCTAGAGTGTCATAAAAAGATGAATTATTATAGCTTAACTCTGTACCTGATTTCACTGTAAATCCATAGAGGTGGGCGTCAGTGTCTTGCACTGTGTCTGGGAGGTACTGGGGGTGGGGCAGCCCAAGATTGTTGAACAGGCCAGCATCTTAGAAAGCAGCTGTCTAGGTTCAGCAGTGACTCCCTTCCCTCTAAGGGACTGAAGAGGCCCACAGCTACAAAAGGTAGATGTTAGGGAGGGGAGAGAAGAGGGTGGATAGGAATCTTCTCACCAACTAAGTTTCCTGAAAGTTCAGCTGGGCCCGATTTTTCTGTGATCACTTCCACCAGTGACTGTGTGGAGGCATCAGGAATCAGCAAGAGACATGCCTGGTACCTGACAAATGTCAGTGGCAGATGACTGTTGGAGACAAGGAATTACCTGTATTTCCATACCTTAATTTGCTAAATCTTTTTGAAATGAAAATTTAACTGGTGTATAATGTTGATATGCAACACCCTCTTGACCTGAATATAGCGTCTTAAGAGTTTATAGGAATCATGTAGGCTTCTGAGCATCCATTTGCCTAAACAGTTGTGTAAGTGTTATGAGCATTATTTACTTAGTAACAGTTTAAGAGCTATCTGTAGTGTAAAAGAGACTGAACGTGTGTAAGAACTCTGAGAATTGCTAATGAAATAACCAGTTAGAAGAGGGACTATACCATGAAACCACAGTGCTCTCGATGAACATAGAACATGGGGGACAAGAATGACATGGAGGAGGTGAGTGAAAGGCCTCCGACTACAGAGGGAGAAGTACTGGATGTGAATAACAGCAAGTTGACGACAGCTGAAGAACATATCTAAAAATATGTGTTCTGCCTGGGAGCCCGGGAAGGCCTCTGATGCTTTCCTCAGATCTCTCCCACCTCTTCTCTGTCTGACCAAACATGCCTTTCAGAGTCAAAATAATAAGACAGCTTCTTACGCCTCTAATCTTTTCAATAACCATTAACAACAGGAGTAGTCTTTTGAATCTGATCATTGGACCCGTTAGGTTTTATCTGAGAACAAGATTGTCATTAGGCTTGACAAAGAAATAACATGAATAAATGTATAAAATGCCCCAGTGTTTTCTTAGGATCTGCCAGAGCCCCCTCTGTGACATAGGCTGGCTAGTATTCCTGGTTTTCCGTATTATTGAACCTGTGTCTTTGTGTTTTCATGAATGTTTCAACAAAAACATGAATCAGCAGCCACTATCTTTCTATCACTGGAAACCCTGAAATCAGAGATTTTTTTTAACCTCACCTGCTTTTTAAAATTTTTTTGCATTTTTGGGCTGTCATCATTTTAGAATTCTGCATGTACTTTATCCCTGCTTACAACTGATTATGCACTATTATGTAACAATTATTAATAAGTACTTGTGTAGGAGTGCTTCCTGTGAGGCAGGTGTATTGCTAAGTATTTTTCCTGTATCATCTGTAATCTTTACAATAATCTTCCAGGTATAAGCATCCCCCCATTACATATTAGGAAACAGAGGCTCTACTAGGGTAGGTTACCCGCCTCATACCTGAGAAACCCGGTAACCCTGTTGTGATTCCAGGTCGGTCTGACTCAAAAGCCATCCAACTCTCACCTCTTCTGGGGGAGCTGAGCAAAAACAGAGCTGATAACAGAACAGACAAGTGTGTGAAACCTTGTGGGGGAAAAAAAAAATCCCAAACTCTTCTTCTTGGATAGCTAGAGCCCTCAGACAGACTTCAGCATTTTCCTAACGCTTAATCAGCTTTTTGCCAGTATGTGGTTTTTTTTTTTCCAATGTTAAATTCACTGTTTCAGACTTCCTCCCCTCCTCCTGCCCCTTTGATCTTCCAGGCCCTCAGTACCGCCTGGAGAAGCAGAGCGAGCCCAATGTCGCCGTGGACCTGGAGAGCACTTTGGAGAGCCAGAGCGCATGGGAGTTCTGCCTAGTCCGCGAGAACAGTACGTTGGCCTCCTCGCTCCATGCCCGCTTTGTCCGTTGCAAACATGCTTAGGAGCCCTGAGTTTGGGAACACTCGCTGGTCTGGCTTCCCTCGGCAGCTTTGAAATAACTTTGTTTTCCAAGGCAGATCTCAGCCTCCATGCCAAAAGTGTGTCCCAAAGTGAAATGATTGATTTTATGCATTTTGGTAAAAAGTCTGCATCCTGTTTAGCATTCTGTGATTAATATTTTTTCTGTTAAACTATATCTTCCTAAGTTAGGAGCAGCCCTGGAAACAGCTTAGAAATAAATATGAGGCCTTTTCTAAGGAAAGACTATTTTGTATATAAAACAACTGGGTCCTGTCAGTATCACTGTTCAGACTTCTAGTTTTAGAGAATTCTGTTTGCATACTTCTTAGTAGGAGGCAATGTAGTGGTTGCCAGAGCTATACTGTAAACCCTTTTAAAACTTCGGTTAATTTCTTTCATTTTTTTCTTTAAAAGAGTTTTCAAGTTGTGTGAATTTTTGCCTTCCCCTCCCCTATGCTCCCACTGACTTAAAGGGCAGGTGACATGAAAACCGAGATAATGGCAGCCAATTCTCTGTGGTCATTCCTGCTTTGGGGCATTTACAGAAGCTGTTTCTTCTGTGAGGAACACACTTTCCCCCACTCCAATTAACTGTTTCTCACCCTTTGTCTCCGTTCAAATGTCACATCTTCAAAAAGGCCACCTGTGATCTCCCTGTCCCCTATCACCTAAACCTAATCCGTTCCTCATTTGGGTGCCCTGTTGGGTTCTGTCACAGAGCATACTACTTTTTTTTCATTACATATATATTTCTGTTTATAATTATATATTTTTCTCCATGATTGATTGATTGTCTCCCCTACTAGATTGTCAAGTCTGTGAGCATGTCCTTGACTCACACCAGGTTGTTCCTCATTATTTCAGCAAATATTTGTTCATCATCCACTGTAGGCCAATACTGTAGGAACTTAGTAAAGACTGAATGAATGAATGAATGTCAGTTTGTAGTCATGCCACTGGCCCTCTAAGCAAGACCAACCTGCTATGCCCTGACCAGGGGCCGTGGCAGAGGCATGCACAGATTTCACCAGAATGGTGAAACATGATCTTGCACTTAGCAACAAATTCTCAAGGGCAGAAGGTTGGTATCCCGATGTTCTGCAGCCAGTTATAAGTCTCTTATATAAATATACAAAGAAATAAAAATTAATTGGATCTCCAAATGCTCCAAAAATTCAAATAAGTAGTAAACAAAAAATGTTTAGCCCTATCAATAATCTAAGATGGAAACATTTTAAAGCAACAGTGTAATAACTCTTTTCACCAATTAAATAAGCCAGGTATTTCAAAAAGTGTCCTTATTCCTGGGGAGAAATAGGCATATTCGAATACCAGTGACCAGGGTAAGTTAATGTAACTAAAAGTATCAAGAGACCTAAAAATGTTTTCCTTGGCATTTCTTTTTTTTTTTTTTTTGCCTTTAAAATTTTTTTTAATGTTTGTTTATTTTTGAGAGAGCGCAAGCAGGGGAGGGGCAGAGAGAGAGGGAGACACAGAATCCAAAGCAGGCTCCAGGCTCTGAGCCAAGGTCAGATGCTCAACCAACTGAGCCACCCAGGCACCCCTCCCTGGCCTTTCTGCCTTTGGAAATCTATCTTAAGGAGAAAAAATCTAAAATGCAAAAAAAAATTTATGTGTAATGATAGTTGTTAGATACTTAGGATGTCTAACACTAGAAGAGTAGTCAGATAACTTAAGGTATATCTCTATATTGGAAAATTGTGCAGGGCATCACCTTTTGGTAAAGGCAGACTAAGTAATTTGAACAAATTCTCCCACTGAAGGTAACTTAAAAAGCTGATTTTTTTTAAACCTGATTAAAATACATAAACTATCACCCTAAAGTCATCAGAAAGCACAAGAAATAAAATAATTAATGGTCTATATCTAGAAGATGATTGAAACAAAAGAAGGGAGATCAATACCTAGGAACAATTTTGTCCTGACATCATCTGAATTTGAGGACTACAATATTTAAAGGAAATTTTGCAACCTTCCAATTCATATATTACAAAAAAAGAAAGGCCAAAAAGTAACAAGCTAAGCATTCAGCTCAAGAAATTAGAAAAGAAACCAAATAAAGAAACATAAAGAGAATAAAAGGAAAGAAGCAATAAAGAGCAGAAATTAATGAAATAGAATAGGGACATCAAAACCAAAGTTCTTAGAAAACACTAATAAATTACTAAACCTCTGATAAAATGGATCAAAGACGAGAAGTAACAGAAGCAAATGGTAATAAAGATAAAAACGAGGTATACTTATTATTATCTGTTTAGTAACTACAGATCCTGCAGTTACTAAACAGATAATAAATTATTTTGAAAACCTCCATACCAAAAATTGTGAAAATGTAGATGAAAAGGACAAAGCCCCCCCCAAAAAAAGAAAGACAATTTACCAAAATTGGCAGAAGAAGAAATAGAAAATTTGAATATTCCCATAACTATTTTGAAAATTGAGCTCATGATTAAAAATCTTTCCATAAAGAAAACTCAGGCCTAGATAATTTCACTAGCTAGTTCTGCCAAACACTTAAGGAAGAAATAACTCCAGTCTTACATCACCTATTCCAAAGAAAAGAAAAAGTGACACTCTCTGATTCATTTTAAGAAACTGTCTCAATCTTGTTACCAGACCCAAATAAAGACCATACAACACAGAAAATTTAAATAGATGCAAATATCCTAAACAAAATATTAAGCTGAATTCAATATTAAGGGAATAATATATCATTCCCAAGTTGGGTTTATTCAAAGAGTTCAAGGTTAGTTTAACATTAGAAAAACCCAGGCAGGATAATTTGCCACAATAGCAGATTAAAAGAACAATCATCAGGGCACCTGGGTAGCTCAGTCAGTTGAGGGTCCCAACTTTGGCTCAGGTCATGACCTCATGGTTCATGAGATCGAGCCCCACATCAGCCTCTGTGCTGACAGCTCAGAGCCTGGAGCCTGCTTTGGATTCTGTGTCCCCTTCTCTCTCTGCCCCTCCCCCATGCACCCTCTGTCTCTCTCAAAAATAAATAAACATTTAAAATTTTTTTTTAAAAAGGAACAGTCATTTCCGGAGATGTGGAATATTATTCAACCATTGTAAGTTGTGTTTACGAAGAGTTTTCATAACGGGAGGAATAACTTTGATGTAATATTAAGGAGGAAAAATACCAAGGATACAAAATAAGCCATATGGACTAATATCAACTATGTAAAAACAAAACAAAGGATAGAAGGAAAGTGTCAAAATACTAATAGTGGTCTGTAGTTGGCAAGATTCTGTGTAATTCATTTTTGTTCCTCTTTATACTTATACTTTCTGGAGTTTGCATCATGAGCATACATGACTTTCTAAGAAGAAAAATAAGCAATAAGGTCAAGTTGATATAGGTAAAGATTACGTAATGAGAGTAGCTCTTAGTTTACAGTCCTTGTGACACTTGAAATCTCAAACCATGTGCAGTGCCGCACCATGGCATACCAAAGGGAGAATTATAATAGCACACCCCTTTGTAACTTGCTTAACTAATGTTTTTTAACCCAATATAAGTGGGTAATCCCTCCCTCCCTGTCATATTCATTCATTCTTTAAAGAATCTAGTCTAAAACAAACTGGGGAAACTGATTCACAGATAGGAGGGCTGTAGTGGATTTTGTTTCAGAATGTTGACTCCTTGTTAAATGATTAAGAGGAAATGTCATTTGTTAGCATCTTGGTAAATTTTTTGGATATGTAATACTTACTCATGTAAAAAAAAAAATTCCTCAGATAACAAAGTGTCTCTAGTGAAAACTTTGCCTCTCTTCTCTCCCCTAATTCTCCTTCCAGAGACCACAGTCATTTCCAGTTTCTTTGATGTCTTTCCAGGCATCGTCTATATATGTGCAAGCATGTTCTGATTATGGATGTAACTGTGTCCCTACATACATATATATGCTCACATGTATGCAACGTACATGTACATTCGTACTTCCCCCTTTTTAGAAACAAATGACGGCAAACTTACCATTAATGTTCTCATTTTTCTTTTTTCATTTTAACAATACATTGTAGAGATTATTTCTTGTTAATCCACGTGCCGTTCCACATACAAATTCACCTCTGTTTTTGCTTTTTTTTTAAATCTCGTCTTTCACCTCTTTTTTAACTGCACCACAGTATTTCATAGTATACATGGATTTCAAATTTGTTTTGTTTTGTTTTGTTTTGTTTTGTTTTGTTTTGTTTTGAAGATGAGGCCCATCTCTCATCCTAGGAAAGAGACCCTGTGAGGATTGGCAGATAAAGCTTTGAAATCTGGGCTCTTATTCTCACTCCACTTCTAAGCATGAGCACAGTCTTAAATAACTTGTGTGACATCTGTGAGCCTCAGCATCTTAAAGGATTTGCAAGAAATTCAATTGTCTCACTCAGAGTCAAAATCACTGTGTTCATGAAAGAAGCCCTCACCAGCACTAACAAAGAGCACAGGCAGTCAGTAGTTTGAAATCAGTGGAATATTATAACTAATCTTCGTAAAATGGAAGTAAATTATAAAAAATACTCCTTTTCTAGAGAAGGGTTTTTTTCATCTTTTTTTATTTTACTTATTTTTATTTTAAGTAGACTCCACATACAGTGTGGAGACCCAGTTCAGGACTTGAACTCACAACCCTGAGCTCAAGACCTAAGCAGAGATCAAGAGTGAGATGCTCAACTGACTGAGTCACCCAGGCACCCCAATCTTTGTTTTATTTTAAATAGAAATTCCAATGAGAAAACAAATATTGTTCTCCCAGTATTAAGAATAGCTTAATAGCTATATATTAAAAAGTTGGGTTGAGACAAATATATTTCAAAAATAGAATTTTTTTTGTTTTTGTTGGTATGTTTGATCAGGACAGGCTTGCTGTCCATGAAGCCATTTTTTTCATGTTTATTTATTTATTTATTTTGAGAGAGAGACCACGGGTGATTGGGTGACAGGCAGAGAGAGAGAGGGAGAGAATCCCAAGCAGGCGCCACATTGTCAGTGTTGAGCCCGATGTAGGGCTCGATCCCATGAACTGTGAGATCATGACCTGAGCCAAAAATCAAGAGTCAGATGTTTAACTGACTAAACCACCCAGATGCCCCCATAAAGCCATTATAGAAGTTAAATAAATTATAAATATCTATTATGCAGTTTTAAGGGACTGTGCTGTTGAGCCAGACTAAGTAAAGGCAGTTTACAGTCTGGCCCTGCCACTTGCTGGCTGTGTGACGTTAAACAAGTTACCTAACCTTTCTTGAGTAGTTTATCTGCCCTCATAAGGTTGATAGAATTCAGTGAGTTTTAATAATCATAAAGCTCTTAGAATGGTGCCTGGCACATAATAAACACTCAATAAATGTTAACTATAATTAATAAATAATGAAAGCAGCATTCTGTGGCTGACAGAGCTTATGGGCCACAGATGTGGAGATCTGGAATCATAGATCTGTCAGGGCCCATGAGGAGATGTGTGATGGGAGAAGGAAGTGACACAGAATGGAGTGAGGAAGGGGAGTGGAGGGCAGACGAGTCTAATCTGTGTCATTAGATGAGAGGACTTCGAAGCAGGGTACTTTCTAGCAAATATGCTTTGGTGTCCCAGAAGAGATGCGTACCTTATAAGTAAAACCATTTGATTGAGCATACCACCATAAAGGTGGATATAAGCCTTTCAGTTTTTCTTCCAAGTGGGATGGGCATAACTTTTTATATCAACCACATCAAAGGATGTTTTTTTAACTGTTTATTTAGGCCTTCTATTGTAAGGCATTGTGCTAGACACTTTGTAAATGCCCTCTTTTTCTTTCTCTTTTTTAAATTTATTTATCTTGAGAGAGAAAAAGTGTGCAAGCACACATGCGTGAGCAGGGAAGGACAGAATCCCTAGCAGGCTCCGTGCTGTCAGCACGGAGCCCATCTCAGGGCTTGATCACACAAACCATGAGATCATGACCTGAGCCAGAATCAAGAGTTGGACACTTAACCAACTGAGCCACCCAGGTGCCCCTACAAATGCTCTTGTAATTTTCATACCCACGCTACAAGGTACTGTTCTAATTGTGGAGAGAGGTTGTGACTTACCCAAAGTTAGCTAGCCAACGAATGACAGACCCACAATTCTCACTCAGCTCTCTGATTCCAAAGTCCACCCTGAGGTTGTTGATAAAATAACCTAAATTTTCAATCCTAAGGATTGTGATGACAATTTGTCTTACATACTCGTAGAGAAGCTTGCCAATGAAGCTGATATGACAAGAGTTTCTGCCTGGGGACTGAGAGCTAGCATTTGTGCTTGGATCTTGGCTTAAATAAGAAAATGACAAGCCAAAGTCCTTGAGTTTTCCAGTTTGGATTCTTGTCTGATAATCTACTACATCCTTCAGCCAACTGTCTGCCAGAAGCTAGAATCAGACCAGAAGGAGGCATGAGTACATTTTGCAGAGGATGTAATATTAGAAGACTTCCATTCTTGTCCAAGCATCTGTATAAATCCTGGCACCAAACTAAGCCTCAATTTCCTTTTGTGCCAAATGTTGCCAGTGACCTTTTCACTTACCCACTGATCATACATAGGTAGTCCATCCAGGTCCTTAGAAGAAAGACGCAGGGTGAACCTACTTATTCTTTACACAACTTTAAGAGAGAAACTTGGAAATTTTCCACCATCGGGGCTAAAATAGGCCTGAAATTAAACTGGCTTTATGGAGTTCCAACAAAATATCAGACACTGTCTTTACTGTTTAATCACTCAGTAGTCTGTCCTTCTAGTAGTTTAGCATAGTGTTTTGAAAGCACTATGCCTCCACAGCCTCTGACATTAGACAACTCATGTTCCCTCTCTCAGCCTCAGTTTCCTATACAAATGGAGATAGTTGAATCTGTTTTATAAGGGTTTTTTTGAGGACTAAATGAGATACAAGTGCTGCCATAATAACAACCTTGTAGGCCACTGGGCTCATCCTCCTTATCTTCTAGAAGAAACTGAGGCTTTAAGGGATGATTTGCTCATGTTCACGTGAATAATGATGGGGGAGGGGGGGAGGCTGGAAACTGTGTCTTCTGTCCAGTAAGTCCAGCACAACAGTTGAAGCTGATTATTTTATTTTCTATGTAGAAGTTGCCATAAAAGAGACTTCAGTTGTTCTCTAAGTGCCAGTTCATCCCCCTGTGATCTTTAAAGGAGACCTTCCATTATTTCAATGCCTTACCGAAATTCTTAATTTCCTTAGTTTAAGGCTATACTGAGGAAGGCCTCAACTCAAGGGGGACAGTCACCTAGATAAGTGGACTGTGTCAGGAGAGTGTCTCTGGGTCTTAGTCTGTGGGAAGCCTCTTTCAGTTTTGTTAGTTTGCCCTTGAAGACCGGAAGAGAGGGCAGCTCTGCCTAGAAAACCTCCCCAGACCACTCCCTTGAGTCTGGAAGGGTCTCTCCTTACCCCAGTCTGGTCACTGATTCCACTGGATGGATCACACTGGACTGTGACCACCACCACCACCACCCCTCGCCTAGGGCAGGGACCATCTGGGTACTGCGGCCAGGTATGGGTCATTCTCCCAGATGGAGTGAGCCTCCTGAGTCCCTGACATCACCAGGCCTCTAGTAGGGCTCCAGGGGCCAAGCACGTGATAGCTTTTAAAGACAGTAGGGATTTGGGTGAGTATCTAAGCCTGTGTTTCTTCATGGTGATACTGGGCCTGCCTCCCCCCCGCACCCCCATACAACTGAATAAGGAAGGAAGGTGGGAAGCAGCCATAGGCAATGAATGACTTTGCTAATCGTGATGTGTTTCCAGCTCCTCTTCATGGTTCTTATTCATAGCGGGCTGATCCCTCCTCCTGTGTGTGCTCTGTGCCAGCTCTGGAGACTCCCTGGTGGTTCCATTTGGCTTCTGGAGGCTTTGCTTTCTTCAGCTACAAATTACTAATCTCTCCAATTTCTGTCATGTGACTTAAATACCAAGGCTTTAAGCCTCTTTTATTATACCACAACAGCAGTCTTTAAATGCAAAAGGAAATGTGATTGTGCAAATAAACTCTCTTTACAAATAGAAATGACCTGTGGTGTTCATGGTACAGATTTTAGGTTGAGTTACTGCTGAAAGCCAGTTATGTGTCTGGCTTTGGTTGGGGGAAAAGTGTTCACTGTAAGGAATTCTTGTACGGGTGGAGGTTTTTCCATGTAGATATTGGATAATAGCTCCCTGCTTGCTGCATGCTAACAGAATTTAAGTGAAACAGAAACGTTATCCCCAGTATAAGAATACCTGTGTGTCTGCACTTCTCGCTTTCTGGTTATTGTGGGCTGGTTGGTAGTGTGTTGTAGTGGGAAAGGCAAGATGTTTCCAGGCACTGTGTGACCTCGGGCAAGTCCTTCTCTGTGAACTTCATTTTCCCATCTGTAAAATGTGATGGTAATCCCTATCCTTTAGGGCTGTTGGGAGGATTAAGCGGATTTGTGTGTACTAAAAACACATAGTGATGTGTAATGTGCAGTGCAAGTGTTGACCATTCCCAGTGTTTGTGTGTCTGTGTATCTGAGACACAGGCGAGCACCTGTGCCCAGACACACAGCTAGTCCATTGCCTGTGTGTGGTGGCCTCTTCCTTCCCTGTTATTCCTGGTTTCCCACTAGCTCTTAGACTTCCCACAGGCCCTTTTGGCAATGGCCAGCACCAAGGGTCGGTGGTACCTAGGACAAAGAACACTGCTGACCTGTCCTAGAAGCAAACCTGCACCCTGTCCACACCTACTTCTTCAGTAATGAATGTCTGAATTGCACTATGTGGGCTGAGAAATTCCACACGAATTGCATTTTTCCCTCTCCCCCTTTCTTGAAAGTTCCCCCCTTTTCATTTTATCATTAGGTAGTAATTAGTATTCAAGGGAAATTGGTCTTAATATATTGAAATTGGTTAAGTGCGTTTAGACCTGTACCACAGCCAATGTCTTATTGGAAAATGTAATTGGGGACTCTGTGTATGTAATTAATTGAATTACAATTAAGAACTTTCATTAAGCGATACACTGGTACATTAGAGCAGTAAGGAAACATGTTTGACGAGCCACAAACCCTGTATGGGCTCTAAGTGAGGGCACAAGGATTTTCATCCCTTTGGTAAGCTCCTGGCCCCACAGTCCACCCTGCAGCCCCTGACTAATGGTTTGGTGATGCATCAGGTGACATTTCTGTAGTGATTTCCTGATGGGAGGTGGGGTTCTTCCAGCATGTGTGACCTCAGTCTCTGACTCTGGAGTCAGAAAGAGAGAAAGAGAGTGAGAGGGCCTCAGTGTTGATCAAATATTACAGTTGTTAGGTATTTGGTCATATAAATTGTCAAAAATGCCCAGGCTCCTTTTCCTGTGTTTTCAACAGTAACAAAGACACACTGGAGGAAGAGGAAACGATAGGAATTTTGTCATCAACCTAACGTCCAAGCAAACCTGTCATGCACCAATGGTCCACACCCTTGGATAGTCATGCTTTACCCTGTAAAAGGTGGTTGGTTTCATTCTGAGCACACATTCGCTTATTTCTCCCCCAAACATTGATGGTGTCCTCCTCCAGGCCAGCCACTGTGCTGAGGCAGTGGAAAGGAGTTGCACATCATGGAGCCCACAGTTGTGATAGGTGCTACAAAGAGTATAAAAGAGTAGCTAGCAGGTGACTGGAGCCCTGAGACGAAGAGAAAGCTTTCCTGCGGAAGAATAAAAAGGAGTTAGTGAGTAAGGGAAGAATGTTCCAGTGCAAGGGACTGCTCATCTGAAGGCCTTGAGAAGGAGCTTGACCTGTTCAGGAAAGAATGAACGGAGGGGGATGAAATGAGCAAGGGTGAGAGCGCTGGGAATTAGACTGAGGGCTGCGCGGGATCTAGAAAGCAGAGCCCAAAGACCCAGGTTCCATATTCTACTCTTCTTAGAAATTCTACAAACCGGAAACTGTTTCTTTCTGATCACCTCATAAAACAAGATTACCCTGATTTATTGAGGGTCTGAAATCTCCCTGTGGAAAGGCTCTGACTCCAAGAGTTTAATCAATTAGGCCCTGACAGCAAGGATTCCCTACCCTGATTGTTGCATGGAACATTCAGTGAAGGGCATATCCTACTGTGTGATCCTGACGGCTTTGGAGAGATTACTACAGAGGGCATGCTTGCGCGCATGTGTGTGTTATAGTATATCACCTATTGATTCTTTTTTAGAGACCAGCAAAAATGACTAGTAGCCAAAGGGAAGTGTTTAATAGAAGAGAAGTTGGGGGCTTATGAGGCTTTAGGGACTTAAAAGGCCTTTAGAAAAAAAAATGTGATGGATGTAGAAAGCAAAGGGAGAGTTTTTCTCCTTGACTCACTTATGCAGCCGGCTTGGAGTCTTACAGAAAGAGCAAAGAGAATTAGGTTTGATCCCTGATTCTTTGTTCTGGCAAGGCCAGGTGTGATTGTGTTCTCCTTAGATACTGTCATGACCCATGGATTTGTACAGTCCAGCCCACCTAAGGAACATTTCTGTACCCAAAGGGTTATGTGGTGGGTAACGGCACATTTTTAGAATTAGACAGACGTGGATTCAGTCCCTAGCTCCAGCTTATACTAATTGCATGGCTTGAACCAGCTGGATGACATTCTAAGCCTCATTCTTCTCACCTGTAAAAAGTGGATAATAATATGCAACTTTTAAGGGCATTGGGAAAATTAAATGAGATAACGTATTTAAAGTGCTGAGCATATGGGGCACCTGGGTTGGGTGGCTTATTCGGTCAAGCTCCTGACTTTGGCTCAGGTCATGATTTCATGGTACGTGAGTTCAAGCCCCACGTCAGTCTCTGTGCTGACAGTGCGGGGCCGCTTGGGATTCTCCCCCTCCTCTTCCCCTCTCCCACACACTCTCTCTCACAAAATAAAGAAATTTAGCCTTTAAAAAAGGTAAATTGCTGAGCATAGTGTCTGGGATATAGTAAACACTCCGTAAATGTTAACTGCTGTTGTGGTGGTTGTTGAAGCAGTATCCCAGCCTGGTGGGTGGTCTCAGTGGAAGACTAGGGATGGTGTGTTGGGTTCTATTAACCAAGATAGATACAGGAGATCTGTATCTCCCAGATAAAGATAAAGAGATATCCCAAGCAGGCTCCATGTTCAGTGCAGAACCCGACACAGGACTCAATCCCACAACCCTGGGATCATGACCTGAGCCAAATTAAGAGACAAATGCTCAACTGACTAAGCCACCCAGACGCACTGAAGTGTATACATTTTAAAGAGTGGGAAGGACATTCTGCCAAATGGTATAACCTGAGCAAAGTGCATTTTAGCTGAAGCGCAAGGACTGTTCTATGTGGGGAATAGCAGTAATGCAACAAGATAGAGTAGGGCAGGGGTGCCTAGATGGCTCAGTTGGTAGAGCATGTAACTCTTGATGTCAGGGTCATGAGTTCAAGCCCAGTGTTAGGGGAGGAGGTAGGAGAGAGCACAGTATTTTACTGTGTCCCAGGTCCTGCCATGGATACTGACTCTGCCTTCGAAGAACTCATCCCCCTCCACGCCTGCCCATTTTATTTTCCACTATTCCGCTTCATACACTCTTTGCTCCAGCCAAGTGCAAACATTTGCAGATCCCTATATAAGTGCTCACACTTTATGGATTTCATGTTTTCCCCATACTATTCCCTCTATGGATTGCCTGTCCCCTCCCATCATCGGGGAATCTTGCCATCCTCCTCTGTTTCTGAAACACTTGCACGGTCCCACAGCTGTGGTTGGTGCTGGACTATTTGTGAACTTGGTAGGATCAGTCAACAGCATCAACTTGCGACAGAGTTTAAAGGAGAGGATGTAACAAAGGCCATCGTTGTCTTCTGGTTGAGTTCTAGAGTTGGCATCGATCTTTTTGGAGAAGAGAGATTGAAGTTGTTTTAACTTACAAACTGGATTCAAGCTTTTTGACTTGATCTAAGACTCATTAAACCATAAAATGAAGTATAAAGTCCTGTGTAGTTTATATCTGTATATATAAGACATTTCCCAGTAGCATACAGTGAGTTCATCTGAACTTTGATTTATTGATTACTGTCCATTTGTCAGAAAGGAAGTCATGTATGTACTTCTAAGTATGTCTCAGTTAGTGAAATCATGTATATGAAAACATTTTAAAGGTAAAACATTAGTTATAATTAGCCTTGATCTGATCACCTGACAGCAAGCCTGTTACTCTTGTAATGTGTATCCATGTTTTCTGTCTGTGTTTGTTGTCAGTTACGTAACACGTACACCGCTGTAACTACACTCATGTCTCATCGTGATTGTCCAAAGGATATCTTGGGACAATGAAAACATGGCATAAGAACCAGTAAAGGCAGTGGCTCTCAAGCTTCTTGGTCTTAGACCCCTTTACACTCTTAAAAATTATTGAAGGGGGTCCCTGGGTGGCTCAGTTGGTTAAGCATCTGACTTTGGCTCAGGTCACGATCTCGCAGCCTGTGAGTTCAAGCCCCTCATCGGGCTCTGTGCTGACAGTTCAGAGCCGAGAGCCTGCTTGAGATTCTGTGTCTCTGTCTCTCTCTGCCCCTCCCCTGCTCACACTCTTGTCTCTCTCTCAAAAATAAACATTAAGAAAAAATTATTGAGGACCCCAAAGAGCTTTTGTTTACTAGGCTATATCTATTTATTAGGAATCAAAACTGAGAAATTTTAAAATATTTATGAATTTATTAAAAAGTAGTAAATCTATTACATGTTAAATTTTTATGAAAATTAGCTATATTTTCTTTTATTTTGTTTTTTTTAATTTGTTTTGTATTCCATTTTCTTTCTCTGAAGAGCATTTATTTTTGTTTCATCAGGAAGATAATTTACTGGCTCATCACCTGAACCAGTGGGCACTGTTTTATATTTTTGCAAATGTCTGTAATATCTTAGAGAAGACATCTTGATTCCATGTCTGTTACATTCAGTCTGCTATAATACACTCTTCCTGTTGTAGTATATGAAGAAAAGCTGGCCTAACATAGATACATGGTTGGAAAAGGGAGGAGTGCTTCAGTAGACTTTTCAGACAATAGTGGATATTAATTTTCATTAATACACCAAAACTCAAATGATTGTTTCTTAAAGGGTAGTTGCAATGTGGAATCAGAACCATATCAATAAACTTGTCCACTTATTATTACTTTGTGCTCTTGTAAGATAATAGGTATGAAAAGGGCAAATAATATCTTACTGTTAATATAATGAAAATGGTATTGAGATTATGGCCCCCTGGAATGGTTCTTGGGGATCACTCCCTCCCGTGGGTCCCGGACTGCACTTTGAGAACCCTTGATACGGAGTATACAGCAGCGTCTGTCCTTGCTGCTCTTGTAGGAATGCGGTGAGGTGGGAGGGGAAGGAGAAGCACAGCAGAGAGAACACAGACTCAGGTTTAATAGATCTGTCCCGGTTCTGCCTCTTCCCAAAAATCAAGTCTTGGACAGGATTTTGACCCACTCTTGACCTTTGATGAACTTACATCTCTGAACTGTGTGTTCTGGGTTCTTTCCAGTGGTTTTAAGCCCCAAGGCCACTTCCCAGCCTTGGCTCTCTCAGCACCTCCTCTTTTTTTGCTGCAGGCCCTAGACTTTGCTTGCTTCCACCTTCCTCTTTTCTCTGCTTCCCGCTGTCCCCTCTTGCCCTCCTGGCCTGGTTTTGCCATTAAGGTAGATACCATTCCTGTTTCCTCCTTCCTGATTCCTTCCCCAGATACCTAGGCTCCTTCCCCTCATAGATTTTGCTCCTCAAACCTTTACAAATTGCAGATGGGCTCTCTGTCATTCTTCCGAGCCTGGTGTCAGTCCATCTGGCGCTCAAGTCACTTACAGGCTCCACCCCAAAATTTGATCTATCACAATACATCTTTGAGTTATTGCAGCTCGGGCGTTTTGACACGATACATTATGGTAATCCATGGCACATAGAGACATTAACACTCCCGACTTTGACAAAATACATTGTGAAGTCTTTGAAGGCACCATTACAATTTATCTTGTCATTCAGGAGGAGACCCAGTTCAGCATTAATGTAGATGAACACAGTGTGGCTTTTGTTTCATTTAATTGCTTGTGACCTTTTTAATTGCTAATTTAACAAAATACCAAAGAGTTATGTTTCAATTAAATTAACAGTTTGGGAGTGGTTTTTTTTTTTAAATATGTTTATTTTTAAGACATTCTGGTTATCTCTGCTTTTTTCGTGGAGTAGATAAAATTGTGTTCTCTTGAACAGAAGTGAGCTTTTAAATATGAAGTTGATATATAGCAATAATTTTAATATGCAGATGGTACAGTGCCAACGTATGGTTGCGTTCACTCCTTTCTAGAAGGATACAAATAGTAAAGGTATACATGCAAAGTCTTTGAACTTTTCTGGTCCAAAAACATGCTTTTGGTATAATGCTCTGCTTCAGGTATCTGTCTTTAGATATACAATGTCTGTCATATGCACCATTTAGTGGGTGCTTCTCTCTGCCTTGTACTATTTTCTTTGTGTTCTGTAGCAAGTTTGCAAGCTCCTGAAGATGAGGAAGCCTGCCTTACTCTCACCAGTGTGCTTCTATAGTCTAGCATACTGCTGGCACGGGAACAGTAGATGCAGGTTATATGGCTGACTGATCTGGACACACAGGCATGCCCCCTCCAAGCAGCAACACTCCTGAGCCTACGTCAAAAAATGGCTCTATAACTCTTAGACCAGAAGTTCTTCGTGTTCAGCACTTGGGGTTGAGCAGCGCGTACTGAGCCGAGTGCAGGGCTGTTCCCTTCTTTCCTACTCCCCCAGGTGCTGTTGCCCTTCTAATCATATAAGCAAACACACCCCTTGTCATCTGGGACAAGACTCAGAACTCACCCAAGTAACCAGGGGGGCCTAAATCCTCAAATGGGATATGAATTTACACTGTTAGAGAGTAGAAGGTCAATGCAGGAAGCATTAGTGTGTTGAGCCAGCTCCAGCTATATAAGTCTTGAACAAAATTAATATAAAGGAATTGACAAGCCTTGCTGGTTATTCCATAGCTTTAAGACCTCTACTAAAATCCTATCATCTCATCTGCCCATTATTAACATTTCAGCAAAATATAAAGTTTTCATTAATCTCCCACAGCAAATTTAGGAGTGAAAACTGGCACTTGTTTGAGCTTTTAGGACTACATTAGCTGGTGTATTAAACAAAATATGTCATTCTTCAGTAGCTTCTGTAAGAAGCTAAATCAATTTCCAGCCATATTTATGCACCACTTTATCTAAAAGCATCTGAATTATCATTTACAGCTAAGATGCTTTATTAGCAGCTGGCATTGAAATTGCTCAGTAAAAAATTATATGTCACGTTATAGTAATTTTTAAATTGGTTTTAATCCAACATCATAAAATGTAAAACTCTTAAGTGTGGTTTTTTTTTTTTTTTAGTAATTGGCATTTTAGCATAATGAGCTGTTACCTCTTTCCAAATCAAATACCTGCAATATTTAGAAAATACTAATTAGTAAAGAAAACAGAGAAGTTCTTAAGCTAAGCCGTATCTAATAATGGCATTTTCTCAGATCAGATGACTTTAACTGATTTTTAAAACATGAAAGGATTTTAATATTTCACCAAAAATTCTCCACAGCTCTCATATATAAAAGGTTCTAAAAATAGAAATAAACACATCTTTGCAGTTCTGTTTCAGGAAAGTGTATATTGGGGAAAGTGAATGATTATTTGAAACTCTATAAATTCTAGCCAGCCTCTTGGTTTAAAATATGGACATTACCCAGAAGACAGACATGCTCGCAATGATGGCATTTCTGTCCAAAATTACAGATGTCCCAAAGAAGGACAGTGAGGTTACCTAATGGCCCTCACAGATGGTGACTGCAACTCTGCTGGTCCCCACAATGTGATGTTGGCTAAGTCGCTCAGCCCCTCTGATTCTCACTGTCCTGTGGCCATGGCAGCTGGTGTTCATGAGTACATTTTTATTGAGCACCTGCTTTATCCTGGACATGGTAGCACTAGCAGGGTCTAGGCTGTAATGGTGAGTAAAGCCGTCACTCTGCCTGCTCTCTTGGGGTTTACAGTCCAGTGGCACAGACAGATAATGACTGGCTGTGACAGCATTCTACAGAAAAATGCCAGGTGCAGTGGCAAAGGGAGTTGAGCTAGACTTGGGGTCCTGGGGTCAGGGAAACATTCCCAGGAACGTCACTTGACCTACATTCCTCAGGAAAAATAAGCAGGACACCTGGAGGAATAGGTCAGGAGAGTGTGAAGTGGGAGAAGGGGGACCTGGGCAGACAGGACAGTATAATATGTGCAGATGCTCAGAGATGGGACTGTATCACAGGCATGCACTGAATGGCCCCATTAAGGGAGAAGCTGCATCCTCACTGAGGGGGGAGCATTATTGTAGGTGCTAGAGTGGTCTAAGCTGGGAATAACTGTAGTGTTTGGAGATCAAATGTACCGTTCCTAATAAAGGAGTTCAATGTGAAAGCACCAGAAACCAACTTTGACTTAAAAGCTTACCCTGTAAGCAATAGCTGTGGGAAGGAAAAGCGTATAATTGTCAGGCTGCCAGTTATGCAACAGAATTTTCCTGTTTTATACCAAATCTAGAGTTGTCCATTCCTCCAACTCTGTCCCAAGGAGTTCTCTTTGGGGTTCCCTGTGGAGCCATCTCTGTGTGTTCACCGCAAGGCTTAAGGCACCCAGCTCTGGTTGGCCTCTGCCACACAGGTGCTCCCCTCCCACTGGTGAATGGTACCAGCAATTGCACCTTCAGACCACATTTTAAACTGGGGAACGGGAGATAATTTAGCTTTGCTTAGTGTGGACTCGGGCACATGACTTTACCTCTCAAAGCCTGAGATTCCTAATCTCTATAATATAGAAAATTAGTACCCACCAGGTTGTCATGAGGCTTAAGTGCATGTCTAAAGTGCTTTGCGCCATGCCTGATGTAGAGTAAGCTCTCAGATGCGCTGGTTCTTTATGTATTATTTATTTATTTATTTAGCACAATTTAGTGAGGGCATATGGGTTGCCTGCACTGCTTGTAAATGATACAGAGATGAATGAGAAACTTTACTGACCATCAGAAAGCTTCCAAATTAGGCCAGAGCAACCGCTCAACAATTCCAGTACAAGATTGAATGTGGTCCTCTCTGATGGTAGAATGAAAACAATCATGACTGCTATTTAGTAAGAGTATTATGGTTACCATTCTGTGCATGGTAAAAACTGGGGCTCAGATAGATTAAAGCCACTTGACCAAGATCATATAGCAAGTTAGAGGCAGGGCTAGGAATTGAGCCCAGGTCTGTCTGGCCCCTGAGTCCAGTATAACCAGGATTCACAAATTCCAACTACTGTGGAATTCAGGAGGAGGCAGAGTTTGAGGTGCCTTGGGTGGAGTTTTGACAAGTCCAGGGTAAGGTTGGAAGGCTACCACATGAACAAAGGCCCAGCAATAGAAAAACCTGGACTTGTATGCAGTCTGAGGAGTTTGGGAAGAGATGAGAGAAGGTATGTCTGAGAAATAACAAGTAAAATTGAAAAATTACATTTCAGCCAGATTATGGACAGCTTTGATTACTTGGCTGAAAACAGCACCTCGTTTAGGAGGCCATGAGAAACCAGGCAAGATTTTTGAGCACCCATCTTATTTATCCCCAGTACACCTTTCAGGGTACTGAGCATGCATGAAGCTCTCACTAAACAAATGATCGACACTTGAGAAAGCTTTATGAATCAGACAGTCCTGTGGTGGCTGGATGCAGGGAGAGTTTGGTGGCCGGAAGACCTGTGAGGACACTGTTCCACCCGTCCGAGAGTGAACAGGCTCATGCCCACACCAGTGGAGACTGTGGGGTGGAAGACAGGAAGCTGATGAACACATGGTTTGAGGATCTTGGAAAGCACAAGATTTCTTCAAGAGCATGGATTACTTTTATGATAGGAAAAATTATTCAGAAAAGAAACAAGACGTATGACCACCCTTGCT
The DNA here is from genome assembly GCA_028646485.1 of Cryptoprocta ferox. Classification (NCBI taxonomy): domain Eukaryota; kingdom Metazoa; phylum Chordata; class Mammalia; order Carnivora; family Eupleridae; genus Cryptoprocta; species Cryptoprocta ferox. The sequence continues at coordinate 9,489,356 of CM053568.1, forward strand.
TTTGCGGTTTTAACTTAACTCTCATGGAGATGGAGAGCTTCTGGCGAGCAGCAGTTTTTCTCTCCTTGTGAATCCCTGCTGCCCAGCCAACGGCCTGCCATAGAATAGGCAGTGTTTGTGGAATTAATTGTTGAATGATGAATATGTTACCATTCTCTGTTTACTGGAATGGCATTATTAAGTCATCGCTCAGCCTTTTCTTCTCTAAATTAAATAGCCCATATTATTTTAATTTATCCCAAAGCATTTTAACCAGACACCATTTGCCAAGCCTCATGTATCTTTATGTGTTAAACTGCTTTTTCCTCCCCAGGTTCAAGGGCAGACGGAGTTTTTGAGGAGGATTCACAAATTGACATCGCCACAGTACAGGATATGCTTAGCAGCCACCATTACAAGTCATTCAAAGTCAGCATGATCCACAGACTACGATTCACAACCGATGTCCAGTTAGGTAAGTGCATGAACCGATAATGGACTGAACCTTGGTATCAGTGGTCAGTGTAGAAACCGGGAAAGAAGCAACATCCTACTTTTATGTGACCTGTATGACTAACGGTAACTTGTTTTCAGAGAAAATGTTTAAACAGTGAAATATAAAGTACCTCCTTTTTCCCACCTGAGTGCTCTGTCTTGTCTTCTTTTTTATGAAGCAGAAGATTAGAAATAGAACTAACTTGAGACTCTTTTCAAACTGATTGACTTCTGTGAAGTTCCATAAATCTTTTCATTCTGTAATTTTCTACGTGCTATCCTTAGAACTGCTTTGTAGCTTTGCCACTTGCCTTTTTTAACTCAGGTGAATTCATTGCTTATTCATTCATGCCTTTATTCCGGAAGCTTTTTAATGATCTCAGAAGTTATATTTGGATCCTCACCAAATAATCCAGAACTTTCAATTAACATTTGGGATTACTGTTCCAATTAAGGCTACATTTCTGTTTTGACTTACACATAACAAGAGTAGAGGTCTCATAGCGGTCAGCATGACATCATCACGTTATCATCATCATCATCATCATCATCACCACCATCATCATCATCACGGCTGCCATTTATAGGTGTCTGCTGTGTGTTAAACACTGTGCTCAGCGCTTTACATACTCCATGGAACTACCTAGAAGATGGGTATTTGGAGGTAAAGGAGGTGCAGAGAGGTGATGTCTCATGCCCAAGTTCACACAGCAGGAAGGTAGGTGGTAGTGTCAGGAGCAGAAACCTGGTCTGGCCAGCTGAAGTGCACCTGCTGTCTAAGAAAGGACACTGGGAGGAGCCGGGAGCAGGCGTGGGTGCCAGGCTTAGGCAGGGAGCGGACCTGGCTCTGCCACATGCCTCTGCCACCCCACCCCTTCCCGGGCCTCGTTTGCTTGTGTGTGAAGGGAGAAGATTTGCACTCCCAACTCTGAGGCCCCCTGGTTTTAGGTTTCTCACAAACGCTCTGTATGTGTCTCATAATAAAGTCTTTTGTAATGCTGGCATTAGTCTGGCTAATTTGTAATAAGCCTCAAATATCTCTTCAAATACTCCTTCGCAGACTGACTGACTGGAGCCTGAAACATGCTGACAGTACAGCTTAGTAGGTAAGAGAGGACTGTCAGACACGCAAAGCTCTGAATTGTGGCTCTGTTAGTAGCCAGCTGTGTCAGGCAAGTGCCTTCATCTTTCTGAGCCTCAATTCCATTCGGTCTAAATGGGAATATCAGTAGCACCAACTTCTTAGGATGGCCTTGGGGAGCAAGTCAGGCCACGTGAAGCACGTAGCACAGGGCCTGGCGGGTGTAGGCCCCCTGTAAAGGAGAGCTGGTAGTGGAGAGGCGGGACGGTGGACAGACCCCAGAGCTAGAGGTCTGGGTTCAAACCCTGGCTCATTGATTTGCTGTGTCACCACAGGCAAATGATTCAGAGCCTCCGTTTCCTCATTTGTAAAGTGAGGATAATAGTCTCTGTTTCACAGATATGCTTACAGGGATGAAATGACACCACACATGCACAGTACTTAGAAAGTCACCTGGCACATAGCAAGCCCTCAGTAAACATCAGCTGCTCAAGCTAAGATGATGATGATTCTAACAGACTAACTAGATGGATTAGCACCCAGTAACTTTGAACCAAAATATAGAACCCACTTTTTTTTTTCCTTTCTAGACCAGTTTCTGCCTCCTTACAAAAAAAAAAAAAACCCACAAAAGCTAAATATCTAAATCGTAAAAAAAAAAAAAAAAAAAATTGCTTATTTAATGTTGATTCTTTTTTTTTTTAATTTTTAACGTTTTTATTTATTATTGAGTGACAGAGAGAGACAGAGCATGAACATGGGAGGGGCAGAGAGAGGGGGAGACACAGAATCAGAAGGAGGCTCCAGGCTCTGAGCTGTCAGCACAGAGCCCTACGCGGGGCTCGAACTCACAAACTGTGAGATCATGACCTGAGCTGAAGTCGGAGGCTTAACCAACTGAGCCACCCAGGTGCCCCATAATGTTGATTCTTAAAACATAAAATTCTTTGGTGTTTTTCTTCCTGGGGCTGCTTTTCCTGGTACTTCTTATAGAAATAAAAATAATGAGGCTACTCAAACAGAAGCCAGATTCAAAAAAGTGGGGGGGAGTATGTACTGTATTATTCCACTATATACCATTCAAAAATACACAAAAATAGTGTTAGTGCCATGGTGGTGAGCGTAGCTGCCTTCCAAAAATACACAGTCACCTGCTGTGCAGGAGTCATGAAGGTGGTCATCCCGCGGAGAGAGGAGGCTGTAGTGACTGCAGGGGAGACTGGGATGCTGGGAAGGTTCTGTTTCGTGATCTGGGTACCGATTACCTGGGTATGTAGACTGAAAAATATCAAGTTATACAGGGGCACCTGGTGGTTCAGTCGCTTGAGCTTCTGACTTCATCTCAGGTCATGATCTCGTGGTTCATGAGTTCGAGCTCCACGTCGGGCTCTATGCTGCAACTCAGAGCCTGGAGCCTGCTTTGGCTTCTGTGTCTGCCTCTGTCTCTGCCCCTCCCCAGCTTGTGCTCGCTCTGTCTCTCTCTCTCTCTCTCTCTCTCTCTCTCTCTCAAAAATAAAAACATTAAAAAAAAATCAAGTTATAGATACTCTTACAACTCATGCACTTTCTGTTGGTGTATTTTCAATTAAAAGCTTACTAAAATAAGAATGCTACTCAGACATCTAGTTTGGGTTTGCCTACAGTACCTTCCCAGTAACAAAGGTGTGTGTCTGGTTTTAAGGAGCCAGTAAGTAGCCGCACTGCAACCAAGACAGAGGTCCAGCCTACAAGGCAGGAATTTTCCCAGGTGAGCATACAGTAAATCCACCAATCCCCAAGGTAAAAAAGCAGTGCTTTGGAAAGAGTACCAAGATCGTGGGCTTCTTTCCCTCACTTTTTTTTTCCAAAGGCAAAAAAGCTAAACTTTAATACATTAGATTCTGACATGTATATTCATTTAAAGGAAGAAGCCAATAAAAAGATCTGTGGGAAGAGCCAGAGCTCTGTAGTCAGGATTGGGTTTAAATCCCAGCATTACCACTTACCTGCAGTGTCACCTTGGACAAGTCCCTTTTCAGGCTTAGTTTTTGTCATCTGTAAAATGGGAACTCTAATGTTTACCTTTCAAAGTAGAATAAAAGCGTTTGGCCCATAGAAGCTGTATTCTGAAACGAGGCTTATCTTAGTGCTGTTGTTATTATTCTCGCTGTTATTTACCTTACCTGTTGCTTTCTGTCCAAGTCTACCATCTTGAAATTAACCAGATCACTTAGATTAGGTAGTGGCTCTGTTGGCAGAGTTTCATTTGTAGCTACAGTGGAGGAGACTTGTCAGGTAGAAGTGAATGATGACAGTGATGAGGATCTCTCTCCCTGGAGCAGTGGTTCTCAGAAGTGTGACTTAGAGGCCAGGTCCCAGTCACCTCTGGAAGTTTCCAGTGGTACACACGGCGCCCTCTGGTGGAGAGTCATGTCTCCAAGAGGCTTCTAAACAGTCAGATGTCAGAATATTTGTTTCAGTTATGAATCTACGCTCAATCTTTAGCATTATGAACAGAAACTTCATTAATTAGTCCTAAGGAATTTTGTGACAATGACATAAACTCTGCCTGTGAGTACTGTGCCATACAGTGAATAAATAAGCTCATTTCCTATTGTCATGTAGATGAGTTCTGTAACTTCAGACCCCCTCTCCCTCCTTGCAAAGCAGGTGACACCCTTGCATTTTAACAGTAATGACCACAAAAACCTGCAGAGTAATCCAGGAATTCTTTCTTTCCGAAACTGACTCTACTGTAAAGGACAGGGCAGCAAACAGCACACCTTTTATGAGCATTTGAGTGAGCAGCTGGATTCTGAGGTCAGTAAATAATTTATTTTATTTCAACTGACTAGCCAGGTGCTTCAGATCTTTCCTGACACTGATGGATGGTCTCCTCCGCTCATCCATCCAGTGTCAGTCAGAGCAGAGATTTCACTTGCCCCCTGTGGCAAGTTCTTCTAAGTGGTTAGTGTCTGTGTGCGGCATTTCCCCAGCAGCCCTGCTGATTCCACAGAAAACTCCCCGTCCACTCCTGAGTGGTACGCAGGAGCGCGCGGCAGCGATCAGAATGCCCAAGCTTCGTCATGCCATCACAGCTGCTTGTCTCCCGATCGGGTAGTCGTGGCCCATGCTCCCGTTTGTACCATCTGCCATCTGCTGCTGAGAAAGTCAGGCGAGGAGGGAAGCAGACTTGGATCTGCAAGACCCAAACTTAAGCTGATTTTCCACCAGACTTTCCAGTGATTGGAAAACTTCATTGGAGTCCACTAGTGAAACCTATGGCAAAGACCTGGTCTTTCTAAATAATATTAACAAAAACAATTACAATTTTTTAAGTTTATTTATTTATTTTGAGAGAAAAAGCACAAGTTGGGGAAGGGCAGAGAGAGAGAGGGGAGAGAGAGAATTCCAAGCAGGCTCTGCACTGTCAGCACAGAGCCTGATGCGGCGCTCAAACCCACAAACCGTGAGATCATGACCTGAGCTGAAATCAGATGCTTAATGATTGAGCCACCCAAGCACCCAAGAATTACAGTTTTTAAAGGCAGTTATTTATCAAGTGTTTACTATGTGCCAGGCACTTCGCTGGTCACTCTTACATTCATCGTCTCCTATAGTCATATCACTGTTACTGGATAGTACTGATAGTATCTCCCTTTTTTATATCAGGAAACTAGGGCATAGGGAACAATTACTCATCAAGTAATGAAGCTGAGATCAGAATCCAAGACTGTCTAAGGCTTAGTCCTGCTCCTTACTACTACATTATGCCTTGAATGCAAATTGTCATTGCACTAATGCTCTGTAGCTCTAGGACAATTTTCAGTGTACGGTGAACTCTTACCCCATCACCTTATTTAATCCAACAGTGATGATGTTAATCCCATTTCATAACAAAAAAAAACAAGGCTTGGAGGAGTAAATGAAGTAATGTGATGCATATGGAGAATTTAGTGTTTACTGGCACATAGCTATTACTTAATAAGCAATAACTTCTTTACCTCCCCTGCCCCCCCCCCAGCCATCAGTATATACAGGGTAACATCCAGTCCCAGTAACAAAACTGGGACTGAAGCCCAGTCCCATACAACAAACCCAATCCATCAAGCCGTGGATGCCTCAGTCATTAATAACTTGCCTTCGCAAAGGAAGTGATTACTTGTAGTTGGCCAGTTCCAGAAATTCTGCGCATCCTCACTCTTCTCCCTCCCGTAGCATCTGGGGGTCAGTGTCAGTGTAGCGTGCACGCTGCTGTTCCATCCTGCGTTCACGTGGTCAGTCACTGCCCTTCTTCCCACTGGGTCTAGACCTGACTTCAGAATCGCTTCTAACGCAACCCTATAAGCAACCCCTCCCAGTTAGTTGAACTTGGTTCTTTTTGTTTGTTTGTTTGTTTGTTTGTTTGTTTATTTATTTTGAGAGAGAGGGCAGGATGGAGAGAGGGAGAGAATCCCAGGCAGGCTCTGCACTGTCAGTGTAGAGCCTGACACAGGACTCAAACCCACAAACCATGAGATCCTGACCTGAGCTGAAACCGAGAACCAGACGGTTAACTGACCAAGCCACCCAGGCGCCCCTGAAGTTGGTTCTTAAGTTGAAATCCATTCACCATCCCTGTTCTGCCAGCCTAGAAAGTTTACCACACAAAACCATCATGCCTAACCATTCCTCTATTCCTTGAAAACGTCCTTGGAATATTTCATGTTGTCTGCTTCCTCTCTGTGTTGGGCCTAAAAGTACAGATGCCCTTAAGTGTAGACTTTGCTTGAGCTTATACCAAGTTGAGGTCATTTCCATTAAAATGATCTCCCATGTGTCTGATCCTCTGTGCCTGACCAGAGGATCAGGCCCTAGGACATGTGTGGCCAAAAATGCCAAAGCCGAGAGCTTGAAATGCGTTTGGAGAACATCAGACTAAAAGGATCAGGTGGTGAGTGCCAGCTAGCATCTAGGACACCCATAGTATACTACGAGTAAGTAGTTGTTGGCTGCCTGGTAAAGGCTGAGTTATGATGCACTAGCCAAGAGACTGCCGGAAACAAAGCAGAGAAGGCCAAGTTACCACCATTGTATACCTCTTATTTACATAGTACCTCAGAGCAGTGATTGCGACCCTGACTGCATATCAGAATCACCGAGTCCCTGATCTCATCCCAGGCCTGCTAATCAGAATTTCCCCTTAATTGTGGGATTTGGGAAATGCAGCATCTCAGTATCCAGAGGACTTTCTTGCCCCTTATCTCTGTCCAAGACTTGTTTTTACTGTGGAGGTCAGCTTGGAGTCCCCGATATAGGATCTCAGGTTGAGAAGTGCTTTGATAGTTGTGCCATTGTGCTAACTTGATGCCTTCCCTTTATCATTTGTCAGTATAGACCTTCCCCCATGGCACCAAAGGTATAGGTTACTGAATCTTTAATATACCGTGAATTCCATCCATGTCATAATTGCATATATAACCTAACATCATTCTGTATAAGATACACAGATTCTGTATGGGATTTACAGATAAAGACTGTATTGCGAAATAATCTCTCTGAAAGGTTCCATGGTTACCTCCACTATCTCTTCATAAAACGATCCATATGTATAATCATAACACTTGTGATCATAGTAGTTATTTATCAAAAGTATCAAGTACAATAGCACATATCCTAGAGAAGGCAAAGAGGTTTCATCTCATAAACTGACTCCAGTCAAGTTTGTAATGGCTGCCCAGAGCATTATGCTGAGGCAGCATCCGGAGCTGCATCTGAGGGCAACATGAAGAAACTCTGTGATTGATTAAAAATGCCTGCCCTGGGTCTGAGCATGATGAGAGGCAGCATATTTGCCATCTATTGTCTAACCTGGTTTATCTGTCCTATTGCAGTTACTGTTTAATCCCCTGGTCAATACCTATAAGCCAACACTCAAGGAGGACTTCATTACAGTGCTATTTTTTAATATACAATATGTAAACTTAAGAAGCACGTTAATAACACAAGACTAAGTGAGTGAAAGTGAACAGCCGTGGGCTGCACTTTTTTTTTTTTTTTTTTTTCTGCTCCTTGGGCTCACTCTGATACTCTGTGTGACTCTATGAATAAAATATTTGCCCCTGTTATTTTCCACTGGGGGCACCTGTGGAGTAGAGTTCAAGTAATTACATACTCTGGAAATGCAGGTTCTTAGCAAGTGGATTGATTTTCCCTCCTATTTCTGTTTCATTTTCTTACTGAATCCTAAGGAGATTGCCTCCTCCATTCAGATACATGAAAATGATCATGAGAGATTCATCACACTTAGCTCCAAAATCTCTGGGTCCATCGAGTAATTTGAGGACGGCAATTCTAGTATCACGTGATTGTTCTGTCCCTGTTGTGACATTTTCTGAACCAAAATTTGGAATAGCGTTTAACAAGTACTAATGAGCTTATGAAATAGCAGGACAAATACTATCAAGACTGCCTCCAGAAATATGCTCTCGGGGTTTTTTCTCACTGTGTACCTTCCTCTAATTCCTTACTCCCAGATCTGCCCTTTTGAGAATACCTTTGAGTATTTCAGGGCTACTAATGGCAATCCATGAGGTTCCTCAGATGGTTGAGAAAGCCTTGAGAACTGGAAAAATGTTGAGAGCCATTGACGTAATGAAATTAATGGGAAGAGGATAATGGAGTATCCATCCAGGTTCTGTATTCCTTTTACCATGCCCTCAACCTTGGCACTTGAGCTCCAACATTATACCAGGGCCCAAACATGGGAAAGGTCTGGTCTTTCCCCCCTCTACAGGTGATATCACAGATGCTCTTAGGAAATGGCATACTGCTTACTAACCGCTGAAAGCTCACCTGAAGCATCTACTTGCCAGGAGAATATTTAGTTTGGGAAGCTTACTCCCCTAATAAAAATCTTTGTAAATGCCTTCTTACAGAGAGAGCTTAGTCCTCATCCAGGGACAGGGGTTACTGGGTGAACCAGTCCCGGGTCTCCTCCAGTAAGCTCCACCCTTGTGTCGATTCTGTGCTGTGTACAGCTGTACATTCATGGTCTCATTCCTGTTCAGGCCACCCCTTAGTTTTCATTCCAAGGATAAAGGCCTAGTCAGGCACACTCAGTTAGGGACTCAGTCACCAAGTCCCTAACTGACCACACACTGGAATTGGCAGCTCTTAGCTGTGGTTCCCAAAAGGTTTCAGATGATTAGTCTTGAAGGTTTCAGATGATTAGCTCTTGAACAGAATCAGTGATTCTGGGGCCAAGGACCCCACTTGATCTCAAGAATATAAGGCTCTACTGGGTCTCATTGTAGTTGTGGCTAAAATATGATATTGTTATCTATTTTGGGTCCCTAAGGGAGACAGTGCTTTTTATACTGTAATGCATTTGATCACAATGTTAATATACCCACTGTATAAACTTGATGCATTGAAACAGGAGAGGTGGTCTGTTTAAACCCTGGCCTGATAGTCTGGGGATGTGAATTATGGGTACAGCTCTGTCATTAATGGGTGACATCAGACAAGTTATATCCCCACCCTGAGCCTCAATTTCTTCATATGGAGAATGAAAGCCCTAGACTAGGTGATCTCTGAGGTCTCATTAAGCCCAAACAGCCTTTGTATCTGATCCTGTGTGTAAATTCAGGCAAGTTTCAAAGACTTCCCTGAATGCTCTGTGGATGCTATCGATTGGCTGTGTGGATTCAGCACAATCCACTCCAGCAAAGAGTTGTTCAGTGGCACTCCCAGGGGCTTTTCCAGGCTTTCACAGGCTCTAGGTAACCCGAAGACAAGAGGATTGTAGAATTGTATAAAAAGCTACTCCAGGATTTAACAACAGTGGAGCTTTTCTAGTCTTAGATTCAAAGTTGTAGGAAATTGATGAATGAACCACAGCTCATGATGTCTGAGCAAATAAATAACAACCTAGGAAATACACTGAGGCATGGAATATTAAATGCCCTAATTTTTGCCCAACTGGAGCTTCTTAGAAGGGCATTTTAAGTGTGTCTTAGGGGAGGGTATGCCTCCTGAGAGTCCAGCATGCGCCTCTGGCACAGAAGGAAGCAGCAAGCTGGTCGGGACCAACCTAGAGTTGGTTAGATAGACCTAGGCTTCAGCCCAGCTTTGCCATTTACTGACTTGATTCACCCTAAGTACCTCATTTCACCTTTCTGCAGTTCATCTCTAATAATAATCTTACTAAGAACTGATTGAGCCCTTATTATTTTAAAACATGTTTTAATATTTATTTACTTTTGAGAGACAGAGAGAGAGTGTGAGTGGGGGAGGGGCAGAGAGAGAAGGAGATGCAGAATCTGAAGCAGGCTCCAGGCTCTGAGCTGTCAGCACAGAGCCCAACACAGGGCTCGCACTCATAGACCACAAGATCATGACCCGAGCCTAAGTCGGACACTTAACCAACTGAGCCACCCAGGCGCCCCGAGCCCTTATTATGTGCCAGGCACTCTGCTGAGTGTTTTACATGCTTATGCCACCCCATCTTCATGACATCCTGGAAGGTGGTACTGTTTGTTACCCCCTTTCACAGAGGAGGAAGCTCAGGCTTACCCAGGGAGAAGCACCTTAACCCAGGACAACAACAATGGGAATGTGCCGGCAAAATCAAGATCTAAAGACCTAGCAGGTGGCTGGGGGAGTGGCGGGTTCCCCTAGCACGAGTGGTCCCACCGCTCCAGTTATGAGAACAGTCTTCCTGGTGTCGAATTGGACTCCAGGTTGCAGGGTAGAAGTATGGCCAATGACACTTGGTGATGGGAGGTTATTGCAAGGATACATGAGAGCGAGGGTGTTGGTTTCCCCAGCCAGATAGCCGTTCTGGATCCTGGTTCTTCCAAGGCTGTGAGGTAGAGCAGGTCCCAGAGATAATGCCCCCAGACTAGGGCCAAACAGATCCCTTGTTCACATCCTTCCCGGCTCTTCTTGTGCTCCCTGTCCAGACCTTCAACACTGGGTCTGTGTCACATCCCTTAGCCCCGTGCCTTAACTCCTGATAATGATAGTCATGAGAAGTGGTGTAGGTCACCAGCGATATAAGAAGCACTCTTACAAGCACTTTACAGGTCTTATTTAATCCTCACAAAAGCTCAGGAGATAGAGTCTATTATCATCACCATTTTACAGCAACTTGCCCAAAGTCACATAGTTAGGAAGTAAGGAAACATATTCAAGCTCAGGGCTCTCTGACTCTAAAGTCCCTATCCCTAATCTCTATGCATTACTGCGTTTAAATATAAAATGGGCTCCTACTGCCTTCCTGACAGAAGTGTGGTAAGCTCTCTCAGTAAGCTGGTCTACACAGAAGGACCCAGCACAGGAGCTGCCTAAAGTAGATACTCATTCTGTTAGGAGAAGATGATATATGTGCTGATTTCCTTTTATGGAAATCTTTTGGTTAGTTAGAACAGACGAGGATCTCCTTGTGATAACTCTAAAGTCTTGGACAAATAGTTTTCCCAGAGAGTTGTATATACATTAGAGGTGCATTTTTGTTTATTTTGAGCTGTCTTGTTAGGGAAGGATTTATATGCTGGCGTTGACATAGGACAGCAATCAGGCATTGTTTTCTACCTTTGACAGTTGGCGTGATAGTTTGCTTCCAGTGAAGTTTGACTCACTGTATCTGGAAGCTGTCAGAAGTGGGAGCGTGAAAAGGTCATGACGGATGGCTATGGATGGTGGGTCGGGGGGAGAGCTGGTGAAAGGAGACAAGTGGCCTCCCTTATTTCTGAGGGCAGGGGCTGACCCATCCACTTTGGGCCAGTCCTCATGCTCTCAGGTGGAGCCCTGCCAGGCAGCGTTTGTGGGCTTGGCCCCAGGGTGGCCATAATGCAGCCGCAGGAGCCCTTCCCAGCAGCCCAGCCCCGTGGGTGCTTGAGAACTGCTAGATGGAAGTAGTCTTCATTTAGGATTGCCTTCATGATTATCAGTTACAGGATTCAGCATACTCCCTTCCCCACACTGTAAAAGTTGGGAAAGGGTACTGAATTCTGAAGTAGAAACCAAGAAAATGTCAGCTGCTACAGTGGTGTTTGTTTTTATTTAGGGTGAAATTTGTGTTTTGTAAAAACACAGAAAAGGAAAGGACCTAATCCTACTAGCCAGAATTGACCACTGTTCCCATTTGGAACATATCCTTTTGATCCCTTTTCTATCCTTCTCACTTAGCTTCACAAGAATTTTTCCAAGTCAAAGCTTTTCTTACGCATAACTTTTCATGGTTGTGTTGTAGTCCATCACAGTTGGATTAACTGTTCCTCTGTTGTCCATTTAAGTTGGAGAAACGGAAACTTCACAAAAGCTGGCTTCCCTTGTTTTCTCAGACATGTGTTTATAATTTGAACGACTTACACATACCGCGTAAGTGACACTTTAAGGAATGCCTCTGCCTTTCCTTTGGTGACTTTACACAAAAACTTTAGCCAAGGAAATTAAAACCACGCTCATTGGTCATAAAGAAGAATATTGCTAGGATTTTGGGCTCCGGTTTGTCATGTCTGAACAAAAATAGGTGTGCATTTATTGGCACATTTGAATGTTTATTTGTTCCTTCGTAAAAATTTGAGGATACCGGGGGTACTCAGTCAGTTAAGAGTCCGACTCTTGATTTCAGTTCGGGTCATGATCTCATGGTTCATGGGTTCAAGCCCCATATCGGACCCTGTGCTGATTGCGTGGAGCCTGCCTGGGATTCATTCTCTCTCTCTCTCTCTCTCTCTCTCTCTTTCTCTCTCTCTCTCTCTCTCTCTCTCTTTCTCTCTCCCTCTCCCTCTCCTTCTCTCCCTCTCCCTCTCCTTCTCTCCGTCTCCCTCTCTCCCCCTCCCCTTCTCTTCCTGACCCTCCTCGCTTAAAAAAAAAAAAAATCTCATTACATCTGGACTCAACTGAATGAGTCTGTGCAGAGCAGTGGGAAGTGCTGCACTTAGGACCAAGATAGCTCTGGGTATGAAATGGGTTTTCCACTTAAAAGCTCCCCAACCTTGGACAAGCACCTTCACTGTCCTAGGGCATGTTATATAAAACACCAAGCACAGTTTTTGCAGAAAAGCATAGTGGCTGTGAGGGCAGATTCTGGAACCAAATTTCATGACTTTCTCCAAATTCCAGCTTTGCCACTTTTTAGCTGTGTGATCTTGGACAAGTTACTTAACCTCCCTGTGTTTCCGTTTTCTCATCTATAAAATCGGGATAAATATAGTAACCAACTTGATCCAAGTGTTGTGAGATGTGAATCCATACACACAGGACTTATAATCATGCTAACATATTTGGTGCCAGGTAATGTTCACCCCTCTTTGCCCCTGGCCCAGACTGTGGTGCCAGCCTCCTACCTGGTCTTTTCTCTGCCAGGCTGCCTCCTCCTTCCAGCCAAGAAGGAGACCTTGGACTCCCAAGGCAGGGACAGAAGAGGTCTCTGTTTGCTTCCAGGCTAGATTCTGCAGACTGACCTCAGCTATGGGTTCTGGGTCCGCCGAAGAGAATGTGCTCCAAGGCTAGACCACCACAGGGCCTGCCAAACTACAAGCTGAGGGTTGTCACTTATCCAGCAAGCGCAGGTCAGCTCCTGTGGGCTGTGTGCCCTGCTTTAAGAAGCTGAGACTCACACACATCTCAAGTACAGTGAGATTATTTAATGTACAAAAGGATTTTTCCCATCAGGTAAGATCCCCCTACAGGCTCCTTTAAATAGTGACTCCTCGAGGCAGGCGAGTGTTTTACAGATCATTAACTACTTGACTGAAAGCCTGCAGGGCAGAGAAACTTCAAACTAAAGTGTTGGGAGCCCTTGCCAATTACAGATCAATCCAAAATGAATATAAAGTATCTCTGGAACTAGAAGTCAGTGGGAAAATGTGATTTGATTCGGAAAAAATCTGATTTACAGGCAACTTTTTTGGAACACACCAGTTGTTTAAATGGCGTTCCACCTGCCTGCCCATCTTGAACCTAACGCATTCAGTCTCCCACATCTTCATTCCCCAAACGCCAGAACTGGGGTTCCCCTCTGCGAACAGTGACTGCACAATAACCCCCGGAAAGGGCGTCATTGGGAAAGTGTTCTCGTGGCCGTGCAGAGCACAGGCAATTGATGCAGAGATACAGCCCGAAATGGATGAACTATACAGTAACAATTTGCAGATAAAAATAATAGAAGTTAAAGTGTACTTTACATGATAAAAGAAAGATGAAAGAGGACGAGAGTCTGTTACATCTGAGATGGTTACAAAAGTCCTGCTTTGTGAAGTAGGCTCTGTTGAAAAGATTGATGCCATGGGGAGTGACCTTGGCTTGGAGCAGGAGCTGGTGATGTATGTATGAGCATCCCTCTGCTAAATGGACCCAGATTTGTAGCACTAATATACATGGGAGCCCAGAACCAAACTCAGTACGGCAATAAATCAACAGCCACTTTGGGTGTCATTTCTGGTTTATATTCCACTATTGTTCTATCACTTTAATTCATGTCACTATCATCTTTTCATCTGGAACAGTTTTATATAATTTTCCAGTGGAGTTACCTGACAAATCCTATCAAATTAACAAGGTACATTAACAATATTGACTGACTACGGCTTCAGGAGTTGCGGGGCCGTAGAACAAAATTTTAAAGCCGTGTCTCTCTGGTGATGATTTTCCCCCCTCTCTTTCTGAGAAAGGAATGTGGAGCAGGGTTTATTCCACATAGGAGATATGCACATTTATTTTGCTCTGCTCAGTTTTGACTATTACAAATGTCAAAATAAGAAGAAGGAAGAGGAGGGACAAAAAAAAAAAAAAAAAAAAAACACTTGCTACCAACAGCCGTGGATGGCGTAAGTACTTTTCTTCTCTCAGGGAACTAAAGAAATGTCCAGATCTTTAACAATTAATGACCAAATTGGAGGGAAGAGTGTAACTGGGTAGTCGTAATCTATTTTAAGTGAAATGTAATAAAATCGGTCTCCTGATACATTCTCGCCCTCCTGAAATCATCTAGACCTGAACGGCTGGAGTCCCTTGGACTTATGACATTATGCCTAATTGAAATATGGTATTCCTGAAATATGTCTAATGACAAATTCCAGCATTCAATTAATAAAAAAATACCAATTGTTCATTTTTTTCCAAAGACCACGCAGTAATGACCAGGGTTAAGCAACTTCCCGCACTGTCTCCTCTGAAGACGGCAGACGGGACTAGTGTTGTCTGTCTGTAGGATCTCCTGCCTTTGTCCGACCGTGCTTTGGGATTTCTTTATTCATAAAATAATATAGAAACGGAGTGTATGGCAGACCTTAGCACTAGAATGTTTTTCTTTATATTTGGTTTTTTTGTTTTGTTTAACAAAATTTGCTCACAGGCTATGGTCATTGGGTTTTGGGGTTTGTTTTGTTTTTTTTTTTTTTGCTTTTTAATTGAGCTGTTTCTTTTATCTGCTTTTTCTTTCGGCCTACTAAGTTTTCTCCGCGTTGTATTGAAAAATTTCTGAGAGTGATCCATGGAACGAAACGTGTTAATTCTGATTGTATTTTTGTTACAGATGTACGTGCGATGGTTTTAATTATCTCTTATATCTTTGCTTAATTTTACTTTCTTCCACTTTGCCTCTGACCTTTAAACTATGGCCTTAAATATTAATTGCTTTCAAGACTGTATCTGGGGCCCACTCTGGAAGGCATGTTGAAGGTTTTTGTCTCACTTCATGAACAGATTCCTCAGTTTTCAGTCAAAGAGGAAAAGGAGAGCATCTAGCCTAGATCCTGTGTGTCAAGCCGAGCATAAGCTGCTCAGTGACCCTGGGAGAGTGATTGCTGTGCATTGCCACAGTTACCCCAGGACCCCTTTCATCCCTGGCATTACCTTTGTTCTCCCAACAACTTTGCCCCCAGTCACTGTACAGTATGTTATGTCTGAAAAGGAAACCCGCAGTGTCAGTATTTAACATGCTGGATTCCTGTTATAAAGTCTTTGTTGCATAAATCTCACACCCAGTGCTGTTTCTCCCTAAGCTGGAAAAGCAGTGACCTCCGCAGACTGAAGCAAAGCTCTAAGACTTGAACTTGGAAGGTTTTATCTAAAGGCCCCTTTGATCCTCTTGTGACTTCCTCTCAGTAGAGCTTGGATAATTATGTAGCGTCAGAGAAAAGATAGATTTTTCCTATTTTTAGTGTATTAAAAAAGAAGACCACTGGTCAAAATGTTTTCTTAAACGAACCTTATGTTATGGTTTATTTCATTACCATATGGAGGTATAATGCCGGGTTGACTATGCAGCTGAACCCTGTATTGTAGCTGGTGCATCTAGGACGGGATGTTTCTTAATAGATTTTCATATGCTTCTTGGTGGCTTCTCTCCCCAGCTCACCCCAACCCCGGGAAACCCTGTGTGCCCTTTGGAGTCTCCTTACGGCTGTCTTAGGCCAGTGGCATTCCCCAAAACCCTAAGGAAGAGCTCTTGTTCATCTGATTTAAAATATACAAAACAAGTCAAATGATTACACTGAAATCACTTACATCTTCCACTTTCTCCGGCTTCTGTTTTGTCCTCCCCCCACCCCCTCCACCCTGGCCTTACAGGTATCTCCGGAGACAAAGTAGAGATAGACCCTGTTACGAATCAGAAAGCCAGCACTAAGTTTTGGATTAAGCAGAAACCCATCTCAATCGATTCTGACCTGCTCTGTGCCTGTGACCTTGCTGAAGAAAAAAGCCCCAGTGAGTAGTCCCTTTTATTTATGTCTCCTTTCTCTCTTCCCCCTCGTCCCCTCTATGTGCTGGGTGCCAGGAGAATATATTGCCACCGTGTCCTTTTTTCCTTGGGTCTGTTTAATTCATTACCAGAAATTTCTTTTAATCAAACAGGATTGTATTATGGTGCCCAGAGCCTGACATGGGCCCCCATCCTGTTCTGTCTTGATGGCAGCAGAGAACCTCACAGCCCTGGCTCCTGACCTCCAGAGCCCCGCCCTGGGGACTCGGGGCCTGGGGGCAGGTTCCTGCTAAGAATTTGACTCCCCAGAGCCTTCATTTCACTTTGTGCTCCCTTCCTCTTCTCATGTGGGGGACTTGGGCAGTCGGACCTGGACCTGCCTTCCTTCCAGATCGAGGGAGCCTGGGAGATTTCCTGTGGCAGCCTCAGCCTAGATTTAGATATCCATCAAGCCAGAAGTGTCAACACCCTCCAGATTATTGGCAGCTGCATGACCTACCAGCTCGTAATTAAACTCCTGCCTGGTCCTGCAGAAGAGATCACTGCTGGGCTGGCACTCCTCTGCTTAAATTATCAAAGTAGATACAGTCTGGTTGTATATTTTGGCATATTATATTTTTGCAGTTAAGTAATTGAGTGTAGCGTTTAGATTAATCATTTTTAAGACTTCAGTCCCATTGAGAGGCAGAAAGGACACAGATCACACTGAAATTCCTCCATGGAAGAAAAAAGTTTAAACTGTACAAGAATTTGTCAGCTGCCTGGGAAGGGCTACAAGACAATTGTTGTCAGAGTCTGGTACATATTGGCCTCGCCTGTGGAGCCTATTTAAAATGCAGTTATCCAGGGCCCATCCCCAGTGGGTTCTGATTCAGTAACTTTGGAGGATGACATGAACTTCTGATTTTTGTTAATTGCTTTACTCCGGTGCCCACTGAATTGGGGAACAAATGTTATAAGGAATGACCTACTCAAAAGGAACAATAAGAAATGTAAAGGCCAGCAAGTATTTATCATACAGTCCAAGTTTTTGAGATAATATTGACTAAACAGGGACCTAAAGAGCAAAAAAAAAAAGAAAAAACAAACAAACCCTGAAGGAGACGCACAGACAAGGCACCTGTTTTGTCAGATCCAGCTATGCGGGGCTACAAAGTCTCCTCCCTGCAGCCCGTGAGCCTCTAGCTGGCCAAGAAGGGCAAACCTAGTGGTACAGGGGGAAAGAAGGCAGGCCAGGCCCACCCGCCGCTGCCCCCCCCCCCCCCGCCCCCAGCTTCCTGCCGTTCCTGTCATCCCAGCCAGGAGATTCTGCAAGATGGCTGCCAGAAGGGCCTGGGGAGAAAATTGCTTGCAGCTCTGGAGCCCTTGCCTCTGCCTTTAGATAAACAATCTTCCTAATCCCTCTCACTGCAGCTTATCAGCCAATAAAGATGTCATTGTTCTAGCATCTTTCTTCCCAAGAACTCAGGATGCTTTGAAAAGTAACATTTTATAAATTCTCTGTGTCTCTGAAAAATGAAAGGCAATCACATGTTGCATAGAGGGGTAAGCTGGAGTAGAAAGGTTAGGGAAAGAACTAGAAACAGGATTCAGATTTTCCTTACACTCATACCAAGACACTCCCTTGCTGAGGAGTGTGCTTCAGGCACCGAAAGGTGAAGAGTGTGGCACAGCCAGTGTGAGAGGGAAGGAAGAAAGGATGCATAGCCAGCACCTCCCGGTTGCCCCATGCCATCAGTCAGGAAGGGATTAGCACACATCTCTGAGAGGGACCACAAATTCCAAGCCTAGGGGATGCCAAGCAGACGTGGGGCCCACCATTTCAGTATTGACAATCCAGCAGGAGAGTCCTTTGTCTTACTTGCAGACCTACTGGGTGGTTCTGTGTAAAAACCGCACATGTGGGTCATAAAGAGGTTTTCTTTTCTCTTGCTCTGGCTTCAGAGGACTAGAAATTGTGACACTTTCTGAACAAAGGAACATACTGCCCCAGTCAAACACTTCCTATGTCCCTGTGCTCTGTCACAGTGCTTTCCAGACCATGTTCCTCAGGGGTCTGGGGGCGGTGGAAGGGGCAGGCTTGGGCTTAAGAACTCCCCTTCAACCAATAGAGCTCTCCTATTTCCTCTTTGGGGGATTCTGCATTTAAAACGTCAGCCGGGGGTGCGTGGGTGGCTCAGTCGGTTAAGCGTCTGACTCTTGATCTCAGCTCAGGTCTTGATCTCAGGGTTGTGAGTTCAAGTTCCACGTTGGGCTCTGTGCTAGGCGTAAAGCCTACTTAAAAAATAAATAAAGTCAACCAATAAAAACGATGTTGCTACTTTAAAAAAAAAAAAAAAGGATTTGAAAGTTACAGGCTCACAGAATAAAATCCAGATTCCTCAGGATAGCCCTTACAGGCTCTTCACTTCAGGTTCATAGCCCATAATTTCCCAGCCTGAACCTGAGCTGCGGTCAGTTGTGACCTGCTTGCACACAAAAACACCTCAGACTCTGTGCTTCGGCAGTTCCCATCGCCTGGAATGCACCTCCACCCTGACCTTCCCTCTAACTGACAGGCGCCTCTGCTTCCTCAGGCCGGGCTCACTCATCTTCCAAGGTCCAGCTCTAGGGTCAGGCTCTCTCCGTAACTTTGTCTCCAGGAGCTTGCACACACGAGTGGTATCATACCTCTCACACTGCGCCACGTGTACCGACTTCGAGTCTGTCCCTCTCACCCACCCCCGTCTCCTGGCTGAGCTGATTGACCCAGGAACTGGTGTCTGTGTCCTCTGCACATGCCTACAGAGTGGTCCTCAAGGAATGTTTGCTGTCTTCACATTGAACTTAATGTCTGCGTAATTCATATTGTAAAGGGCCCAAACAAAGACATATTAACCGAATCGGCTTGATGCTATGTTATATTTTTTTTTATGATTTCCAGTATCTTCATCAAATTAATTCAGTGACTTAATCTAAAAGGTTCGTCTTCAAGACCATCATCAGACCACAGAATTAATCTATGGGGCTGTTTCTTCTTCTTCTTTTTTTTTTTTAAAGGATTAATGGTAACCCTTTTTATCTTTTGTGTCTGTTGAACCTTAGAAAAAAGTTATTTTAACAGCACTCAAGAAATGAAAGTCACTATATTTCCTAAGTTTAGCCTGTGATTTTTATCAGCATAGTGATGTATGTTTGTAGCTGAGTTTACATCAAAAATTATTCTGGGGGCCTTCTTGAATGAATTATGGCAAAGAGAGAGAGTCTCGAAGTAGATAAGGTTTTTGATTTCTACAATATATTTCCTTTTTCATGTTTTTATCTCTCGTAACACAAGTGTCTTGCCGAAGACTGGAACGTGTGACCAACTGGAATAATGTAGTTGTGAAAACAGAAGACGTGTTATTAAACAGCCTTCTTTACAAAAAAGGCAGTAAGTGTTGGGAGGATAATGAAGTTATCCCAGTCTGTCTTGAGACGTGTTTGTCAGAATTTTGAGCAGAAAAGAAATGGTTTTTAAAACCTTCGAATATGGCCAGTTTGCAGTGTTTATTGAGAAAGCCTCTGTCAAACCATTAATTTGGTCGTCATAAGGAACACAGCTCCAGTTTAATTGACACCATATCCAAAAAGTATGTGAATAGAGGACTTGGCAAAGGGACTGAGCAATAGAGTGCCTGCAGTGAGACACGTAATTACACATACCGTGGGTCAGAAAGACCCAGACTCTGCACCATGCTCCATAAATAGCAGTTCTATGGCTCTCTTCCCTTCCCCTAACTTCTCCCTCTTAGGCTGCATTCTCGGAGGGAAGATTTATTGCTCTGTCTCTGTGAGTGTTTAAGGATCTGGAACTTAATGACTAAATAGATACATGCCTTAGAAGAAATTTGTACATATAAATATGGACTCTTCACCAGTTAGTTGAGAAAATCTGTGTATCAAAAGCCCAGAGAAATTAAGAATAAATTCTGCCTTTCCAGATTGGGGGTAGGGGTGGGGGGAGGCTGCACGCCGCCATTATTATTGAAATCAGTGACTTCTTAGTCTGGTTTTGCCACTCCTTAGGATATCTTTTGCTGTTTTGAAGGATGTCACAAACCTCTAAAAGATGAATTAATTTTAATTCATTGTAACTGAACAGATACATCTGTGGCACATAGGAGGGGAGAATGTCTCCATATCAGAAACTACCATGGCTAAATTATCTCAGAGAAATAATTCTCCATCCTTACGCAGGTCTAAACCTAGGCTTTAGATGCAGTGGGCTCCTTTTTAAGTGCCAGCCTCAAATTCCAACACTGAAACAAAAGCAAGGCACCTTTCTTTTTTTAAACTAGCGCCCTTCAGAGACTCTCAGGCTGGATTTAAATAAAGTACCAGACTCAACCATGCCAGATCTGCGTTCATCATAAGAAGGCTGTGCAGGTTTCCAGTCTTTAAAGGAAGCAGCCTATCATTAAGAAATCAGATTTAAACCTTAATAAAGTAGCTGTCGTCTTTATAGCTGAAAAGAGCTCTGTATCTCAATTAAGTATAGATAATAGAAAATCTTAAGGAAGCAACATAATAGAGGTAACTTGATTATGTTCTCTTGCAATAGTATAATTTAAAGGAAATCTGATTCTCTTGGTGCTGGCGGGGGATTGCTTGTTTGGGGTTTTTTATTGTTGTTGTTTTTTGTTTTTGTTTTGTTTTGTTTGTCCAAAACAGTGTTTGGATACAGGATAAGACCTCTTTGGGATTATGAGTTAACCACAACTGCAAGAGACTGTGAAGCCCTCGTGAATAGAACCTGCTGGTTGTCTGAGATGAGATTCAGTTAAGGTTATGAGTTAAATTAGCTGGGCTTATTGGTGACCTCCCGCTTAAATGAATCTTTCTTTTCATAAGTACTTGACAAGATCTGTAAAGTAGTGTATTTAATTTACTAATTAAATTAAAGCTACTGAATAATGATTTGTCCACATTGATTTAGCTTAAATAGAAAAGATCAGCATTGTTGTGATCTTCAGCAACCTTAATGGCCAAGCCAGTTAGACACAAAGGCCTCTTGTGTTTTATAGGTCAGGAGTACATAGGTAAGCCCAGGCTGTAATTGAATTGCCTCCACTGCACCCTGCAGTTGCAGATTCCCTTTGCCTTCTCGTTCCATTGTTACACTGGGGCTTAAGAGAATGTTAACGCGGTAATAGGCACAGGGCCTTCCCCATTATACGTCTTGCTATCGAGCGGTTCTGCATGACTAGTTAAAGAAGATGGCAAGAAGATTAATGAAAGCAAGGCTAATACAGAAGGGGGTACTTTTGCAAGACTTCTACCGAGGAGATATTAGAGCTGAACCAGAGCTTGGCTTTTTTCTTTATCCTGTGACCTTTGAACCTGCCTTACTGTTGAGAGCTGCCAGGGAAGTCGACATTTTGATTGATGTTGGTACACGAGTCAGTCTTTCCCATTGAATTCCACATCTGCACGAAAATAGCTTTTCCAGCAGAATTCATACTGGCCAGAAGTGATAGCCAAATTGATGGCTGAAATGCTTTTATGTAGTTTTCATTTAAACCTAAAGGTATTTGATGGTTTAATTCAGTATCCAGTTTTCATAGATTATAAGCATTCACTTATATGTCCTTAATGGGTTCATCAACTCATAGTGAAAGACCAGTATTAAGATTGTTCAGAGGTTTGCAAAGAGAGCTCCAAGCAGGCTTTATGGAGGAGTAAAAGCAGTCATCAAACAAACCTTCTCCATCCTTAAAAAAGAAAAATCAGTCCGAGGGCCCAGGGTTTTGTACATAAAGCAAAGCGTCTCCCTGTTGCTGGAAAGCTTACAGATGGGGAAGTCTGAACTCTCCCGGTACCCCACCTGAGCCCCAGCTCAGAGGCTTTCTGATCCACCCACATGCTGAGTTCCCTGACCTTGCCCTTGGGACACTAGCATCCATTGGAAAGGGGTTGTTCTGGTCTACTTGTAAGACAGCCCTGCACAGATACGAACCTCTTCATGTCTTCGTGTGTCCTCACTAATTCTGTGACCTTGCTCGTGGAGCTGCAGGCCTTTAAAAGTGTGTGTGTGTGTGTATCTTTGAATGTGTTTGTGTGTGCGGCCCCCACCCCCTGTCCCAACAAAGGAGAGAGAACAGGGAGAGTGACAGAAGGATTTGGGTTTTGTTACTAAAACCACTTGGGTACACCCCAGTCCATATGTTGAATCCTCTGATCCGCTGATTTCTTTCTTCCTATTTGACAGGGGTAGTCATTCTAGCAGAGAACAAGCATGCACGTGCACACACGCGCGCACACTGATGTGACATGCATTCCAGGTCTTAAAGCAGAAAGTACCCAGGAATTTTGTCATTCTTTAGTTGTTTATGAGCAAGAAAGAGAAGTGAGGGGGACGTTAGCCACCCCTGGATGAAAGAGCTGCAGCCCCTGGGTGAGTGGGTGGGTGGCCATGACCGCACCGCATACTGTGGACCCCAGTAAGTAAGGCACTGGCATTTCTACTCACATGGACCTGTAGCCCAGGAAGCCCACAGCCTGTCCTGAGGCTCTGTTGATTCCCAGGAGGTCTGGGTACTCCAAACATCAGGTGAATAGGCCATGTGATGTTTTTACTCTCTGACGAGGACTTATTTCATAAGTTCCAGATCAAATACGGTAAGTACTGCTAGATTACAGAGCACAATGGACGCTAACATATTAAATGCCCCAGTTATTGAATTGCCTTTTCATAAGAGTACTCTGGAGCACAATCAGGAGCAGGCAGTGCCTCATCCTTTTAACAGATATGTTTCCTAGCCCTATTAAAAGGGGTCTTCATCTATCCTGTCAAAGGGAGTCTGCTGGGGTTTTTTAGTTTAATTACACTATCCAATTAAAACTCCTTGCTGCATTTGGATGCGCCTCTCCTTGGGCCTGAGTGGATATGACATTTACAAGGCTCGCCTTTCAAGCAGACAATAGTGTGATTGATGAGGTGCACGTTCAGTGGAGGAGGCGAGTGCCTGTGGAAGTGCTGCTTAGTGCATTTTGATTTATTTATCATCTCCTTCCAAAACAAGGGAGCTACTGAGGAGATGGGTTTAGGCAACCAGGGGGACCACCTCCATTTTTCCAAGTGTGTGGGAGGGAAGGACTCAAAGTGGGCCACAGAATAAAGGTGGGGGGAAACTCTTAAGTGTGGGGCCAGCGTGCCTCAGCTACTGCCAGGCTGTATTCGTAGGTTCTCTGACCCAGTTTGGTTTCCAGTAACCTCAAGCTGTGATCTGCTGTTAAATAGGCCATCACTGTATTTCAGGGAACGGTTCTCTGGGGCTGGATAACATTGGCCAGGCCCCTGAGAACTCAGCCAGTGGGAACCAACCCAGCATGTGTGCCATTGACCTGGTCATTATTAACTGACACCTGATGTTTGCACTAACCATGCCTATTCATGCTCCCAGCTGCATCCTTTAGAAATCCAGCAGCTGCTGTCTGGGGGCTAAAGTCAGTGCTCAATGACTCTCTGACTCCGTCTGGCACCTTAAGCATTTAAAAGTTGCTTCTAGAATTTGGAATCAGCCAAGAGCAAGTGTGGCCGTTCAACAAAAAGATATGGAGGCATAATGGAGAACTTCTCAAGGTTGTAGTGAAAAGGCAAACCCAACATCTTGTTCTTAACCTGCTATTGCGGTTTGCCCTCAACGTATGATAGATGGGACCAGTGTGCTTGTCTCTGTAGTTCCTGGAAAAGAGGTGTTCGGTACAGTGTGTGGTCTCTGCAAGGTCAACGCTCTGTGAATTTAGGAGGCAGGAGATTCTGCTCTGAGCCCCAGACAGGTGATAGGAACAGCACATCTCCCATATTCAATATCATGTCGTATAGTTGCTCCTAGGAGCTGTTGGGGGCGTGTTTGCTAGCTACATAACGTAAGATTGTCTGCGTTTCTGAGGAAAATTGGCTGGTGCTGAGATACCCAGTGGGTTTTCGCTATCTTCTCTGTAAACTCTCTTCACTTTTTCCCTGGACTTACTGATGAACAAAGAATATGTTTGTGTCGATTGGAATATTGATATTTGTTAGAGTAGAAGACATTTTGGAGTATCAACTTTTTTCCCTCCTGGGAAAAGCCTTCTTTTTGCTATTAAGTTTTTGCTTAATTGTTGACTTGGATGTTAGGGACCCAAGTATATGTTGTATAAGAACAAAACATGTATAATGGGAAATTCGCATACATTTACATTTTTCACTTTCCTATATTTTGATTACCATTTCTTCAGATTTTGTCTTTCTTGATTTTTAAATCAGAAGAGTTCCTAATTGAGAAGAGGGTGAGGATAGAGACTGTTCCCTACTGAAAAACTATGTGAAAGATTTCTCAGCTGGATAAATGATGGGAAAAATCTGTTTCCCTTGTCTCCTGCCAAGCTCCAAATTGTGTTTCATAATAAATAAATGGGGTGCTTAGATTTTTAAGTTATTCTCATAGACATGGAAAAAGTAAGCCATTCTTTCATTAAAATCAAAGTGTGTATTGCTTATGAGATTCCGATAGGCAACTTCCAGGACAGGGTGACTGCCACCAGATTAGCCCTTCTATCAGAAATGTCTGGAAAACTGTATAAAATATAAGAAACTGTTTTCAGACACTGGAAACAGGCAGTACAGGACTACGAGCCCTGGGAGAAGGGAAACAAATGAGGTGAGACTTACTATCACTTCAGCTTTCTTCAGGGTTTCTTAAGGAGAGTAGAGCAGGCTCACCAAGCTTGGAGACAGAAATCGGAGTTGGAGGAGGCTGAAATTTATAGTAAATTAAATGTGGAGAGGAGGGAGCTACACTAAGAAAAAGCTCCAGAAAGACACCCTTAAATCTTTTGTTGTATACTAAGCTGTGCATGCCTGTGGTGGGACCTCACAAGTCTGGTAAAGCACAACTACTGGGTGCTATAATCTGGAGTTCTGGCCAAGGAGAGGGGAGTTCCCAGGGCATGAAGCGGTGACTCCAGACAGACCATATCTTAGGAGTAAGGCTAAATTAGCCCTAAAGACTGCTCTAATCCTTGCTTAGTAAAGCTTTTTTTTTTTTTAGTTTTTTATTGTAATTTTAGTAAGTTAACATACGGTGTTATATTAGTTTCAGGTGTACAGTATAGTGATTGCCCAGTAAAGCTTTAAAAGGAGTCCTAAAAGAATCAAAATGATCCACAAGTCAATTAACTAGCTTCTAGAATAAAGTCCAGTATTCTCTAAAGGATGATGACAGAATACAAAAAACCCACAATGTAATGTTTATAGTGTCCAGCATTCAATAAAAAATTACTAGATTTGCAAAGGAGCGGAAAATATGTCCTATAACTGGGAGAAAAATAAATCAATAGAAACAGCAAGAAGTGGCAGGGATCACAGAATTTGCAGGTGAGTACTTTAAAATAGCTATTAGAAATGTGTTTAAAGATTTAAAGGAAAACAAGAACTCAAGAAGAAGAGAAATGTAAATTACTTAAAAAGAACCAAATGAAAATTCTGGAGCTGAGATATACAATACCTGTCAATACTGATGTGATCAGATTGGGAAATTTGCTTAAGAGGTCTGTGTGTTAGTTGTCTATTGCTGTATAACAAATTGTCTCAAAACTTAGTGGCTTAAAACAACAATAACATGTATTATCTCACAGTGTTGTGGTCAGGAATCTGGCACAGCTTAGCTGGATCCTCTTGCTGAGGGTCTCTCACAACGTTGGAGTCAAGGTGTCAGCCAGGGCCACAATCCTCTCAAGATTCAATTGGGGCAGAATATGCTTCCAAGCTCACTGAGTAGTTGCTGGCAGAGTTCATTTCTTTGTGAACACCTTCAGTTCCTTGCCACACAGTCCTCTCCATAGGTGAGCTCACAAGATGGCAGCTGACTTCATCAAAATAACCAAGAATACGAGAGTACTAGCAAGGAAGAAGTCACAGTCATTTATAACCTAATCTTAGAAGTGGCTTAGAAATACACTTTTGCTGTATCTTATTCATCAGAAGTAAGTCACTCGGTCTAGCCCACACACAAGACAAGGAGATGACACAATACAAAAGGAGATGACAATACAAAAAGCAGGAGGATCATTGGGGGCCATTTCAGAATCTGCCTACCACAATCAGTAAACTTCAATAAGACAGGACAATAAAACTATTCAGACTGAAACACAGAGACAAAACATTGATGAAAAGAACAAAGTATGGAGTAATATCAAGTGTTCTAACATACAGGTAATTGAGGTCTCAGGGATGGAAGAGAAAAATATTCCAGATTTGATTTAAAATACCAATCCACCAATCTTGGAAGACCAGTGAAGGCCACACAGGATAAATACAGAGAAAACCACATCAAGGCACATCATAATCCAATTGCTGAAAACCAGTGATAAAGAGAAAAATTTTAAGAGCAGCCAGAGAAACTAAGAATGATTGCTGACTTCTCATCAGAAATAATGCAATCCAGAAGACAATGGAGTGACATTTTTTAAAGTGCTAAAAGAAAATCTGTCAATCTAGAATTCTATCTATATTCAGTGAAAAGATCCTTCAGAAATAAAAGTGAAATAAAGACACTTTCAGAAACTCAAAAGATGAAGGAATGTGTTGCCATTAAGCCTTCACTACAAGAAAGATTAAAGGCTGGAATGGGGGGAAATGCCAGATGAAAACTCAGATCTACACAAGTTGCCCTCAAAATGTCATTATTAGCAACTGCATGGAATGAACCAAGAAAAAAGGAGATAAGCAAGAGAAACCTGTTTGAGCAGGGATTGGCAAACTATGGCCCAAAGGTAAATCCAGCCTACCACCTGTGAGCTAAGAATGGTTTTTACAGGTGAACATTTGCAATTGATTTGATGATAGGGAATACTAACTTTGAATTTCCATTTAAGCAGAGTTATTCATCACCCTCAAAAAAATTCCTTCTCTTTGATAGATCTGTATTATACCCCCCAAAAATGCATTTGATTATTATATTTCACATTTTGGCAATAAAAAATGTGGAAAGTTTTTTTCCTCTCATTAAGTATCTACAAAATGCCCTTAATTTTTGCTTCTTGCCCTCCAAAACCTAAAATATTTACTATTTCCTTTTCAGGAAAAGTTTGCTGGTCTTAGAGAGTGGAAGTAAAAAGACAGAGGGAACCTACCATGTACCAGGCAGTGTCCCCATGTACTTTATATGCACTATTTAATTTTTATAACAGCTCTGTAAGGTTTTATATACATTTATTATAGAATTCTAGATTTGTTGACTTTATCCTAACAACAACACTGTGAGGCTGATATTATTCCCATTTTATAATACTGAGGAAACGGGCTCAAAGAAGTTATTTAACTTGTCCAAAGTTACATATATCCAGTTGACCCTTGAACAACCTGGGGCATTAGGGGCACTAACCCCCATGTAGTCAAAAATCGATGTATAGCTCTTCACTCCCCCAAAACTTAACTGCTAATAGCCTACAGTTGCCCAGAAGCCTTACCGATAACATAAACAGTCCATCAACACATTTTGTATGTTGAATATATTATATACTGTATTCTCACAATAAAATAAGCTAGAGAAACAAAAATGTTAAGAAAATCGTAAGGATTGCTTGTGAAAATCACATTTATAATACTTGACTGTATTTGTCGATACCATAAGTGTATACACTCACTGAAAAAACTCTAGCCATAAGTGAACCCACACAGTTCAAACCCATGCTGTTTCCAACAGTCAACTGTATAAATGGTAATAGAGGTTTATATTCTCTCTGCCGCCGACACGAAGCCAAGGCACCTGAACTTCTGAGCTACTTTCATGGAAGGGTGTCCATAGCCCCAAGTCAAACTCTGTAAAGTCTTATTTTCTAACATATTTCAACCATGCTCGATTATCTGTGTTTTATTCCTAAAGAATATTAAATGCAGAAAATTGGAAGAGGGGGAGAAAGAATGACAACTTAAGAAAGACCATGAGAAGTGAAAACTTAGAAGAGTTGACCGAAAAGGAAACAAAAGAAAAACTATTAGAAAGCAATCCTAGAGCTCAGTAAGCAGAGTAGCATGGCAGCACAGAACTATTTTGTGGCAAGACTTAGAGCCTTTTGAACCCTGAAGAAACCATTTTATTCCATACCTAAAAATGAACATAACACAGGAATTTATTTTCCCTATACTCTAATACAGGAGGGAATTTTTTAATGTGGAATTTTAATGCTTAAAATTGGAAAAGGTTTTTTTGCACAAAGGTCACCCTAGCTGTCTGCTTTAAGGATCCTGGGTAGAGGGGATTTCATGTGTTGTAATTTAGCCTCCCAAGAGTACTTGGAAACTCAGACTTGTCACAAACTGTGGAAGAATGGCCAGATACAAAACCTGTTTCTTGCCTGTCTGCCTCTCTGAAAGCTAAAGGGTAAAACTCAGCCAGTACTTGATTATTGAAATGCCATATGATATTTTGTTAGAACAACTTGCACATGAAGAACCAAAAGACTCCATAAACCATTGTTCTTCATTCATTTCCTAAAGTACACGTAAGCATTTCTGCTGCATGTGGGAGAAGAGTATTTGTCTCAGGGAAGAGCACTCATATGGTTGTTTGAGTTGCAAGCTGAACTAGCCATTGATCTCCCGGAACACCACCTTTAAAAGAAAGACTGACAAACCATGGTTATTCAAATTTGAGTATTTAGCAGACATTTTCCTGAAAATGAAGGAGGGAAGCCTTTCACCTCAAGGAAAACAAGTAATAGTATTTGGTTGCAATGATGAAATTCAAGATTTCAGGTGACAATTAGAATTTTGGAAAACTTGTATCTATCACTGGGCTTTGTTTCTCATAGCTTAAAGACTTCTCTGATGAGATCAGTGGTGAATGTGAAAGAATGGGATTTTCTTGTGATACTTTTTGTATAATGAAGTCAACATTTGGAAGACCTGCATAATTCCATGACCCAGTATTTTCCAGACTCCTACATGATGTTACAAAATCATTTAAGAGTAAAAGAGTCATTCAAAGTGCCAGACCAAAAAAAAAAACAAACAAAAAAAAAACAAACAAAAAAAAAACAAAGTGTCAGACCAGCGGAATTTAATGCAATAGAATACAGTCTTATTAATGTGGTTTTAGATTCCACATTGCAGCCATTCTAAAAAACTATGATTTATCAAGTTGGGTATAGTATCAAAGAAGAATATTTACAAAGAAGAATATTAAAACATCCTTCCCTTTCCCAAAAACATATCTGTGTGAGGCTGGCTTTTTTTCATATGCTTCAGCCAAAACAGTATATCACAGCAGACAAAATGCAGGGGCAGATAGGATAATCCAGCTGTTTTCTGTTAATATTAAAGAGATTTCAAAAATATAAACTAATGCCACTCATTAGAATTTTTGGGGGGGTAACACCAGGGTTTTTGCATTTAAAAAAAATATATTGTTTATATTCATGTAATGGGTTTGTTATTTTTATTGAATTAAATATTTTTTAAATTTCTGTTTGAATTTCAAATGCAATAAATATTGATGTAATTCACACAGACAAAAGGTTTTTGGGCTCTTCAATAATGTTTATGACGTAAAAAGATTCTGAGACCACAGTTTGAGCACTGCCAATCTAGGGTCTTGAAAATCGTCTTAAGAAGTTTTTCACCGTGAGGACAACAGGAAATGGAGCCGCACAGCGTTTTAGGGGAGCGGTGTGGCCAGATGTGTGTGACAAAAGGATGACTCCTGTGGCTGGGTGTTTGGATCTAAAGAAGACATGATCAAAAGTATGAAAACCAGAGAGGAGGCAACTGATGGTCAGGACCTGGGTGAGAGCTGATGGCCACGGGATGGAAGGGGGTGGAAGGTGACTATGTGAGAACTATTTAGGAGACCAGATGTCTGGAACAGTTTTAGGTTTAAAGGGAAATGTTGACATCAATTCAGGACATGCTGCACTGTAGGCCGTGGGAAGATGACATCTCACTGGCTGGCCCAGAAACTCTGGAGAAAAGTCTAAGCCGTATTTCTGCTTCAAGCTCATCAACATGAGTAGTAATTAAAACCTAAGGAGAAAACCTTAAAGAGGAGAAATGCAGGGTTAGAAAGAATGAGGGTCAAGCATAGGACTGGGAAGACTGCCATTTGAAGGACAGATGAAGGACAAGATCACAGAAATGAAGCAGGTTGGCTGGAGGAGTCTACTGAAGAATCTGGTGACCGTGGCTCCGTGGTTCCGTGGAAGCCCAGGGAAGAGAGGAGTTCAGGGAGAAGTATCAAATACAGCTGTGAAGCCAAGCAAACTAAAAGCTGAGAAGTATCTACTGGACCTCTCCATATAAAGGTCACAGTGACCTTAGCAAGAGTGTTCTCAATAAATTAGAGGAAGGAAGGGAATCACATTGCCATGGGAGTTTTTATAATCAGAGAGCTTTAATTATGTTTATAGGAAGGAGCCAAAGAGTGAGAGAGAAGGTTTGAAAGATGCAGGCAGAAGTGTAAGTAGGTCAGACAAGGCCCCTACTCTAGAGGTCAAAGAGGTCATTAGAGTCCCCGGTCCCCCGCCACTGTAGGAGCGCTGAGGAAGAGGCACCAGCCTTTGCCAGTTGAATTACAGTGACCTGAAGCTCCCACAGGCAGCTCGGAACTGCTGCTTACAGTGGAGGCTGGATCCAGAGGGGGTTTGCAGGCCAGAAACCAAAGAATCCTCAGCCCATCCTTACCCCCAGGGCCTATAGAAAGGCACAGTTTTACCTAAAAGAACGGTGTGTTCCCATTTGTTTCCTTCAAGAAATACAGTAAGAGTTTTCTGCGTCCTTCCAGGCCAGAGGAACCAGAAAAGATCAGACCCTGGAAACACCGTTTTAAAAAGTATCCATGCTGCACAGCTGTTATAATTTACAAATATTTGTTTTCCCTCTTTGAGTTCACAGTGGCGGGGAGAATGAATTTTGGCTAGGATGCACTGATTTGCAAGGAGGTCTTTTAGAATTATAATGACAAGGGATTGGGAGCCCACCCCATACATTTTTGCATGCTATTTCTGCCACTTACATATTGGATAATCTTGGCCAATACAAATTACAAATGCCTTAAAACTCAGTTTCCTCAAGAACAACCCAGTTCAAAAGTAAGCTAAGGACTGGAATAGACATTTCTCCAAAGAAGATATACAAATGGCCAATAAGCACATGAAAAGATGTTCAACATCATTAGTCACTACCCATTGGGATAGCTGTTATTAAAGAAAAAAAGAAAACGAATGTGAGGATGTGGAGAAATTAGAACCTTTGTGCAACCCTGGTGGGAATGTAAACTGGTGCAGCCAGTGCACCAAAGTTTGGCACAGAAAGTTGAACACAGAGTTACCATATGATCCACCAGTCCCACTTCTATGTGGGAGAATTGAAAGCAGAGGCTCAAAGAGATACACATCAGTGTTCATCACAGCACTATTCACGGGAGCCAAAAGGTAGAAACAAGGCAACTGTCCATCTCCAGGTAAATAGATAAAAATGTGGTGTGTACATAAGCTGGAACATTACTCAGCCTTGAAAAGAATGAAATTCTGATACATGGTACACAACACGGATGAACCTTGAAAACTATGCTAAATAAGACAAACCAAAAGGACAAATACTGTATGATCCACCTGCTGTGTGTCACCTAGAATAGGCAAACTCATAGATGAGGAAAGTAGAAGAGAGAATAGGGGTTACCAGCAGCTGGGAGAAGGGAAAAAGGATGTTACTATTTAGTGAGTACAGTGTCTATTGGGGATGATGAAAAACTTCTGGAAATGGATAGTGGTGATGGTTGCAGAACATTGTAAATGTACTTAATACATCTTAATTTTACACTTCAGAGTGGTTGAATGGTTAAATTTACCACAATTTAAAAGAGAAACTGTTTCCTTCTCAGTAAAATTAGAATTATCCTCTAAAAAAAAAAAAAAAAAAGCATCGTGCCTGATGTAAAGGAATGGAGAAAGAATCCAAATCCTCAAAGTTTTGTTCATAATACTGGCAATTTTTTAAGTATCTTAAATGCCCATGAGAGAGAACATGAACCCTGATACATATCTACCTGTTGTGATAAAAGGCAGCTATTGAAAAACATGGTTACTGTAGAGACTATGTAGCAGCAAGGAAGGGGCTATGGTAAAATGTTAACAAAACAAAACAAAACAAAAAAACAAAGTTCCCAAATTTTGGGATCCTATCAGATCCCAAAACACAGACATGTGGGAATGATGATAAAAGAGACCATGGAAATTATCACGCTGGGTTTGCGTTATGGGGGCAGTGTGCGGAGGTTTTTCCTCTCCAAAATTTTTAGTAATTTTAAAATACATTTTATATGTTTTTAATTGAAAAGGAGAAGAAGGAACGTTTGTTTTCAGCTTTCCTGGCCATTGGTGACACCTGGGGTGTTTTACGCAAAGGTGGGCTGTAGACTGGGTGTGAAAAGGCAGCTCTGCCCAGTCATTGCCAACCACAGCCTGTGCAGTCAGGTTATGTTAGAAGGGGGCTCCTTTCAAACGGTAATCTCCATCCCATTTGCAGAGGAAATCTGGGAGTGCTTCTAGCAGACTATAGAAGCCCCTGTCCCTCTGCGCTTACACTGGCCCTTGGTGTGATGTCAGCTTTTAGGGAATGATTTCTGGTCAATACCCCCCGAACGACCAGAGGAACCTGTTTTTCTGGCACAGGCTCTTGTTTAAGTTAAAATTCATAACACAGAAGGGGAATTAGAGCACGAAAGCTCCAGCATCTCCACTTCTGACATTTGTGCTGCTAATTAGTTTCTGTTCAGCGTTCCATTCCATCTTCTCTGTTTTACTTGGGAAAAAATGCATAATGTAAATACATTTTTACATATCCAGATTTCCCTTTCAGTGTTCAGACCAAATGTATAGTTTCAGTGTCTGCCCTGAGCATGTGACCAGAGCTCAGATGCCCATTTTCTGCCCCATTATATTGCATTTTCTTCCTACAGTACTAAAAGCAAATCTCAGAGGTGGGCCAATTAAAAACACAGTCTTCAAAATAATGAGGATTTTCTCTTCAGATATCAGTTCCATCACATTTGTAAGAACAATCTCCACCACCCACTGAACCCCAATATATCCGGGCTACGTGAAATGCCAAGGGGCAGACCTGGGCACCTGGAGGGATGGTGCCTTGCCCAGGTCCTGCCGCAGGAACAGGTCAGAGCTGGAGCTTTCTCCTTAGTCTGAATCTGGAGCTCACACTTTTCCCCTCTGTGTCCCAGGCTTTTATTATGCCTTAGTTTCCAAACTGAATTTAATAATACAAGCAAAATAATTCAGACTGATTGGAATATTAGATTTTGCATTTTCTTTTCAATCATGCTGATAGATCATTTTTTCTCAGCTGATATTTTTACAAACACTTTTTGCCCCTGTAGCTTACCCCCTCCCCATGAAAATGGACATTCTTTGAATTTTCAAGGATATGGATAACCTACCCAGCTCAGATTCCCTCTCACATCCCAGGACAGATGCCCTGGTAGGATGCAGCTCAGGGGGTCATCTTGCCCCACTTTCCTCCCTTACCTAAGTGAGCCTGGAGGTGCCTAAGGCTGATAAAGTGTTTGATAAGACTTTTCTTGTTCTCTTTTTTAATTGAACAAGTTCAGTCGGTGTTGAATCGGTGTTGAAATGCTTCCCTTCTTCTGCCTCTGGTGGAAATTTACCATGTAGCATGTATGACTCATGTTTATTGATAGATTTGTTTCCAGCAAGAGGTCAACCAACTTTGTTATACCTTAATATATAGGTTTTGGACTTCGTGAAATTACACAAGTGTGAGTCCTGCTTATTAACTTAATCTGCCATAAAACAACCCCCAAATCCTGCCAGTGTTATCTTCTCTACAGGTGTCAAGTCCACCCCTTTCTCAGCACCCTTTTTGCCCCCCGTGTAGCTCAAAACCGCATACACTCCTACCTGGGTGACTGGCTGCTGGTCTCCCTGCCTCCCGGCCCCGGGAGCCGGGGTGAACACCCAAAAGCACAGTTTGATCATTTACTTCACTGCCCAGCTCTTCACCCCACTAGGGGCTCCCTCAGCCGGCGAATCCAGCATTTCCAGCACTTTGTGCCTGCCCCGTGTCATCTGCCTGCCTGCTGCTTGTGACTTTGCTAGGGTCTCCCTGAGACATACTGCCTCTTGCCCCCGTACCTTTGTCCTGACCCTGGTGCATCCTTCTCCACCCCTACCTCTACCCAGCTGACTCCCCAGACTCCTTTAAGACTGCTCCAGTATCAGCTCCTCCAAGAAACTGTCTCTGATGACCCTTCCCTGCCAGGGCCACCCACCTCCACATGGGGTCTCCACAGCAGCAACCTGTACTCACCATCCTCTTGGCGCTCATTATTCTCGACTCTGTTCATTCCTCTGGCCCTTGCACAAATCTGTGCTGCTGGCAGAGCCTGACCTGCATAAAACTGGCCACCAAGCAAAACATCCTGGAGTGAATGAAAAGTCCTCACAGCAAAAACTCTCTTAGATTGAGCCAACCCCATGTCCCATGTCCCATGTCCCATGTCCCATGGCTCCAGTATAGGTGAATTCATGACTGCTGATTTTAACCTGAGCTTCTACACTAGAGCTGTCCCTCAAAATTTCTCCCATAGAGTAAGAAGGGGCTGTGCGCTGTCACTGTCCCCCCACACCCCATCCCAGTTACTAACGTCTCTGGCTCTGTAATAATCACAAAAGGGCTGATTGGTTGAAATTCAAATACAAGTACTCTAGACAGCATTCTCAGCGTTCTCTCTGTGATGTGAATGCTTTCCCTGGAAAGGACAAATAAATCAGAGACTTCAGAGAGGCGGTGAGTGGCAAACTCTTCATCATTTCCTGTCCACTTCACTTTTCCTTGGGGCTCTGGAATGAGTACCGGGTACAAACAAGGAACACACACAGCCCCCCAGCACAGCAAAATACAGATGTTAGTGTACTTGTGTTCACCTGGCCCCAATACACAGCCTTTCAGGAGACTTGGGATGTTTTCTTTTTGTTTTCCATGTGACTGTTGTGCAGATAAGCTGCAGACCTCCCCTCTGTCAGCCCGCGGTCGATGCACTCCACAGGCAGTGTGCTCCCAAGAGGACAGTGTCCGGGTTCCAGAGGCTCCCTCAGGCCAGTGCAGACTGCATGTCACATAGGCCATGTATGGATTTGGCTCTACCTACAGTGCAGAAAAGGTTTTTAAAGTGCTTCAGTTGTTTGGGCAAAACATGGTCTAGCATCTTGAGGTTTGGTTTTGTTTTGCCTGTGATGAGTGGGAGCAGGTGGTGTAGACCGTCCATGAGATCCCTTATCAAAGTGGTCAGTGAACCCTGAAGCTTCAGGTCTACAGGCCTCCTTAAGACCTTCTGGTCCTTCTTAGCCCCAGGCCCTGGTGTCTGTGTCTGTCATGGCCAGGTGTCAGTGGTAAGGCCTCCTGGAGGGCGTGTCTCTGTTTGTCCTTCACAGCCCGGTGACCTTCATGGATGCCTCTGCTTGGTCACAGCATGGCCAACAGTGAACTGCATTGTTCTTCCACACGGTGATAGCGCCAACAAGACTCGACTCTTCCAACACGGGTCCTGTAAAGATAAAGGAACACACACTCATACATAGAGATATATCTTTACGTGAGATTCACTTTCTTATCAGAAACAAGTAATTTACATATTAACAGAATGATTAGCTTCTGGCTAAGAATTCTAACATTTTAGTACGACGATTTAGAATCAGGCTAAATGTGTCAAGTGACTGAAAGTGAGGTTTTTCAGAAATTATTAGCTAATTTTTTCAATATAGAATTTATAGTCACAATTAGTATATTATAATGATGTCTCCAGGATAAAATACCAGCAGCTCAACTTTTCTGGCCACAAATGTACAACATATATCAGTTTATTTTTGGAGATCTGAAGAATTAGCTACTGTAAATAAAGTCCCCAAGAAGATTTCTCCGGGAAAGAAGTGAACTTACAGTAATATGGGTGATATATTATTAATTAATAACTATGACCAGTGCTGTTTCAATTAAAAGGAAAACGGATGAGAAGGCCTATTAGAAAGGATATGCTTAATCTCACCAGCACTGAGGTCTGCAGAGCAGACCAGAGAAGGTGGTGTCTGAGGCTGTCTGCAGGAGCAGGTCACCAGCCGCTCCTGAGTCTGGGAACTTTGCTGAGCACTGACTACATGTCTCTCGGAAGCAGTGCTCATTTGGTTGCCAGTAATGGAAACCAACTTCAAAATAGCTTAAGGAGCAAGAGGACTTTTCTAGAGTGCCCCAGGGTCTCCCACAGCTCAAGGACAGCATGTGCTGATGGGCTAGGGAGGGCTTCACTTGGGACTGGAACAGTCTGACATCTATGTCTTTCTGGAGGAGGGAATCTGGCATGTCTGGCACAAAGGACAGACACATGGCCCCTGTCTGCAGGTGTCATGATATAGGCCACGTGTGTTAAAGGAGGCTACATGAGAAGGGTCCCTAGGAACAGCTATAAAGGCTCACCCCAGGAGGGAGCAGGTGAGCCACGTGACCCAGGGTTGGCAGGTCTTTTCCGGACCGGTCAGTGAGAGACGCCGCTCCAGGCCTCGGCTGGTGGGCGTGCAGTGCCACGGGGCTGGCCTGTGCACGGGAGGGCAGCATGAAGGGAGGCTGGGCAGGAAGCAGTCCCAGGAATTACAAGGTTATTCTGAAGGTGGTAGGAAAGAAGCATACAGGAACTTGGTTCTGGGAGAGAGTTGTGTGTTCAGAGGGTCTGACCCCCCAAGGTCAGACAGCTTTGTGACATGCCCTCCTTCTAGGGGAGAAATGACCAGAGGCCCAGGAACAGCTTCCACTCAGAGTTGCAAGACCAGGACTCCCCTTCCCTGCTGTAGCCAGAGCCGCAGAGAAGCCTCGAGATGGCATTACCAGCAGCCTTTTTCCTTCCTGTTGCTCATTTAGCTTTAAGCACAGTTACTTTATTTTTAGGGTAATCATTTGGAGTTAACTGGCCGTCTACCTTAAAACTGCCACCTGTTCATTGGATAGAAGTAGTTCTGCAGAGGCTTCCTAATTCAGCCTGCCCTGGACACACTCCGGAGTGGAAGGAGACCTAACCAGCCATTTGATTTCTTTTTTTTTTTCTTTTTTTTTTTTTTACTGTCCATTTTCTCCCCGGCCTGTGATGAGAGAAATGAGCTGCTCCCGGGAGCATTCGGCCTCACCACCTCCATTTGCTCTTGCTTGAACTAGAATGACACGGGGAGAATAATGTGGGGGCCTCCCCAAAGGGAAGTCACTGGAACCCCCTCAACACTGCCTTTTCTCTCTCTCCAGGTCACGCAATATTTAAACTCACGTATCTAAGCAATCATGACTATAAACACCTCTACTTTGAATCCGACGCTGCTACTGTTAATGAAATTGTACTCAAGGTGAGTGTCCTTCCTCGGCCCCTGTACAGGGCGGGCTTCTCAGGCCAGCAGCAGTTCCTTCCTCCCCGCACTGGGCAAGGCTCCTGAGCTTGGTTTGCAGAGGGGGACCTGCCTTCTGGTAACGCGGGCGGTGAGCCCCACACCCAGGCCACACCGCAGGTCAGCTGTTCCACACCCGCTTCAGCCAAAGCAGGAGCCCCTCGGGCCCCTCCTGCAGTAATCCTGCTTCTTCATACTTCTCCTTTTTATGCACCACGTGTGTCCTCCCATCCACTGTCAGGAGCTCCTTGAGGCTCCTGGAATGGACTCCAAGGAAATTGTTGTTGTTGTGTGAAGACACTTAATGTATTCATGGTAATTTTAGCAACCTGTTGTAAACATGTCCGACTTGATGCTACAATCCTATGTTATGGGACCTCAGCCATGCCCACTGAGCACCTTCTGTGTGCCAGGCTAGCACTTGGGATGCTGCGGGGACGGACCCAGGCCCTGCTCCCAGAAAGCTCTTCCTCTGTCAGAGCAGACACACATTAAACATTACGTTGCACAGATTGTTAAACAGTCACAAAGGTACTACCGTGGATGTGGAAAAGGTAAACTGATGGGGGTCGAGGGGATGGGTGGAGAGCTGAACCCTGAAGGGTAGATGAAAGGCACAGATTTCACCAGTGGGGAGAGAAGAAATGCATCTCAGGGAGCAGCCTGCGAAGGGCAGAGAATCGGGATGAGCACATGAGGCCGGGAGGTGGCACCCAGGCCCGTGTGGCTGGAGCAGAGCAGGGCCGAAAGGCCAGGTCACACAGAACCTTGTAAAGTGGGGACAGGCCGAGAAGAGCTCCCCTGGGGTCTTGGGAGGGCTTGGGGAGGGCCCGAGACTGCGTCTCTAAGAGGTTCCACGGTGCTTCCCAGGCTCTTGGTCTCTGCACCACGCCCTGGACTAGTGGTTTTCAGACTCTTGGAAACCGAGTGCTGTCTTCAAGCCGGATCTTACGCACACAGAACAGACAGCAACACCAGAGCTGCTTAGTTTGGGCAGAGCAGGGCTTACAGCCAGAGGGTGACTCTGTATGACTCAGGCTAGTCACATCACCTCTCAGGGCCTCAGTTTCTCTGCCTGTAAAATGGACATCATGGTAGGTACACTGCCCACCCCAGCAAAGGGCTCCTGGAACACGGGTCAAATAACATAGTGTAAACCTACCTAGCTTAGTATTCATTCTCCTCTTGAGAGTGAAAGCCATCAAGTAATAATAATAAAAGTAGCTAAGCTGTACTTGAGGGATTGCAGAATACAGGACCCGAGTTAAACTCCATCACCCTCTTTCATGGAATCTTCACAGTTCTGCAAGACGGTACTGTAACAGTCTTTCCCATTCCATCCCATTTCCTAGATGAAAACTGAGGCTCAGAAACAAATCTTAGCCAGGACCATGAATGGCAGAACTGGACCTGACCCCAGGTCTGGCAGCTTCCAGACCTTGTGCTCCTAACCCCCTGAATGTGTGCCGCCTTGAGGCGTTGAAGGAGAGGATTTTGTGAAATGGCATTGTTTTGCAGAGACATTTCAAGGCCACGTCCTCATGGCTGCAAAAGATTTCCAAAAGTAGTAGATGGAAATGGAAGGCTAAAGCTGCTGGGGGGACAGTTGGGGCCAGAGCCCGCCTCGGACCAGGTGGTGGGGACACTGGGCGTGCTGCCATGCTTGAAACCAGCAAGCTAAGAGTTAACTTGCCAGCTTGTCACCAGACAGCACGGGGAACTTGTGCAGTGTTCGGGGACCAGGTAAAGAAATATTCCATTACCCCATCAGGGGCTGGCCTTTTTTTATAGCCAGCATTAAAATATTCAAGACTTGAGAAGGATTCTAGTAAAATTATAATCCTGTGTTTGACATCAAAATAATTTTCACAACAGCAGATTGATGACAGAAGCACAGGTTTATGACTTCAGTATGAGGCTCTGCACGAGCAAGTGCAGAGAAATCACTTTACAGGACCAAATGCTCCCTCGAAGCAGATGCTTTTCTGCAAAATCCCCGAGGCCCGTCGCCTCTCCTGAAATGTCTGTTTTCATATGAAAATGTTTGCAGAAATATTGCATCATGCCTGAGACTCCAGGAGAGTCACAGCGAGCCCGGACCTGATTTACTTAGAGAGCTAATGGTCATGATCCT
Organism: Cryptoprocta ferox; assembly: GCA_028646485.1. Lineage (NCBI taxonomy): Eukaryota > Metazoa > Chordata > Mammalia > Carnivora > Eupleridae > Cryptoprocta > Cryptoprocta ferox. The sequence continues at coordinate 9,529,169 of CM053568.1, forward strand.
GATGGAAGATTAAATTTCACGTTTTCTGTGTCTGATTTTTATAGCAATTTAAATACTTAGCCTTCTCTGCCATCCCCACAGTGACTATGGGCTTTGCACCAATACCAAGTGACTGAGGCCCCGGCCCCGTGTCCCAGAATTTGCCAGAAGTGTTTCCATCGGAGGCTCTTCCGGGAGTCAGGCTTAGACTCAACTATTGCATGTGGTGGTTCTAGAATTCAGAAGTTTTACATAAAATGAGAGCTTTAGATGGAAATTGAAGGGAGGAGAGAAGGGCCAGAGGCCAATGTCAAAGAAACCATTATGAACAGGCCATCTCCGTCAAGTGATTTTATCCCATCATGTTTTTCCCTCGTGTAGAAACATTAACGTCTCCCATTTATTGAACATCAACAGCATACAAGACATTGTATGTAATTATTTAATCTTCACGACTGCTCTGCAGAGTGTAGACATTATTGTCCCCATTTTGTAGATGAGGAAATAGAGGCCCAAGGCCACGAATGTGTTAAGGGTAGAGCCTCTGCTTGAACCCCAGCCCGGAGGAGTCCCCGGCCTGTCCCTTCAACCCCGAGCTGTAACTGAGCTAAGCCATGTGTGGTCCCTAATTCTGCAGGCTTCGAGATGAATCTCAGAGGAATCATTGGTCTCTTCAAATTGGGTTCTTCTCGTGATCGAGTGATGGAGGCTGTGGCTTTATTGACCATGAAAACTCCCTATATTTTTATGCCGTAAGCTGTAAAATGCATTGAAAGTGAAACACTCTATAGTGCATAAAATTGTGCCAGTTTTAAGCCACAGCATATTAACCAACTAATGGCAGACCAAAGGGCGTTTTTATCTTTTGATTATTACATTAATCTTCCATTAAAATTATCTATGTGATTATCACAAAGCATTGAAGATAATAAATTTAGGAGATAGTTGGCTAGTTAAGGATCATTTTTAAATGCTTTTGTCAAGTTATGTGTGCCAAAAATACACTGAAAACACTAGGTTGGCTGAGTGTGCAAACAGTATAATCCAAAGATTGCTCTTACTAAGAATGATAAAACCTCTTATTTCCATGCATTGTAGTGTCCCACGTCGTCAGCCCGGCCCCACGGTCCTCATGATTTATTGCTCTCAGCTGGTAGCTCAGCGAGGCAGTGGGCCAAGCATGTCAGGCCTTCTGTACTCACACACCAGCCCCTAACGCCTGCTGCTGCTGGCGACTGTCAGAGCAGGAAGTTTGGAGGGGACACCGTGCACGTGAGGCATCCATCCCACACCGCGTCCCCGCGACAGCCCCGGCTCCTATCTCAGTCAGCAGGGCCCTCGCCCACTCAGGGCATGGGGCGCGGGGCCCTCAGAGGAGAATCAACAGAGATGGTGGCTGTTGGGTTTCCCAGCGTAACTTTCAGATACTTGAGAGTGAGGAGAAAAAGTATTTCTTCAAGAAAAGCCCCAGCCGGAGGGCGGCAGGGGCGGTGGGAGGAATGGTATCTGGGCGGGGAGGGGACTGCGCGCCTCTGTGGAGGCCAGGGGCCTGGGAGACTAGAAGCATGTTAATCAAGGACGATCCCTGCACGGACACTTACTGGCTTTGTGGCCCTGAGTAAACGCATCGCCATTCTGTGCCTTAATTTTCTCATCTGCACGATGGGGTGATAACGGCCTTGATGTCATAAGGCTGTCGTGAAGGTTCCATGAGTTAGTCCTTGCAAAGCCCTCCAGCAGCCCACCGTCATGCTGCCCAGCTAGGGGTTCATGGTCTACACCGCGGCACAGGCCTGACCCGGCACCGCTGCCCTCCCCGGCTCCTCCCGACCCTCCTGGACTGGCCCCTAAGCTGTTCAGTCCCACGGACCCCTTGCTGTCTTGCACTGCTGCGCTGTGATGCGTGCCGGTGTCCCCCGCCCCATACACCCCAGACCCCTGCTTCTCTCTCAGAACCCAGCTCACTCATTCCCTCTACAAGACTTCCCTGCCCCACGTCTCCCCGACCATGACCCCATTCTTCCGTGCTCCTTCTGTCTCTGGTGCCGCACTTGTCGTGCTGTTGGATACTCACCAGGCCGTGAGCTCCTCGGAGCAGGTTTCATCACGTCTTACGTTTCCCTCGGTCTCCTGAACCAAGCACGGGGCCAGGCTCAGGCATGGAGGCGCCTGGTGCCAGAGGTGCTGCAGACAGTGACCGTGTGCAGCCACCACCCGGGGGTGTCCCGGCTGCGTGCTCCCCACAGAGGACCCTCCCAGCTCCGCTACTCTCCCAGCTTTGACCCTCGCCTCTGGGTGATCCTGGTCAGCGAGACGCCCTTCCCTGAGCCTCACTCCTTTTTATCAAATGAGCCCTGGTGGGCAGTCGAGGAAATCCCATAATGAGGACCTCTGTACCTGGGGGTGCGGGGTGGGGGGCTGCATTTAGAGCCTCGGTTCAGCTGGTTTCTCATCCCTGCAGTGTTCTCGTCTCTCGGACAGGGAAAGCAGGGCTCAGAGGAGTCATGTGCAGGCCCAGGGCTGCACAGCGGGCGAGCAGGACCGGAAGCCTGGTTGGTGCACAGCCTTCTGGGAGGCAGCACGTGCTGAGGAGGGAGCACAGGCTCTGGAATCAGGAAAGCTCCGCCACTGGTGACTGGAAGGCCCGCGGCGGCCACTTGTCCCCTCCAGGCCTCCGTTTTCCTGTCATAAAGTGGGCGCCGGCCCAGCCTGCCAGGTTGCCGTGGTGATGGCTCCAGGCACAAGAGAGCACCTGGGCTCCCAGCCTGGGTCGGGGCCCTTCCCTTCTTTGCCCTGGGCGAACAGAGAGCTGCCGAGTGACTGGACTGTGTCCTCTTGCTTTCTAGGTTAACTACATCCTGGAATCGCGAGCAAGCACTGCCCGGGCTGACTATTTTGCTCAAAAACAAAGAAAACTGAACAGACGTACAAGCTTCAGCTTCCAGAAGGAGAAGAAATCAGGGCAGCAATGACACTGGCCTCCAACCCCAGTCTGTCGCCATAGCTCAGAGCCTGCCTGCCAGGGCCAGGTGGCCCTCGAGCCCGCCCTGTGTCCTACAGTCGTCCGGGGCAGGCCAGCCCCTGGCTCTCGGGCACAGGCTGGGGGGCTCTTGGGGAACAGAGCTGGGGACATCTCCGCTGGACCGAAGCCTGAGCGGCAGTGGCTTTGATGAGCAGTGCCAGGCGCCACAAGACCCAGACGCCACGCCCAGCTGTTCTCCCGGCCCGACGGCCCCGCTGAGGATGTACATAGCCGTGCCCAGACATTTCCTTGCAACTTGATCAAATTTCTTCAAACAAACGAAGAACAAAAATGTACATTTTTTTTTCCTTTTAATAAACAGGTGTACTCTTGACCACGGTTGATATGACGGGCCATTCTTTGGGGCAGAGGATTGATCATGTCCTTCTCTTTAAAATCTGTTCCCGTATTGAACAGGCAGATTGGAAAAGCTGTGGCTCGATTTCTCAGAAGAAATGTTTAGGGCTTAGTCAATAGTTTTAACTATGCCATTTGTTTAAATGAGTGCATCGCTTGGAGGATAGTATCTTACTAGGTAGGAGCAGGGGCGGGGACGTGTGTCCCAGGCTGTGCCCCTTCAGGAGCCGCCTCTCGTCGGGGACGCGGGTAAAGCCCGGGGCGCCGGGAGAATGGGGTGATGGCTGGTCTTCAGGTCATGCTGAGCTCCCGGCACAAGTGGGCTTTTCCGTTTCTTAAATAGCAAACGTCTGTTTCAGCTCGCAGTTAGACCCACATGTGGGCTTTCCCTGGAATTGGGAGAGTCTCTGCTCTACCGACTCGGAAGGACCCCCGCGCCCCTTCTTCCTCTCCGCACGGCGCCTGCCTGCTTGCGTGAGCAGGCGCGAAGCTGCCGTGTCTCCCTCTGTCGGGGCGAACATAGGGAGAGACGGCGCGGCCGGCGCGGCCGAGGGACGCCTGCTCCCCGGGGGGCCGACTGCGTGGGCGGGCAGCCAAGGGACAGGGCATCGCTGACACCACACCTCCGGCCACACCAGATGCCTCTGCGGTCCTCACCAGCCTCTCCAGGGTCCCTCCCAGGGTGACGTCCTTTCGCACCGTCCCCGGCCAGGGTCGAGGACCAGATGTTCCACCGAGGACCCGCATTTCAAACAGCTTTTTTAAATTGTTGTACAGGAAGAGGTGACGAAAACAGCATCTCAAAGTCGAGTGTGTTTCTTTGCACTGGGGGCATTTTAATGAATTCCTCTTTCATTCTGATCTTTGTTCAGCCAACAGAAGCATCCTTTTCTAACGTCTTCCATTCCTACCCACCCCAGAAACAAAAGAAATATTATTTGTAGCTTGCTATCTATCTGTATTTGAATTTTTAGCAATTTTATATTTAGATATCTTTGAAAAATGTAAATGACTAATTTGGTCATTAAATCTTGTGACATATTCAATATTAAAACGATATTAAAATAAAAGTCCTATAAATACCATCTTCTGCATATTGCTTTGAATTCTCGAAGTCTTGAACACATTATCCTGACTTGCGCGTCACCGTGGGGAGGGACACTCGCGGCAGCTGATGTGGTAGGTCTGACATGCACCGCGGGCCTCGTCACGTACAGAGCGAGACAGGATGACCCTCCTCACTCAGGGGCGACATCGAGATCTTGACCTCCCTCCAGGACACGATCAACACCGTTCTTGCATCGGGAAGGACGGCACACGTGCGGTTTACGTAAAGCACATCTGTCCAGCTGACGGGACACTTGAAGGGGTAACACTGTAAAACCACTCAGCTCGACCAAACAGCCAGACCATTTACATTCAGTTTTTCCCCGGCCCCTCTCACACCCCGTACCTGGATTTGAGGAGAGGACCAGGAGCTCCTCGGGGATAGACCTGACAAAGCAGGAGCTCAGCATAGCCGAGGTCAACCGGTCCCTCGCGCGCTCCATCAGCGTCTCCTGACCGGGCTCCGGGGCGGCCCCACCCCCACCCCGACACGACAGCGCGGGCGGCCGTCCTTGAGCCCTGGCCTCGGCTGGCCGCTGGGACCCAGCCCCCCGCCCCCCACGGCCTGGGGGCCTACACGCCAGGCGGGCTGCCTGCTGGCCCCTTACAAATACACCTGGGCCCGTGTGACTGCCACAGCCAACTGGTGGCAGGTCCTGGCATTACCTCTGTTCCAGAGGTGAGAGCTCGGGGCCTTGGAAGGGTCTCACCTTTCATTGGGACACACCGTGACTCGGACACCCGCAGCCCCGGCTGGTGGCTTTGTGGCCCTGAGCTGAGCAGTGCCTCCTCGGGGCCTCAGTCTCATCTGCAAATAAAGGTGCTGGAGTAAGTGACCTCTGCAGACCTTTCTAGAGAGTGTCTTCTATGTCTCAGAATCACAGTGAGCCCAACCTTCCTTCCAGTGGTTTCTGTTTGCCGAAGCTTGCGGGAGCCTTTCTGCTTCCGAACAAGAATTCCAAGAAATACTTGAGGCCGTTTAGTCCATCCTCCTCTCTTGGAGTAGCAAGTGTGTGTTCCCCCCAGAGTTTTTGAGCCTCTGCTTGCACGCTTGCACACATCCGCCAGTGGGGCACGCACCACCGTTTTGGTCAGTGCTTTTCCAATTGTTGGCCCATTTGGTCGCCCTAGGCTGACCTTCACTAACGGCCTGCCAGCGCGCCTCCGCCTCTGCACATTGGATCCCTCTTTTCCACCCCCTACTGGGGCCCCAGGATCAGTGTCCACACTGACCCCCCCTCTGAGTCTTCTCTTCCTGGGTGAAGAAGCTTATCCCCACCGCCGTCGTGTCCCTGAAAACGTGCCAGCTGCTTCCGTTCCCCAGGTCAGGCTGCCAAACGTCAGCGGCGGGGAGGGGAGCGGAGTTCCGACGTAGCAGTCAAGACGCTCACAGTCCGGTGAGGCCAGGAGACGGACAAGTGATCCTCGGGCTACACAGAGTGGCTGCCATGGAAATTCTGGGGGCGGGGGGGGGGGGCAGCGTGGGCCTGGAGGCCTGAGGCGTGTGGTGCAGCAGCCAGTTCCAGGTGTCACGGATGTCCTGGGGCTCCCCGAGGGGAAGGTACACAGTGTGCAGGAGTGCGACAGGAAGCTGGAACTGTCCCGCACCAGCAGGGCCGGTAAGGGCCCGGGGTGACGGCCCCCCGGCCGCCTGATCCTCCTGCTACAGATGCCGTAACAGGCAGAGTAGCAGACTCCCTCACCTGGGAGGTGGCGGCGGGGGGGGGCGGGGGGCGGCCCTCCAGCCTCCCGGCTGGCCTCCAGCTTGGCCCCCGATGGCCGATGCGGCCGAAACGCCCCACATCCTGCAGGCACCAGCAAGGCCCCACAGGGAGGGCCCCGCTGTTCGCAGAGCAGCCCAGGAGGGGGAAAGAGTTAAGCCTGTCATGTTCTGTTCCCACCAAACACCTCTGCTTAAATGCAAAGTCCCAACAGGGTGGTGTTTGCTATAAAAGCCCTAAGAGTGATTTGTGAAGTCTCGAAGCCCTGTAATCTCGTCAGCGTAATGGGATTATATTTCAAATCACCACAGCCTGTTCATTACCCATTTAAACTCCTCTGACAGAGGAAAACTTACATGAAAACGTGCATGGCAGCCCTCGCCGACTTCCCCACTCTCCTTCCTGATTAGACAAACAGATGCTGAGGTCTGGAATGAAAAAATAATGTGCCCATTTATTCATTTTTCTGACAAGTCACAATAGATTTTTAACTGCCAATGAGTGACCTCCCGGAGGTGCGGCGGCTGGAAGGCGCCCGCCAGGCAGCGAGTGGTCATTTCCGCCCGTGCCGGCCCCTGTCCTGGCTGGATTCCTCCTGGGACCAGAGCTGGCTGCCAGTCTGAGCCGCTCTCCCCGCCCCGTCCTGGCCGACTGCAGGTGCCCTCAGCCAGGGTGGGGAGGGCCGTCCGCCGGGCCTTTCTGCTGTCCCCACCCCCAGGGGTCCAGGGGCCCTCCTCCAGGGCACAGCCATGGCCTGAAGTCAAAGCCCCAGGTAGGAAGCCCAGGCCTGCCCTTGTCCAGTCAGGTGATTGAGGAGCCTCAGTTTCCCCATCTGTAAAATGGAGAAAGTAGAACTCATCTCAGGGGTGCCTGGATGGCTCAAGTCAGATAAATGTCTGACTCTTGATTTTGGCTCAGGTCATGACTTCACGGTTCATGAGATCGAGCCCCGCGTCGGGGTCTGTGCTGACAGTGCAGAGCCTGCTTGGGATTCTCTCCCTCTCTCTCTCTGCCCCTCACCCACGTAGCTGCTTGCTCTCTCTCTCTCTCTCTCTCTCAAAATAAATAAAAGCTTTTTAAATAAAATAAACTGCTTAAAGAGAGAGAGAGCTCATCTTAGTGGTGAGGGGTCAGTGGCCCAGCTTGGGCTGGTATGCACTCAGCTCCCACTCTGGGCTGCCTAGGACAACCGTCCCCAGTCAGCGCCCCCCAGGCTGTGACAAGGAGAAAATGGGTCACCAAGTGCTGGGCCCTCCCTTGACCATGACCTCTGGTGTAAGAGGCCTTTGTGGACACAGGGTCACAGAGCAGGTGGGCAGAGGAGCCCCTCTGGCTCTCTGCTCTGTGACAATACCTGGAGCAGGGCTGGGCTGGGGAGAGGCACCTGTGTCAGGGACCTCTGCTCTGCCCGTCCCTAGGGCTCCCCCCACCTAATTGAGAAGCAGGACACTGCCCCTGAGCTGGGTCACCAGCTGGAGGGAGCCCTGTGGCAGTTGCATGAGGCATAAGTAAGATAATGTCACAGGTCTGGTGCACAGTGGGGGATGGGTAGCCATGAGACAAGGGTGACCAGTCACATGCTCGCTGGGAACACCCTGGCCAAGGTCTTCTCTGCCAGCAGGACTTCAGGCCTCAGGGCGCGACCCCAGGCCCCTAGGGAAGCGCTCTTCGGGGCCCCGCCCATTGCCCTCTCAGCGCCCACCCCCCATCTCCCGCACCTCTCACCCCCACCCCCCAGCCTGCCTCTGCAGAGAACCTCCAGATAGTGCTCCCATCTGTGTGCATTCCCTCTATGAATACGTAAGAAATACTGTGAGGCTAATTCTTTTTAAAATGATAAAACTCGTCTGTATTATAGCATTCCAGCCCCCAGCTTCCTGAAAGCTAAAAATATTTTAATGTCATATTCCCATGTAAATTTTAGTTTAGAATTTAATACCCTTTTAACATACATTAAATTTTTAGCATTCTTCAAGCCCTTGACTCTTTTAAGGGTTTAGCTGATGTGCATTGGAGAAAAGGGATGGCGGAGGCTATAAATTAGTAGAGAAAGTTCTAGAAGCAAGGTGGCCCCCAAACCTCTGCACCCACCTCATCTTAGGAGTTACTCCTCTGGGCGGGGGAGCATCTGAGCCAAACCCTGGGATCCTGGGGAGGTGTCAGAAATCTCATTTCCTTACTAGGAAGTCAGAGCTGCTTTTTTTGGCCATGGGGAGAATTCACTACATCAGCCCAGGTCTGGGGAGCCAGCATGGCCTGGGGCCAAGGGCATGGCGCTGCCGTCAGGATGGGGTCAAGCACTAGTTCTGCCACTTGCCAGCAGGTTGACCTTGGTGTGCTTTCTGTGCCTGTTTCCTGGTCCCCCCAACAGGGCCAAGGTCAGCTTGTGCACAGGTGATGTTTGAGAGACTACACATGAAAGGGGGCGGTTATTGGCTCCACAGAGGTGACCTCCCGGATGAACTGGCTGGCCTTGCTGAGGGGTCCAGGATGATGACATGTGTGCAAACTCGAGTCGATCGTTTTGGTTGATCTGTACCCTGCTCCAGCCCCTAGAGTGAGTCCTCAGTCACCCAACGATGACGCAGGGTCCCCCCAAGTCTCTGCAATTGCGAAGCCTCGTGATTGGCCCAGGGACTGCAGCCTCGTAGGACTCCTCCTCCTGGACTAGGCCCTGAAGAGCCAGGGGAAGGCTCTGAAAATGGTGGGGAGGGGGCTTCACAGTTGCCTTTAGGGGAAAGTAGGGTGGGGCCTCGTCTTCCAGGGCATCCAAGGTCAAGGCCTGGGGCCTGCATGGACACTCTCCCCACACCCTGGCACTCTGGGGTCTGGGGCTGCACTGACCGGGGCGCCCACACCTCCTGCCGGGAGTCACCATGCCAGGGCCTTGGAGTGAATCCTTCCATCTCTCTGATGGCCCTTCTGTGAGATGCCGACAGAAATAATAAAACCTCACTCGTGGGCTGCTGGGAGCAACCGGTGAGATCACGCCCAGGTATCAGGCACACTAGCAGCCATCAGGACTGAGGCAATGTGTAGGGAAGGCCTGTGTCCAAGCAATCACTAACCAGAATTACAAATGTACAGCGTGGAGCTCTGAGATCCGGTGACATGGCAGCTCTGCTTTCTAATCACTTTCAGGAGGAGATAGAATGCCTTGATTGACAGAGACAAGCCACAGTTTAGGCCCCAACCAGTGTCTGCGACTAAGGCAGCCGCCTTGTTAACTTAGATTTACAAAGAGTGTCTCCATCCACCCTGGCAAGAGGAAGGCATGGGGAGAGGGAGTAGCCGGCGGTGTGGGAGGGGGCGGGGGGGCCTGGGAGCAGGTAGGGACTCCCGTCTAACCCACCCCGGAAGGAGCTCAAGGAATCCCTCCAAGGCAACTACTATATGGTGAGAGCAGTTTCCTGATGAGGAGTGAGTTCCCCAACTCTGGAGGAACGTAAGCATTCTGCATTCATTCAACAGTGTCCACCAATGCCTACCTTGGATTATGGCCGAACAGGCCCTGCATGTACGAAAATGGTCTGGTGTAGAGCCTGTCCCCGGGAACTCCTGGTCTCTAGTGCTCAGGTGACCAGATGTCCGTAACAGGAGCTGCTGGACCTGGGGACTAGAAGCAGACACGGCCTTCTTCTGTTTGCAGCCAGGGGCTGAGAACGCTCCTGGTAAAGGCTCCGGTGGCTCAGAATGATCTAGTTGGAGGATGACAAGTGGTGGATGCCTGGGGAGGGCAGATTCCAAGGCAGAGAGCCACAGAGGAACTCTCCAAGCAGGAGAGAGGCAAGTGCCTTTCTTTCTTCTTTTTTTTTTTATTTTTTTTTAACGTTTATTCATTTTTGAGACAGAGCCCGAGCAAGGGAGGAACAGAGAGAAGAGGGAGACACAGAATCCGAAACAGGCTCCAGGCTCTATGCTGTCAGCGCAGAGGCTAATGCGGGGCTCGAACTCTCTGACTGTGAGATCATGACCTGAGCTGAAGTCGGAGGCTTAACCGCCTGAGCTACCCAGGCGCCCCAGGCGAGTGCCTTTCAAGTCCAGCCCGTCCTTCCGTGGGGAGAGGTGTGAGCACGAGATGGCTCCTCGGCCTCCCTCTGAGCTCAGGCAGCCTCGCTATGGGACCCACGGCCGGCCGCGGGGCCGCAGGGGCCTAGAGCTCACAGATGGTCGTCTTCATCCTTAGCCAAGAAATCCTCCACTTCCTATGGGAAGAGGGCTTCCTGGCAGCTACTCCCCGGTGGCTGGTTTCTCCCGCGTTGGAAAAGGAGACCTTTAGGTTCAGGGCAGGGACTTACCTCCCTGGGGAGCAGGAACCAGCGGTTCTTCCTAGGCTGCCACCGAGCCCCTCCCAGCTGACATTCGCACCTCCCAACACAGGAGACCAGCCTTTCACCAATGTAGGTGTCACCAGTGCCCCGTGTCACCTTGATGACCCGGAGCTCTACTGTCCCATTTCTGGGCCTCATTTTCTCTTCCTGAGAAGGGCATCTTTGGGGCGCCTGCCTGGCTCAGTTGGTAGAGCATGCAACCCTTGATCTCAGGGTTATGAGTTCAAGCCCCACCCTGGGTGTAGACATTACTTAAATAAATGAATAAATAAAGAGAAGAAGGGGAAGAAGGAGAAGGGCACCTTCCACATGGCAAGAGTGACCTAGACAAGACTTCCAAGCCTCAGAAGGATCTCTCTCCCAAATCCCATAGATACAGCCCAGGCCAGGTCTCTGATTGGCCCCGCGGGGATCACATGTCCATCCCTGGGCCAATCCCTGGGGCTGGGGGATGAGCTACTAGGATGGGCAGCAGGTCCGTGATTTGGGGGCTCAGGGGAAGGGGCCCCGTTTACCAGAGCAGGGGAGGGGACACGTAAAATCAGTGCGCCTCTTTAGCAGTTAATATGTGCCAACCACTGTGCTAAATACCTTCCCTTTTTTCAATTTTCTCAAACTCACCAAGAAGCGGGGGCCCATTGCGTCCTTCCGCAATAGCAAGGCCTGAAGTGTGAGGGAGTTTGCTGAGCACGGAAGGGGCGTTCATGGGACTGGGCCTGCTTCTGACTCCAACCCTGAACGTCTCCACCTGTGGGGCTCCCTCCTCCAAACGGACCCAGTGGAGGTGGAGTCCTCGCTTCAACCACAGCATCCCTGGGGCATAGTGGCGGGTGGGGTGGGGGGTGCACGCATGTTTAATCCACCCGCGGCGCGCTAATCCTCCCTCCCCTCCCAGGCAGGGGCGCCCACCCTCACACACCTGTGCTCTGGGCACAGCCGAGGCTGACGGCCGTCTGCTCTCTGAGGAGGCCGCACACGTCTCTAAGCAGCCCCTTCCCCACAGCCGAACAGCTGGCCACCATCTTGGCACACATTTCCCTGTCACATCTGATTTGCAAAGTCATGTCTGTAACAGACCCACAGGAGCGTCCAGTTGGGGCTTTTTCAGGTCAAGGAGTATTTTCCAGAGAGTCTCTAGTTCTTCAGAGGAGAAACAGAATGTGAAGAAGAGAAGAAAAAGAATCCTGTCTCTGTTGCAGGGCCAACCCTCCCACCAGTGGAACCTTCCTCTGGGCCACCCCGGGCTCCGGCCTTAAAGATCCCCTTGAGGCTCTGTCATTTTCCCATTTGACAGATGAGGAAGTTGAGGCTCACAGGAGTCCTGTCATTTTCCAAAGGCCACACGGCTGCTGAGGGCAGAGCTGGGATTTGAACAGGGCCTTTCCAGCCGCTCAAGCGCGTCACCGTCATATCCACAGCCTTGCAGTAGATGCGTGAACTGGGCTGTCCTGCTGGCCTGACTTCCAACACCTCTTCCTCCTCCAGGAAGCCTGCCCCAGCTGGCAAGGCCTGCCTCTGCCGCTCTGCTCTTACCGCTGCTGGCTGGAGTTTCCGGTTTCCAGAGCATCCAGGGAGGGCCCAGCTCTGGCGGGCCCCGCCAGAGCTGGGTGGCTTTGACCACCCCCCCACCGAAGTCATCCTCTTAGTCATCCACCTGATTGCAAGGAATGGAAGCCCACGAGAACGCAGGCAGCGGGAGGGAGTCCCATAAAAACCCACAGTCGTCCTCACAGCCAGGCACTGTGGGAACCAAGCCAGGTCCCCGAGGACGGGGCCACACTCCCCTTCTCCGAGGGCTGGGTTGTGGGCTACCTGTCCCTCTCTCCGGCTCCTTTTGGGCATCCTGGTGGTGAAGGTACCCGTGCCCACCAGCCCCCAAGACCGCATGCTCCCCATCTGCACGGCCACCACCCTGTCACTCCTTCACCTCTGAGCACCAGCTCCCCGGGGGACCAGCAGTGATGGCCCTGACTGGGCCAGGGAGGGGGTCTTGCAGGCAGGTGTCTGTCTGTCAGGAGTATGCAGGTGGGTGACAGCCTTCTACACCCTCCTCCTGCCCAGGTCCTCTGTCTTAGGGTGAAGCCCCAGGGAAGTGACTTACACTGACTTTCTGCAACCTGGGGACAGGGACTACACCTTCTTTGCCCTGTCAGTGCCTGGAATGTGGCATCTGCCCAACAAATGTTTGTGAGTGAACGGGGCGAAGCTGGAAGGTGTCCTGACCCTGGAGAGGGCTCCATGGACACAGATGGGAAACGCTGTATTTTACCTGCTCGGCAGACTCCTCCCCTGCGGGACCTCTCAGGGCCTTTAGTTAACCACCGTTCCCTGTGCTTTGGGAAGGGGCTGACATATGCAGCATTTCCCAAGCACCCTTGTGCCAAAGCATGTGTACACATTCCTAGAACTGCGGTAAGTTGGAACTCAGGGTGGAAACGCTCTTTCAGGCAATCCAAGGGAACCCGCGTCAGGTACCGGCTGAGAGCGTGGACTCCAGAGTCAGGCAAAACCAGCTCTGTTGCCTAGTAGCTGTGTGACCTTGGGCAAATCACTTTGCCTCTCTGAGCCTCGGTTATCCCATATGCTTCTATGGGGATCATTAGGGTCACTCCGTCTTTGTCCAGACTGCCATCTTTACCATTCTGTACCACACAGCAGTGGCCTCCTCCTGGCTTCTTTGGCTCCCATCTGCTTCTCAGCCTTGAATATGACCTCTGGGCCCGGGGGGACTCTTGGTCCCCTTTAACTGTATTCCCTGTACTAGCAGAGCCGGCCTTCCACTCAACATTTGTGCAAAGAATGAATGAATGAATCGATGGACGATATTCCTCTGTGCACACTCTGAGTTTAGTTTGGGGCAGGCATGGCCACCCCCCTCTGATTGTCGTCCTCCCCTTCTCTTGCACCTCAGTCTGGCTTGAACATAAAGGAAGTCCATTGCCCACTCAGCAAACATTTACTCAGTTGGAATAATTATATCCTTTTGGGAGGTGGCTGACCAGAAAGATGACTGGGAGAAATCCCATATACACGTTTAAACAATGCCTCCACCTCTAGAGGGCAGTAGAGGCTCCAGGCCTGGGCTTGACACTCTGGGTGCATAAGCCTTTTGACTCCACACCGCACACCTGTGGCACAACTAGAGCACTGTGCCCATTAGACAGATGAAGAGAGTGAGGCTCAGAGTGCACAGTGACTCACCCAAGATCAATCACACAGCTAGGGGGAAGCAGGGCAGAAATTTCGACCCAGGTTTCATCTGACTCCAGACCCAGCAGTGATAACCATCCATCGTTCTTGACTGAAAGGCATGGACACAGGGAGGAACACAGTTCTGGAGTCTGCACTGAAATCTCACCTCTGCTTTATTCCTATTTATGTGGCACTAAGTCAATCATTTCACCTCTCGAAGCCTCAGTTTCCTTATCTATAAAATAGGGCTAATAATCCTTCTTCTACAGGGTCATGAGGATCAAATGATGGGAGAGAGATTTCTGGGGTGGCACCAATTTTGTGGCCAGAGGACAGAGAAACCTAGGAAATGCCTGCCTCCCAAATGAAGCCCTCAGCTGAGCCTGAGTTGGCAGGGCCCACGGGGTGGCTGGCGTATAACAGCTCTCAGTAAACGTCTGCTGGTGCTGCAAATTGTCCCAGAACACAGAGACACAGAGGCACTGAGTTTGAACAGGGGTCCCCTTGGGCAGACAATGGGAAAACGGGGGATGCAGCGGAGCAGTGAGTTTGAGGCCAGGAGCAGCCTAGACCCATACTCCAGCTTCAGGAGCCTGAATGTGGTGCCCATGAGCCTTGGTATGTGTTGACCAAGAGGACCGCCACATAGGCCAAGGCGCTGCCTCGTCAGTCAGAATGGCCACCATGTTTGTCAAGATGGCCACCACACAGCTGCCACATCTGCCCCCAAAAAGCAGGGTTCACTGGATTCTAAGAGCCCCACGGAGACTGGACTGGAAACGAGGCACACTAGTTGTTAACCTGTGACCAGACTCCAAATGGAGTGAGTCAAAACCCAGGGCAGCCTACACACTCCAAGGAATAAGAAGAAACCCGTCAGCCCTTCCCTATGCCCCTGAGAATTCTGGGTAATTACTTTTTCCCCTTTGTCTTTTTGTTTTCTTTTAGCAGAACCACCAAGAAGTGGCCACAAAAATCAGTTAAAGCTTCCAAAGTGCTTCTTCCCCCAGAAATCTTTTATAAAAGGTGAAAGATTTACAAGACCCGAAGAGCAAACCAAGCAGGATAATTGTTTTTGGAATGACCCCAATATTTTCACCCTGGTGACCCCGGCTGGGCATCTTGCCCCGTATTTATGATTCCTGGTCCTCCGCATGCTGCTGGGCGACCTTTCTGAGCCCCCTCTGTGAGCCCCCAGTCCCTTATCGGGCCTGTAACTCACCCTGACGTTATCTCTCGGGAGGGTTTTATGCACTTTAATTTAACTCCCCCATCATTATTTCCCGGACTTCAAGGTTTTCTCTTTCGAGCTGCCCTTCCCGGGACAAGCATAATCTGTTTGCCATCAAGCCCAATAAATATGTTTGTGCAGGAGATGGAACCATTTGGGGAGGGTGGCCCAGGCCTGGGAAGCAGCCTCCGGCTCTCACCCAGGTCTGGGCAGCAGGGCTGGTCAGTGTGTCCTTGAGCCGCTGTCCTGTTGGGAGCCTCTCTGCCTCAGGTCTCAGGCCGGTGGCCAGATCCAGATGGAGCAAACAAAAATGCAGGCCAGCCAGTTACATCTGAATTTCAGATGAACGATGACTTTTTTTTTACTTTTTAGTGGAAGTGTGTCCCACTCGATACATGCTTAAAAAATAAAAGTATTTGTTGTTTATCTGCGATTCCAATTGAATTGAGTATCTTGTGTTTCATCTGATCAGCTCCTGGGAGCTGCCCCGCTCCCTCCCCTGAGTGGAGGTTAATACGCTGGAGAGGGGATTCGTTTACGAGGGCTCCCATAACACCGTACCACAGGCTTAAACAAAAGAAATTTACTTTCTTGCAGTTTGCTTTTTAATGTTTATTTTTGAGAGACAGAGCATGAACAGGGGAGAGGCAAAGAGGGAGACACAGAATGGGAGGCAGGCTCCAGGCTCTGAGCTGTCAGCACAGAGCCCGACGCAGGGTTCGAACCCACGAACCGTGAGATCATGACCTGAGCCAAAGTCGGACGCTTAACCGACTGAGCCCATCAGGCGCCCTGCCTTCTTGCAGTTCTGAAAGCTGGAAGTGGAAGAGCAAGGTACCGGCAGGGGTGCTTTCTCGGGGAGCCTCTCTCGTTGACTTGGAGATGGCCGGCTTCTCCCCGGGGCCCTCTGTGTCCTAATTTCCTCTTCTCATAAGGGCACCAGTCATCCGATCGGAGCTCACCCTCATGACTTCAACTTCATTAATCCCCCAAAGACCCTGTCTCCAAATCCTGTCGCATCCTGGGGTATAGGGGTTTGGACTTCAACATACGCATGTGGGAGGGGACACGTTGCAACCCCTGACACGAGGTCCCGGAGATTGAAGGGGGCAGGGCAGTTCTGTGCTGAATAAATGGTCCCGCCTGGAGCACAGCTGTTTACCCCTGACCCACCCCAGCCCCACTCTCAAAGTCGGGTCTTCCCCGGGGCGCCTGGGTGGCTCAGTCGGTTGAGCATCCGACTTCGGCTCAGGTCATGATCTCACAGTTCATGGGTTCGAGCCCCGCGTCAGGCTCTGTGCTGGCAGCTCAGAGCCTGGAACCTGTTTCCGATTCTGTATGTCCCTCTCTCTCTGCCCCTCCCCTGCTCATGATCTGTCTCGCTCTGTCTCACAAAAATAAATAAATGTTAAAAAAAATTTTTTTTTAAAGTTGGGTCTTCCCTTCAATAGGGTGAATACCATGCTGAGAATTTTCTGCCCTCGTGGCCTGAAGCAGGCCTCGCCCTGGAGGCTGCTGTCCACGTGGGGTGGGGGAACGGTCCTCCTCTGGCACCTGGCTATCCCTGCAAGCCCCAGGGGTGCATGGAGCTGGTCCCCAGCAAGCTGGTCCTTTACGGCAGCACCTCGATGGCCCAGCCTCGGAAGACACTCTTGGCCAGCTCCACGGCAGCCTAGGCTGAGCTCTGGGCGGCAAACTCCACTTAGGCATAGCCCTCGGGGTGTCCAGGGAACTTGTCACACAGATTGGTGACCCAGTGGACGTCCCCACAGGAAATAAAGGAGGCCTCCAGCTCCTGGGCCCTGCCCCCATAGCCCATGTTGTCCACATAGACTGATCTTCGGTCCTACTCCACCTTCTCCATGGGGGTCCCAGGGCTTAGCCCTGGCCCTCGTGGTCCTTGTGCCCAACTCCTTCTCCGCCTGGTCCTGTGCCCTGGGCTGCTCCAGCCCCTGGGCCGGCTCCATGGCCCGCAGCGTCAGTGTGATGGCCTCCAGCTCCTGGTCAGGGACCGGGTACCCAGCCAGGCCCTCCCTTTCCAAGAGGTGCATCTAACCACCTCCCACGGCAAGTCTGAGTTGACGGCGTATAGGCCTGCCGCCCGGTGAAAACAAGAACCCTGTGTGTCTGGCCACCACTGGCTCCGGGCAGGGCCACAGGGAATGTGATCGGGGCCCTGCCAGATGTCATCCACACTATCACCTGCCCCCACCATTGTGCGTGGAGATGCTGGGCGGTCCCCGAGGGCCCCGTGAGGCAGGTATGATCCGTCAAGGAGTGCAGGGGCTCCTGGGCAGGAACAAGTCCCAGAGAGGCACAGGAGCAAATAAAGGCAATTTGAAATTATTCAACCTACAATCCTGAGCTTGTTCACACGTGCATATGTGACCTTGCCCGTTCACTGCCACACTAGAGGCTCTTCGGGCTCGGCCCAAAACACAGCCCATAGATGTTTACTGAACGAATGGAATCAACACAGAACCATGGTTAATGCCAGTGATGAAATAACCACACTATACCCCTGAAAAAAGGTGCCCATGAGAACCTCCCAGAACCTTCCTTCACCCTCCAAAAGAACCAGGCTCCGGAGAGCACAAACTGTGCCTTGAAGTTCAAGAACAGACAAGACTATTCCACGCCGCCAGTTCTCACAGTGGCCCTGCCATCTGGCGCGGTCACATGTGTACACACACACACACTTATGCTCTGTGCACCTGGCGCTATGGAAGTTATACCTCAGTTCAAAAGTTAGAGGAAATAAAAATAGTGTTAAATGCATCTGAGTCATACAAACTGCATGGAAACACAGAAATGAAATTGGGTAAAATCGGGTGAAATTGGTGTTAGGCTGTGTTTCTTTTTTTTATTTCTTAATAATCTTTTTAAATGTTTATTTATTTTTGAGAGAGCGCGAGAGGAAGAGGGGCAGAGAGAGAGGGAGACCCTGAATCCGAAGTGAGTTCTGCACTGAAAGCAGCAAGCCCAGTGCGGTGCTCGAACTCACAAACTGTGAGAGCATGACCTGAGCAGAACTTGGATGCTTGGGATCTGAGCCACCCAGGCGCCCCTGGGCTGTGTTTCCTTAGCAGAATTGTACCATTGATTTTCCTGGTTTTGACACCATCTCACAGCTATGCAAGTTATTACCTTTGTGGGAAGCTGGGAGAAAGGTCTCCTGGACTCTCATTACTATTTTTGCAACTTTTGGTAAGTCTATATAATTAACTGTAAAATAAAAAGTTAAAAAAATTTAATGTTTATTTTTGAGAGAGAGAGACAGAGAGCGAGCAAGGGAAGGGCAGAAAGAGAGGGAGACACAGAATCCAAAGCAGGATCCAGGCTCCAAGCTGTCAGCACAGAGCCCAATGTGGAGCTTGAACCCACAGACTGTGAGATCATGACCTGAGCCAAAGTCGGACGCTTAAATAAATAAATAAATAGAAATTTTAAAAATGAGAAATGTGTTGAAATCAGAACCAAATTTTTATTTACATAACATTGATGAAGCCCAGAATCAAAAACAGTCCAGTGAGCCCAGGTTGAGCTATGAAAGATGGGATAGGTATGATTTATAAGCGCAAAGAACTTAGTCTGTGTGGGAAAGTTATTAATACATAACAAAACTTGGCTGATACTAGCATAAGGAGGCACACTGAAAAGAATAATAGTAAAACAAAAATCATAAACATTGGATGAAGTTGAACTCTAGTATCTTAATGCTGTCTGATTTTCTCTCCTGACCCCAGGGTTATTGGATTTTTTGTGATCATTATCCAATCATGTGCCTCTTTGATGTGAAGATTTGCTTTTACTCATTTTTGGAAGGCTCTATCAACTCCTAATACTTCTAAATATTATTAATATCTTGGCTTCTGTACTTAATAGCCCATATGGGAAAAAAAACCAAACAGAAAAAAATGCCTGAGTCAGAGAAAATGGCACACGAGGAGGAAAGTGTAATCAGATAATACAGTAAAACAAAGGCTTTACTCCAGGAAAGGCCATAACTACAGACGGCAGGAACCTGTCTGTCTCGTCACCTCTTATTCCCAGAGTCTGGCACAGAGACGGCACACAGTAAATATTTGCTGAGTGAGTGAGTGAGTGAGTGACGCCTCGGTTGGCTTTGCCCCTGGCCTCACTACCCGATGAGCCTCCTTGGGTTGGGTTCCTGAGGCCTGGTGCCCAGAACACAAAATGCTACCATTTTGAGGCACAGAGGCCCATAGAAGCCTGGGCCTGGGCACTGGAGCCTGAGGCGGCCACCGCCCACCCCTTCCCTGGTGCCCTGGGACCCGAGAACCTGCCCTTCGGGGTCCTTGGCCCTGCCACGTGCAGCAAGGGGGAGACACTCGGGAGATGGGGGGAGCATGTGCTCCACTCAGGAGGCCTGGCCCGGCGGTCTGGGGCAGAGAGTCTCCTGATACAATAAAAGATTATCAGCTAAATAAAACAAGAAGTGACTGGGGCCACTATGCCCTGTTGGATTGAAATCGTGTGAGCAAAGTGGTTTTCTCTGAGAGATTTATTTCCTGGCTGGCTTCAGGCAGCCAGCCCAGCCGGAAAGAACGGGGCTGGTCTCCCTCCATTTGGGGTGGGGGGAGCGCGGGTTTTTATTTAATCTTCCAATGAGCTGGAACAGTGAAGACGGCGTGAATGGACATTAATTCTGAAACAAATTATTAAAGCGCGATCTGGGATTCCGGGAAAGCCATCTACCCCCTGCCTGACTGCCACTTCCCCTCACCAAGGCCATAAAATCCCTCCTCTTCACTCAAAACCCAACTTCTAGCCAACTGGGTCTCCCATTCAGGGTGAGGAGAGAGACCTGGAATTAACCTCAGCCCAGGGGCAGTGGAGCAGCAGGACTGCCCATGCCTCCAGACCTAGGCCATCTGCCTGCCTGGGCCTTGGCCCCTGACAAGGATCCCCACACTTCTTGTTCCCTCTTACCTGTATTTGTGTTCAAAGATGCCGTAGGTAAGATGGCTGCCGCCTCTCTCATGTGGGCTCAGCTTCCATCTCCTCCATCATAGGTACGTCAGCTCTTCTTGGACCTCATGCCTAGCCCAGCCCAGGCCAGTGTGGATCCTGGATCCTGCCCTCTTAAGCTGTCTGGCATCCCACACCTCACTGCCAGGCCCTGCCCAGGCCTCCCAACGCTGAGCCCAGTCCAGGCCCTGCTCACCTGAGGGTAAAGAGATCCAGAATTCAAGTAAGGAGCCAGAAAGCATGGTGTAAGGGTTTCTGGGGCCTCTGGCTGGGCCCTGGAGACCCAGAGAAAAGTCAGACCCAGCACCCCCGGTGGCCAGTCTAGGAGAGGAGAGACAGCCATTGGTGAGCCAGTGCTGTGAAGAGGGTACACCAGGCATAGGGTGGTACACAGACAGATGAATCAAGTCAGCTGGCTGCTGGGGCAAGCCTGGAGGGGCCTCCAAGATAAGACCCCTGACCCGGGCCACTGAGAACACCAAGTGGACCAGGACATTCTGAGTGGAGAAAACAGCATTTGCAAAGGTCTGGAAGTAGAACATCTACTGTTGTGTCCAAAATCCATAATAATAGTAGTAATAATAATAATAATAATAATAGTTAAAATTTATTGATCATTTACTATGTGCTGAGCTATTTCGTGCATGCTCTCTAATTTTAGCCTTTCCAACAACCCTATAAGGACGTTGGAATTATCATTATTCCCATTCACAGATGGGAAGACTGAGGCTCAGAGAGGCCCAGTTGCCTAACATCAAGCCAGTATGTGGGAGATCCAGAATTTGAAGCCAGGTCTGTCTGATTCCAGAGACAGTGCTCGTTGCCACCACCATACACGGCCTCCTCTGACGAGATCCAGGCTTCCCCTGCTGGGCCAGCTGTGGAGGACCAGCAGGCTTTGAACCCAGGTCCATTCCCTTAAGAAACCAGGGAGCCCAGGGCCCCAGCTAACCCTGGCCTGTCCCTCCCTCATTCCCTAGTCCCTTCCTGTCCCTCTAACAATAGGGCCTGTGTCCATGGGTGACAGGGGCTGGGCAGGACTGAGAGATCCCAGGCAGGCCAGCCCTCTGGTGGGGCCGAGCAGCCCACCATGGTCATGTCCACAGGTCTACTTGCCCAGGATTCATTTTCTTCAACGATCAGGAAACATCTGGAGGCCATATGGCTTGACATCCAATGTAGACGGGCCACTCAGGGCTCTCGAGTCCCAGAACCTGGCATGAATCAGAGCCAAAGGCTTGCCAGGGCTCCAACCAGGCCAGGCTGGGGCCCCTGACCTGCTCCTACTCCTGGCCATGACACCTCCATCCACTAGGCTGTATGGGCCAGAAACCTGGAGGGCCCTCCTGTCTCCTGCCTATCACTCCCCATCCCATCCCTCAGCAAGTGCCAGTACCCCCATCACAAAGCACACCCCCAAACCAACCACTCCTCCCTGCCCACTGCCCCCTCCTTTGGCCTGGCTCCCCCATCTCTCACCCTCCATGACTCCCAATCATCCTCCCCTCCACAGAATAAAGGAGATCCTTTAGAAACCCAGATCCAGTCAGGCCCCTCCATCTCCCCACCTCATTTTCTTTTAAAACCCTCAAGGGGCATCTGGGGGGCTCAGTAGGTTAAGCATCCGACTTCAATTCAGGTCACCATCTCATGGCTTGTGGGTTCCAGCCCCGCATTGAGCTCTGTGCTGACAGCTCGGAGCCTAGAGCCTGCTTCAGATTCTGTGTCTCCTCCTCTCTCTGCCTCTCTTCCACTTGTGCTCTGTCTCTCTCTCTCAAAAATAAACATTAAACAATAAAATAAAATAAAAAAATAAAACCCTCCAGTGGCTGCTCCCCGCAGTCTGAGGACAGCGCCCAGAGTCTTTGCCACATCTAGGTTCCTATGTGCCGGTCTTCCACAGGCCTCACCTGCCTCAGTCCTCACTACTCACTCCCTCTCAGAGCCCTAGCTCCATGGCTTGCCTTCCTGTCCTCAAAAAATGCCATCCTTCCTGCTTCGGGACCTGCACCTGGCTGGCTGGTCCCTCTATCCAAACTTGCCCTTTGGGCCCCTCATTCTCTCACCTTTGAGGTCCCAGCTCCCATCACCCCCAGGGGAGACCAGGCCCTGCTATGAGCTCTTGTCCTCCTTGAAATCAAATACTGTGCCCTTGATAGACTTGGAACCCAGGGAGGCAGGGCTCTCGATGCTAAGCACAGGCTCTGGCAAACAGTAGGTGCTCAATAAATGACTACTGTTGCATAAAGAAAAGCACCAACCTCCAGCCCTTCAGGATCCCTCAGACCTTCCCTTGCTGGGGGAGGAGGCCTGGGGGAAGAGCCAGATGCACCTGCCCCCAAGGAGTTCAGATCTCATGGAGGGTGGGGTGAAGCAGGCTGGAAAAGAGGGGAAGGCTTGGGGAAGGGTGTGGGGCTCATGCCTCTCCCTCCACATGCCTCCATGACCTCCCAGAAGCAGGAACACCTGACAGTTGTTCATGACAGGATCACAGACAGAGAAGGATGCAAAACCAGTCAGTGCGTGGTAAATAGGAGTCATCGTCTAAGTTCTCTGATGACGGGAAAAGAGTACATTTTTCATCAGCCTAGACACCAAAAACAATGAGAAACCAAGCATTTGGAAAGAACTTAGTTACTTAGTTGGCCATGGCCCTTTAAGTGTGTCACCTCTCCAGCTAGTGATGCGCTCAGCACCCTGCCCAAGCTAGTGTGCTCAGCTCAAGTTTTTCCTCACTCATGACACAACGTGGAGTCTTTCTAGTTTGCTGGAATGATTTGCCAGGTCTCTTTATTCTCCAGGTCCCTCTGGGGGCTCTCCACTGGCCATGAGGCCAGGTGTCCCGCCGTCCCCGGATCTGGGTCTGAGTTCCTGGGAAGGGTAGCTGGGGACACAGCAGAGGGTGACTTAGCCCCACCCCTAAAGACTCATCCTGCCACCTGGTGAAAACAAAGCCTTGAGGGATGAGAGAAGGGGGCGATGGTCTGGGTTGGTGGCCAGCAAGGGCTCTTAAGGGGCTGGGCTAAGAGCCTGGATGGCACTTCCTCAGACCGGCATTGCCGATGACAACTAATCACAGGACCCCGGGTCTCACCCCAGGTGGAACACTGGCTGCCCTAGACGCCTGGTGCAGCATGCACTCACACCATCACCTAGAGGTGCACAGATGGTGGGGTTCACCAGTGTCACACAGATGGGACAGAGGACAGCGCCCCTCACCTCTCTGCTCCAGACCTGCGTGCAGGGTCGGGACGCCCCCAGGAACACAGTTCACCCAGCACATGCGGATGCGGTCCAGCAAGACAGAGGCTAAAGGCCAGGCAGGGCCCCGAGGGTGGTTCAGGGACCCAGGACGTGGTCCAGCGAGGCTCAGAGTTGCATTTGGATTTAAGGCCACCGGGCTGTCCTGTGGCGAGTAGGTAAGAGAGACTGGAGGGCAAGAAGGGGCCGAGGTGGCCAGAGAGTGAGGAAGGGTGAGGAGGGACGGTGGGCCAGAGACCTCGGGGATAGGAGCACCATTGTCGCAGACATCTCCACTTGGTGAGCAGAACTGGTGGGGCTCCGAGTGTCCCGGCTCAGAGGCTCATGCACCTGTCACGGCATCTCCATCCTCCGGCTCTAGCCCGCAGCTAGTCGGCCTCCTCTCTGTCCCCTGCTGGCCCTCCCTGGTTCCTTGTCCCCAGCTGGAGGAGGGGGCTCTGAGCCCCCCAGCAAAACTGCAGCCTCCTACCTTTGATCTGGGCAAGGCAAGAATGGGGGTCCCCCGGCCCTGCCACTGTGCTCTGTCACTCCTGCAGTCCCCACTGTGGCCACATAGCCCCCCCCTCCAGTCAGGAGCCGCCCCTCCTGCAAGCCTGCCACTGCCACCAAGTCCTTGTGGCTGCCCAGAGGAACTACGTGGTCCATTTTACACACAAGGAAACCAAGGCTCGGGAAGGGGCAGTGACCCATTCAGGGTCACTCAGGGAGAAACTGCAGAGATGAGGTGCCTGAGATCTGTGTCTCAACCTCGGCTCTTTCGCCCTGCCCAAAGCAGCTCCCATGAAGAACGGCACTGCACGCACAGCGTCACTCAACCCGCCACACAGGAAGTACTTTATTATTTCTGATCTGCTCACGGCTCTCCCAATTGCAGAACAGCGAAAATCCAAACCAGCTGAAGTCAATACGGGATGTATGGCTCAAAAGCCAAAGAAAGAAGGTGGTAGTGAGGGTTCCAAAGCCCTCCAGCAGAAAAGCTTCTGGCCAAGGGGGTCACATGGCCGTCTCCGAACCAACCATAGCCCCAGGATGGGGCACTCCGATGGGCCAGGCCTGGATCATCTCCTTCGCTGTCCTCAGTAGTGGGCCCAGGGCTTGCTACCAGAAGGGAAGGGAGGAAAATACAGCTCAGAGAGGTTAAGCAGCCCTCCCAGATCACACAGCATGCCCTGAATCTGTGTGTGTGTGTGTGTGTGTGTGTGTGTCTGTATCTATGTGGGGTGGGAGTGGTGACACTGTAGTTTAGGGGAGAGATTCTCCTGGCTTCTGTGCGAGAAAGTTCAAATGTCCTGTTTTCTGGCATTGAGGTCCTCCAAGCTCTGGCTCCTGCTAGGCCGCCTCTCTCCCCACCTCCCCCTCCGATCACCCCCGCAACATGTGCAGCCCCCAAAGATATGTCTTACCTGCTCTGCTGGACTGGGCATGTCTGACGGGGGTGGAGCCTTACTCCTCTCTACACCCCTCCTCCCAACCCTACTCCCCCTACTCCTGGGGCAGAGCTCAGGGCAGCTGCTTATGAAATGTGTGGATTCTGGAATGAGCTGGAGAGGATGTAACAGTCCTCAGGTCAAAACCCTCCAGAAACACACACACACACACACACACACACAAAGTCACACACCTCCAGACACGCAGCTCACCACCTCCAAGGTCGTATTTTCTGCTGCTGATATGGGGCAAGTCAATCCCACCCCCACCCCTCAAGATGGCCCAGGCTCACCTGCCTTCCGGGCTTCTCCTCCAGGCCTTCTCTGGGAGATCAAAAGTTTTCTCCAGGCCCAGTGAACACTCAAGAGGATGCCCTACAATGACACACACTTGCAGACACAGACACACACACACACACACACACACATCAGCTGTTTCCTTCAAAAAGGAAGTAAACAGTTCTCTCTTCCCACTCAAGTCCTCCCTTTGGGGAAGCAGCCCAGGACCCCGGAGATGGGGGTTTACCAGGGAGAAAGAGACACCCCCATATCTCTGCTCCTGCGGGGACCTCGCTAGAACAAAGAAAGAATTCCCCAGGCTGAACGCAGGTGCCCGGCACCAAACCCTCGACATCCAAACCCACACGCATCGCTCGCAGGCCTCCCCAGGGACTCTCGAGTCCGAACACGTCCCTGTTCCCGCTCATGACTGCTCTCACGACATGGGTGGACCCACTCTATGTCGCAGCCACCAGGACGCTCCTCCCCCAACCCCCCCAGAGCACGGACGCTGCAGAACCCGGACACAGTGAGTCCCTCCATAAACCCCGCGGGCGCGGGAACGCCCGAGGGTGTAGGGCCCGCGTCTCTGGAGCCTGGGTCGCCCAGGCCTGGGGGGCAGCTGCGGGGACCGTGTATGAGCCGGGGGATCCGGCCGCTCGAGGGTCCTCCTCTCCCCTGCCCGCGCGTCTGTCTGGGCCTTGGCCTTGGCCTCCGCCGGCGGGGGTGCGACCCCTAGCGCCCCAAGCACACGCGGGGGTCTCCGTGGACCGACGGGCCGGCGGCGGCGGGGACGGCCACGCGGGACCGAGAAGGGCCGAGACGCGCGGCCGCGGGAGCCGCCGGGGAGGCCCAACTGCAGCCTCGTGGCGCCACCTACGGTCCGCGCTGCGGCGCCTTTCCGGCCCCGGGCGCCCGCCGCTCCGTCCTGCAGACCGTCTCTGACTCTCGGGGTGGCCCCGCCGCCCCTCCCGGATTCAGCCCCGGGGTTTGCGCGCTCGCTGCCGCCACCGCGTCACATCCAGAGAGGCCCCGGAGCCCGCAGCTGCGACCTCACCTGACCCCCTGCTCTTCCCCCCGACCCCCTTCCGCTTCCGCGTTACAGAAGGGGACACGGAGGCTCGGCCACAACCTGAAAGTGGAGAAACCAGGCCGGGACCTTGACTCTGGGGCGTGTGGAATCGGGGCAGCTGAAGTTGGCCTGCCGTCCCCCTGGCCACTGACCATGCCCATCGGTACCCGCCTGCCTCATCCAGGAAGAGCCACCTGCCTCCAGCCCTCCTCTGAGCCCCCCGGCCTCCCTCTGAGACCCCCACCCACAGCCTGCCCCTCTGGCCTCAGGAACTACCCGCACCTAACACTGTCCTGGAGTCTTAGGAGAATCACACCAGGAAAAAAGAAGCTTGGAGACCCAGCCTCACTACTCACCTTGGGCCCAGAAAACCAAGACCTGTGCAGGCTCCTTTGTGCTGGCCTGGTCTCTGTGGGTCAGTCTGATTGTCTGTCTAGACTGAGATCCTCAGGCCCCTCCCTCTGCCACCACCTGTGACCTGCAGGGACAGGGTGATGACAGTGGTGAGAACTTTGGAGCGCAGGCTCTGGGCCAGGCCCTGTAATCCTCACTCTGAATCAACCCTGTGTGGGAGTATTGTTACTGTTCTGTTCTAAACTGAGACCCAGCGAGGTCGAGGGCTCGCCGGAGCTCCCACCTAGCAGGGGAGGGACAGAGTTGAGATCAGCCTGGTGACCTGACCCGCTCACTCATATATACATCACAAGAGTCACAGTCATACAGGTCACATGTGTAAGGTTCCTGCCCAAGCCTGGCCCTCAACATCCCCAGCATGGCAGATGCCTCCAGGCTGACCCCCCCAGCTTTACATATGGGCAGACTAGGTCCACAGAGACACGGGGCCTGGCTCAGGATCACACAATGCTGCTGTGGTCTGCTCAAACCCAGGCAAGACAAGAGTCTAGGGCCCAGCTGGGCCTCCAAGGGCTGCGACCCCCACGGTGTAGGGTCAAGGGCTCAGCTGCAGCTCTCCATCTGGGAAGGGAGGGATGCAAGGGAGGGGACAGACATTGACACAAACAATAACAAACCCAGAGGTCAGAGCCAAGGCGAAGCCTTGACTGGGGCTTGGAGAAGCACAGGGGAGAGACTAGATGTGGGAGGGGCCGGTCAGGGAAGGAGTCCCAAGGAAGTGACATCCAGTGGGTTTTAAAGGATGAGTAGGAGTTTTCCAGTGGGAAAAACGCAGACAGGGATATTTCAGGGGACCCAGGGGGTTTAAAGGGAGTGTGGCCAGTTCCATCTGTACCTTGTAGTTAAGAGTATGGGCTAGATAGGCCTAGATTGGGGTCCCAGTCCTGCTGTGTAACCTGTGGCAGGTGACTTAACCTTTTGAGCTTGCATTTCCTCATCTGTAAAATGAAAGCAACGATGATCTCTTCAGTCACGGGGCAATTGCAGAGTTAGCACAGGGTGGGATGCGCAGAGGGGAACACACAGGTACCCAGTAGAAAAGACTAGAGGCTATTGGTGGGGAGCAGACAGGAACAATGACTGATGTGGCTGAGGAGGTCATCAGAGATCAGCTAGATAGCAAGGGACCTTGAAAGTCAAGCTAAGGAATTTGGCTTCCTGCTGAGGGCAGTGGGAAGGCGGGGAAGGGCTTTGAGTCAAGGAGTTACAAATGGGATTTGTGTTTTAGAGGGTGCCCACTGAGCAAAGGCTAGTGTGACCCTGAAGAAGAATGGAGAGGAGGGCCCTGCACTCCAACCCCAGGCATGTCCTTGCCCCTCCGCCCTCTCAGCCCCGAGGCTTCTCATCCTCAGCCCTGTGAGGTGGAGACGCCACCCTACCTGATTCTGGGGCTGAGCAGGGCTGGGGCAGGGCCGGCCTGCAGCTGTGGCCCCAGACCCCTCAGGCCCAAGCATCTGCACCCCCAGAGAAAGACCCGGGGCTCCCTGTGACCAGGCCTCTGCCTCCCTCAGAGCCACCCTTCCCCCCACCACACACAGAGACACTCTGAAGTTCCCATTACAGAGAAAGGACAGGCGGTGCCGCCATAATTTCTATTTCCTTCTAAATAGATGCTCCCAGACCTGCTCCCACAAAACCAATTAAAGCACCTGCCTGGGATGGGGCTTTGTCAGCAAATTATTTCCAGGCTCTGAGGCCCAGGAATAAATCTCAGAAGGATGAAATGGATGAGATGAGGAGGGGAGCTGGAGATGGAGGACTCAAGCAGGCAGGCGGGACAGAGGGTCACTTTGCGGCCAGGCAGCTGCAGGCAACGTCTTCACTCAGCCCTCAGACTCCGAGCCCAGACCTCTACAGTCGTGCCAGAGAATCAGTCACCAAGGAGTCCAGACACCTGGCTCTGTGTCGGGAACTCTCTCTGGGAAGCTGCTTGGAAATGACTTCCAGGGCCGTGGTAGGGAGTGGTGGCCTGAGCATCCCCACGTCATCCTCAACACCACCCGTCCCGCACCCCTGGGGGTTCCTCCACCACATGGCAGGAAGCAGATGCAGACAGCCTCGATGGGAGCCAAGAGGTTTTGGCTCCCAACTCACTGTTGGGACCTTGTCCAAGTCCTTCCCAGCTTTGGGCCTCGGTGTTTCTATCTGTAAAATGGGAATGGATGGAAGTTTGGCCAGCCCTCCCAGCTTCAACATTAGCAGCACCTGTGAAACTCCATCAGCCTTCTGGTTCAGGCCCAGGTTGGCCTTCTAGCATGCCCATGGACTCTCTCCTTGGGCAGGCAAAGGCCAGGGGGTAGGTGGAGTCCTATTCAGTGCAACCATTACTGCACCCAGGAGCTCAGAGCCTGGCAGAGGGAAGGAAGGGGCCGAGGGAGCCCTGGATGGGGAAATGGGCAGTGATTCCTACACAGAGGGCAGAGGCTTCCCGGGGAGGGATCATTGGAGCCAGGCTTTGAGAGTTGAATGGGAGCTCACTGGGCTGAAATGTCATTCTCCCAAAATAGAAATGATTCCAGTTCACATGGCATCTCTGTGAGAATTTGGAAAAGACACCGTTTCTTCCTCTTTACTCCCATCTTTCAGGGAATTGTCCTAACTTTAGAAAATCTGCCATGTCTTCGCCACGAACAGTGAATGCCCTTGGGATTGTACAGTGTACAACTTCCATAACTGCACTGTAGCTCTAAGAGAATCAAGCTAGAAGGGGCAAGGAACTGCCCATCCCAGCAACGTAGGGAGGCACAGAGGCAGCACAGAGTTCTCCTGCCAGCAAAGGTGTGCAAGGGGACTGCCCTCAGGGGCGACATCAGATATGCTCCATCCCCAAACATATGGATTCAGAAGAATCAGTAGTGTGACTGATACACCATGAATCCTCACCCAGCCCCGCAGTGGAAGAAACCAAGCAGCTGGAGACCACGTCACAGAGGGGCTCTGCGTCCGTGCTTGGAGATTCCCATAGTTTCCAAGAACGTCTTTTTACTTACATATTTAATTCCACATGTGTCAGAAAAAAATATATACCCAGCCCTTCAAATCCAACATTTCACAGATATTAGAAATGAACATATTTTTTGAAGCAAGAAAAATCACAAGTAAATGAGAACAGGTGGCATTGGCCGCGGACCTTGGAGGGGCTGAGATGCAGATACCACTTCCTCCTCTCCATCTTCACCCAGGCGGCTGCAGCCCCTGGTGAAGGGACAGGAGTGGAAAACCTGAGCGGGCTACTGGGTGTGAGTCCATGCCAGGCTGCACTCTGGCCATTGTGGCAGTCACTCAGCATCGATGGCTACCCAAGGCCCCTTTGTGCCAGGTCTGCGGGGAGCCAGGGACACCCAGGAGCTCACCTTCTAGGCATGACGTTGGTTGTGAGAGGGGAGAGAACGAGGCTCAAAGGTGAGCGCACATGCCCGAGGGGTCTCGGCTGGCACGCTATACAGGGGGATCCCAGGATCAGCTCCTACACTGTTTGGGGGCAGAGAGAAGCTGGGCTTGTCTAAGGAAGTTTCCCGGGGCCTGCAGGGCCACCCCAGAGCCTTCTGATCAGCCCCGCCCTTGCGCAGCTGGGCAGGGCTGGAAGGGCCTGGAAGTCAGGATTTGTTTTGGTTTTTGTTTTTAATAAAGGTGATTCTAAAAAGCAGTCCAGTCCAATATAGTGAAACAAGCTCACACAGCTTGTGACAAGCTGTGTGGCTTTGGGGCACATTACTCAGCCTCTCTGGGCATTAGCTTCCTCATCTGCAGAGTAGAGATCCCAATATCTCCCTCAGAAGGGCATTTTGAGGACAAAATGAGATAACGTATGTGTATCAGTTAAAGTCCAACCAGGAAAACAGTATTTAAACAGGGAATGTGATCCAAGGAATTAACCACACAGGAGACAGAACAGCTGAGAAGCCAAATTGGATAGGGCAGGGACCCAGAGACTACTGTAGCAGGAAGCCACGTTCCTCTGGGCACAAAGGGAGGACATGGGGCTTCCAGGGGCCACCTGGTGAAAGCTGGAACCGGCAAGGGCTCATCCAGGGGAGAGGCGGCACCGCACAAAGTGCCCAGCATAGTCAGTGAATGGCTGTACTTCCTCTTCTTTTCCTTTCTATTATTAAAATAATGCAGGCTCAGTATATTAACACGGTTTTGGTTGTAACAGAAACCCACCCGAGCCAGGTTAAACATGAAAAAAAGGGAATTTAATAAAACGCTACAGGGGAGTCTCTAAAATCCAAAGGCAGGTCCGTGGCCTTGACCCAGGACCGGGAAAGGTCTGGTCTGCCCTGCGCCCTCCCGCTGCCTCTCTCCGTGTCTCGGCTTCCTGCTTGTGGTGGCACTCAGGGTCCTCAGCCCCCATGGCGGCTGGATGGCACCTGGTAGCTCCCAGATCCCCACTGAGTCTGGGATTCCTTAGTCACCTTGCCAAATTCCTGGAGAAGGCATTCTGATTGGCCTGGCTTGGGTGCCAGTGTCCGTCCTTGTCCAATCAGCTATGGCCAAAGGGGTGGAGTCACGAGGCGGACAGTCACCTTGCCCACCGTGGGTGGGGAGTATAACGCACGGATTTGTGAGCCAGCCCTGCAAACTCTGTTGAGACAAACAGAAAGTTTTACAATGCACCTTATGGTTGGAATTATAAAGAAATTTTTGATGTTTCTTTTCAGATTTTTCTATTTTGGTTGTCTCTACTGTTAATTTTAACATAAATGATCTTGCAACAAACAGCCCTCCCCCCATGTCTCCTGGGGATGAATTCCCAGAAGTGACAGCCACCTACACTGTACCAGCCCACCAGCCTGGCTGAAAGGGTCCCTTTACTGCCGCCGCCCCCCCCATCAATGGGTAATAGTTGCTGGCATTTTCTTAAATGATTGTTCCTTAAAGGGGAGCCCGAATTGAGGGTTTCAGAAGCAAAAAAGGAAAGTTAGGCCTGAAGGCTGACTACCTACCCTCCCTGTGGCTTTCTTTTGTTTTTTGCCTTTGTATATACTTATTTGATTATTATTTGAATATCTGATTAGTTATTATTCCAGACCTCAGTAATCCATTAAACAAAATTATACAAAGTCTGGGCTTAATTAAATGGAACTTTAACCCCAGTTGGGGGAAAAGGAGTTTATTTAACAAGAAAAGAAGGAAAATAGTTTGTGGCAGCCAGAGGGATGATGTTTTTTATTCCCAATTTTATTATAATTATTATAATTTATATATTTATAATATGTTATAATTATTATAAAATTCTCAAAACACAGGAAAGTTGAAAGAATTGGACGACGAACACTTGTATACCCTCTGTCTGAATTCAACAATGATTCATACTCTGTCCAGTTATCTCTCTCTGTATATATATATTTTTTTTCTTTCCTGAGCCATTTGGAAGTAAGTGACAGACGTCATGACCCTTCATCCCCAAACTTCTTTTCATCTTCTAAGACAAAAACATTCTTCTGCATAACAACAATGCCATTATTATGCTCAAGAAAATTAAAAATTATTCCATCCTTCCATTAAGCATTTCAGAGGGACCAGTTCAAAATTCAGGGAAACTAATTGCCTTGGATAAACAGGGTTGTTGTTTTTTAAGTAGTCTCCACTCCTAGCGCAGAGCCCAACACGGGGCTTGAACTAATGACCCTGAGATCATGACCTGAGCTGAGATCGAGTCGATGCTTAACCAACTGAACCACCCCGGTGCCCCGATAAGCAATTTCAAGGAATAAATAATAAATGTAAAAGTACCCAGCCTAGTGCCTGGCATATGGTAGGAACTTAGTAAACTTAGTAAACAAACTTCCATCACCACCACCCTTGAAAACACGGTAATTCTGACCTGCTCGCCTCTCAATGTGAGGCCACATCAGTGCAGCGTGCACAGGCCACCAGTGCTCCAGATGGGACTACCCCAACTCTCCCCTGCAGCCACAAGGGCAGGCACTGAAGGCAAGAGGAAAATTGCTGGAAACAAAAGACAGAGTCACAGGGTGCTGAACTTGGCCTCAGCAGCCTCCCAGTAATGGCGCCAGAGAGGGAATCCGTGCCAGCCAATCCTGGATGTGGCAGACAGAGCCGGGCTCCTGGCCGGGGTCCCTCCACTTACCAGGGCAAGAGCGGGTTTTTTTTTAATTGTTTTCAAAACAGATTTCATGTGGTCCCAAAATGAGACCATGATTGTAAATTAAAGTGTAATTAGCCTTTACGCTTTTATATTCATTAACTCTTCTCTGTTAATGATGCTAGGCTGGAGCAGAAACCCTGCATTATGAAACCACATCCAGGAAATAAAATAGTGATTTAGATAATGGCCACAATGTATTGCTACTTACACATAATTAAACAAATGCTCCATTTAAACTTGGAAACATGACTGAATGTTGATTAACCCTCGCCCGGCGATTCTGTTCGGAACTGGGGAAGGGGAG
>CM053568.1:9562469-9774777 GCA_028646485.1 Cryptoprocta ferox
CGCCGTGAGCTGGTCCGGAACAAAGTGTCTGGTCCAGCCACGTCTGCCTGCCACGTCCTCCACCCCTGTGGGCCAGCCACACCTGTGCAGGGCGGGTGCAGATCTCATGCCAGGGAGCGTGGCCACCAGTGGCCGTGACCATGAGAGTGATCCTGAGACCTCTTCAGAAACCACCACCCTATGTGAAATAAGCCAAATGCAAAAGATAGTGTGTGATTCCTTTTAGATGAGGTCCCCAGAGTAGTCAAGTTCATGGTGACAGAAAGCAGACTGGTGGCTGCCGGGGGCTGGGGGAGGAGGGCATGGGGAGTTAGTGTTTAAGGGGTACAGAGTCTCAGCTTGGGGAGATGAAGAAGTTCTGTGGATGGATGGTAATGAGGATTGTACAACAGTGTGAATGTGCTTCATGCCATTTGTTATATGTATGAAGCACAACTTTCTTAGCTTATTTAAAGCATAAAGAAGGGGCATCTGGGTGGCAAGGTTGAATGACCGATTCTCAATTTCAGCTCAGGTCATGATCTTAGCGTCATGGGATCAAGCCCCACATCAGGTTCCACGCTGAGTGTGGAGTCTGCTCAGGATTCTCCCTTTCCCTCTGCCCTTCTCCCCCACTTGGGCTTTCTCTCTTTCTCTAAGATAACAAACAAACAGATAGATAGATAAAATCTTTTAAAAAATAATAAGTAAAGTGTAAAGGAGAAGGGGGAGAGGGAAGGATTTGTCCCATCCCACATGGCTGCTGGGTGGGCGCTGACATCAGAAGCTTGTCCTCCTCAAATCAACTCATTCTGTCCATTGCATCTTATGAGACCCGCCTCTAGTTTTATGGATAATTTTTGTGTTTTTTAAAAATATTTTTTAATGCTTAATTATTTTTGAGAGAGAGAGAGAGAGAGAGAGCGTGTGAGTAGGGGAGGGACAGAGAGAGGGAGACACAGAATCCAAAGCAGGCTCCAGGCTCTGAGCTGTCAGCACAGAGCCCGATGCAAGGCTCGAACTCACGATTTTTGTATTTTTAAAAATTATAATGAAGAACTGTTTAAAGTGTAAATTATTTAACATAAAAATAATAAAACAAAAAATGTAACTTATTCAGACATATTGAATAAAAAGTAAAGTTTCTGGTTCTCAAACCCATCCAGAAAAAGTACTCAATAATTTTCCATTTGCCACTTTCCTGTGTGTATCTTTTCCAAATAATGTGTGCCGCTGGGGTTCCCCAGAACAGACCCTGATATGAGAACCAGAAGGCAGGTGGATGGTCTGGGAGGTGACCCAGGAAAAGCGAGAAGAGACGTGGGGAAATCAGGTGAGGAAAGGGAAGCTACCAGCAAGAAGCACAGGACTGTCCTGGTCATTTATTGCTATACAACAAACTGCTCCAAAATCTAGTAGCTTTAAACAGTGATGATTATTTGCTACTTCTCAAGATTTCTGTGGGCCAGGAAAGCAGACTTAGGGATGATTTCTCTCTCCTCCATAGTGTCTGGAGCCTCCGCTGGAAAACTCAAAGGCTGGGGCTGGAATCCTTGGAAGGTGGCTCACTCACACGTGTGGCAGCTGGTGCTGGCTGTCCGCTGGGGTCTTAGCTGGGGCTGTCACCTGAAACCCCCACAGGTACCCTCTCCAGGTGGCCTGGGTTCCTGAAACATGTGGCTAGGTTCCAAGACCAATCATCAATACATACACACACACACACACACACACACACGCACGCACACACACACACACACAGAAAATGCCAGGTAGAAACCATGTCTCCTGTTACCACCAGCCTCAAACATCGTGCAGCATCACTTCTGTCACCAGTCAGGAAGGTCTGCCCCAGTTCAGATTTGGTGGAATGTCAGAAATCCATTGTATGTGGGGAGATACAATCAGCCCCAGTGACCAGGCAATTTACCCTAGTGCACGATTGGAACTCAATTCCACTGGGGGCCTCTGGGAGGTAGGCTGCCACACTAAAATTTATTGAGCGTTCATGATAGGCCAGGGCTGTGCCAAGGACACAGACATTATGTCACTTCCTGTGTAGTGACTACTATTATTGCCCCCATTCTAAAGGCATAGAACATACTGGGCCAGGGACATCCATCCATCTACCAAAACCCATCTGTCCCTCTTCCCAGACTCACAGCTAGACATTTTCCAACCTCCTTGCCATTCTGTGTGGCCACATGACTGAGTTCTCTGCAGTAGAATGTGAGCCAAGGTCAGAGGTGCCCCTTCTGGGCCTGGGTCATGTGCTGCTCTATGCTCCTTCCCTTTTGGCCAACAAGGAAACACAACACAGCGGCCTTAGAAACATACCCACTGAAGATGTCAGACTCTTCCTCAGCCCAGGTTCCAGAAGCACCTAAGGGAAGACAATCCCCTCTCCTTCACTGATCACGCCTCTGCAGCCGGGGTCTGTTACTGTAGCAACAAACATGTCTGGTCTGTTTGTTACCGTAGCTCAGTCTGCTCTAATACAAGGGCGCCATATTGGATTACATCATCTGCAATTGCCATGCTACCAGGTTGTAAATCAAAAATGGTCAAATGTTAGCAAGTTCAGATGACTCAGCCTAATACACGGGACTCATTCTTTTCCCCTGTGGGTAGTCTCCCACTTGCTGAAGTACCTTAATTTATTTAACCACTCCCCTTTTGATAAATATGTGTTGTTTCCATTTTTTTTGTCCTCACAATAACACTGCAGTAGGCATTCTTCAGTATTTATCATTATGAATTTGTATGAATGTGTCTGTCAGATAGAGTCCACACATTGGTGCTGCTGAATCGATGCTGCTCATTTAAAAATTTGAATGTAGGGGTGTCTGGGTGGCTCAGTTAGGCATCTGACTTTGGATTCTGTGTCACCCTCTCTCTCTCTGCCCCTCCCTCACTCACACTCTGTCTCTCTCTCTCTCTCTCTCAAGAATAAATCAACATTTAAAAATTAAAAAAAAAAAAAAAGAAAAGAAAAATCCCTGTCCCATAACACTCACAGTGGCTCTGCTTCCCGACCACACCCTGCCTGGTAGCTATTGGCAGGGGCAATGATTCCAAAACAGAGAACCTTCCAGATGGCAATATGGCATTGGTTCTCTGCTTGGGGTAGATTTGGAGGCGTTAAATAGCTGCTGTGGGGATGCCGGGGACACTGCTGGTCCTTGGCATGCAAGAGTGAAGTAGTCACTTAAATGATCACCTCTAGACCCCTGCCGTCAAGGGGTCTGGTAGGCTCTGGGTGACCAAGCAGCAGGTGACATAGCACGAGTCAGTGGAAAGGACTGGGGACTGCTTGGTTGCTTCTAAGTGCACTGGGAAACTTTGGAAAACAAAGATGAGCTCAGGCCTTTCCAGATCAAGGTCTGAGTGAAGAGCCAGAGGTCCTCTCTCTGCCTGGAGACTCTCTAGCGGCCTTTCCCAAGGTGGTGTCCTTGCAGGGGAAAAGTGATCTTCCTCAAGACCATGCCCCCCTGCCCCCGCCCTCGCCTCACTTCTAGTTGCTTCTGGATTTATAACCAGACTCAAGACCTGGCAAGTTTCAGGTCAGGTATAAAGTGTGACCCATGAGAAAGCATGGGACACACCAAAGCATTACAAGATGTTGCCAGCTCGTGGCAACAGAGAACTGTGTGTGCCAATGGACCGCAAGTGTGGCTCATCCTAACAGAAGGAATATAATGTTGCCTCTGGGCAAATTTATTGATGTGGGTGGGTACACTAAGCAGAGATCCTGGATTCCTCGTGTCAGCACAAGCAACTAGAAGTGGCTCTAAAGGTTTGCTCAGTTGATTCTTTGAAACCCGGACCCCAAATATAGCCTACCCTGAGTGTAGCTGAGATGCTAGAATTTCTTTAGTGTTGAAGGACGTATTCAAAAATCCAAGAGAGTGTCCAAATGCAGAAGTGGACTTATTATTTAATACCTGTTCAACCCTTCCCTAACTAAGTTTGGGGGGTGAGCAAGGGAATGGAATTAATTAATTGATCAATCAATCACGGTACTCCCAAGACCAAAATAAGTGGGCAGCCTAATAAAATCTTGATTTGCATAAGCAGAAAAGCTGTGGGTCTGGTAAATAGAAATCTAACTGAAGCAACAAAGTAGAAAATGGTGGCCGCTCCAGACTGGGTCTTTCATGGACACAGAGCCCCTTGAGTGAAAGAGGAGGCCGGATCCACTTGAGGAAGGACCCTGCCACACAGCCACAAGGGTATGCTGTAAAATTCCCTCCTAGTTTTCCTCCAAAGGGCCCTGAGGCCACTTACCAGAGTTTGCACTGGAGAGGAGGAGCTGTGAGATATTTTAGGGATTACTGGGGGCTGGTTCCAAGCCGACATTAATTCCAGAAGACCCAAAATGGCTCCATGGTCCACTCAGAGTCAGGGTTTCTGGAAGTATTCTGGCTATCTACTGCTGTGTAACAAACCATGACCATCTTCTTATCTTGTCAGTCAGGAGGGCAGATGGGGTTCAGTGGGAGATTCTCTTGTTCCTTGTGCGGTCACAACTGAGATCACTCAGTGGTACCCAGCTGGCAAGGGGCTGCTCTGGGGGTCTGAGACCCCGTCGCTCACATATCTGGTTCCCTGGCAAAGATGGCTTGTAGGCAGGCCTCAGCTGAGACTGGTGATGGTCTGGGAGTGGTCTGACTTCCCTGAGCAAGTATGCCAACCAACAAGGTAGAAAGAGCCTCACCCTGTGTGACCCGGCCTCAGATGTCACACAACGTCACTTCCTTTATACTCTATTGCTTGAAGCAACCACAAGCCCAGCCGCATTCAAGGGAAGGGGACATAGTCCCACCTCTCGATGGAGGAAAATGTCAAAGCATGCATGGCCATGTGTTAAGAATATTGCAGGAAATCACATCAGGTAATTAGGGTCAGTTGGCTGAGCGCCAGCTCACATGGACCTGGTGGTTCCCTGAACACAGCTCCGGGTTGTTTTCCTGGTTTTGGAATGCACAGTTGGAACTGACATCTCGGTTCCCTACCTGTGCAGGGAGGGCTCTTACGGAAGGCAAAGCCCAAAGGAAGCTCCCCACCAAAAGCGTAAGCCAGAAGCAAACCGCATTCCCAGAGGGACTGCAGAGAGATTGTGCGTCCCTCCCAAGGACATGCAGGATTTGGGGGTAGTGATTCCACGACATCCCCATTCAAGTCACCCAACGGATCTGTACAGAAGACTTATGGGGCTCGCAGGAGGGCAGGAGACGTCATAAACTTACTCAGGTGGGGGTCCCAATCACAGCTGCTGTTCCAGATGTGGTTTCTTTGCTTGAAGCTGGTCAGTGCATCTGGTACCTCTTCCCTGATCAAAGCAGTTAATGTTCAGGTGGCAGGGCAGACAATAGAGCCCCCCCATCCTACTTCAGGGCTGTGTCAACTGTCCAGCTGTCTTTCATAGGCTAGACCACGGGGACCTTGAGAGCTCTCCTCTTCCACCGGCCATCACACTAGCATCCTGAGCCCCCAGATGACCACTCCCAGGCGACATCAGACGGCTCCCTGGCAGCAGGTGGATTACAGTGAGCCACTCCCATAATGGAAGGAGCTGTACTCTGTTCTCCTTGGCATAGATGCTTATCCTGAGCGTGGATTTCCCTGCCAAAACCACTATCCTTGCAGAATGCTTCAGTCACCATCGTGGCGTACGGACAAGCATTGCTTCTGACCAGGGAACTTATTTTGCACCAAAGTAAGTGGAGCAAAAGGCCTGTGGAATTCCCTATCGTGCTAGAGCAGGTGGCTCTATGGAATGGTGGGACGGCCTTTTGAAGACACGTTGCAGGACTGGGGCAGCATCCCCCAGGATGGACACGTGATCTGAATGAGTAGGCAACATGGGGTTGCTATTGTGCCCACGGCCAGGACTCATGAGTCCAGGGGTTGAAGGATAGAAAAGGCCTAGCTCGTCTCATTATCAACCCTAGTGACCCACTAGCAAAATTTTTTGTTTCCCATCTGCAATTCTGAGTTCTCAAGGGAGGAAAATTCCTACCAGGGACACAACAGTCGTTCCACTGAAGCTGGAAACTGAGCCTCCCATCTGCCCACACTGGCTTCTTTATCCAGTGAACTAGGGTTGCTAAATATAGAGTGGGGATTCGGACAGGGATGGTCGGAATAGAGAATGGGCAGGAGTGTTAATGGCATAGACCCTTCTGGAATGAAGGTCTGGGTCACCCCAGCAGGACAGGAGCCACACCGGCTGGTGCAACGCGGGACATGTGAAACTGGTAGCGGAAGAGGAATTTATTCCAGCTCCTGCCATGTGGCCTGTTTAGGAGCAAAGACTGCAGTCACTTGTATTTCTTTTCTTTTTTATTTTTTACTGTTTATTTATTTCTGAGAGAGAAAGAGAGACAGAGCATGAGTGGGGGAGGGGGTAGAGGGAGAGGGAGACACAGAATCCGAGGCAGGCTCCAGGCTCCGAGCTGTCGGCACAGAGCCCGATGCAGGAGCTCGAACTCACAGACTTCAGGATCATGACCTGAGTCGAAGTCGGATGCTTAACTGACTGAGCCACCCAGGCGCCCCTGTGGTCATTTGTATTTCTTCCTCGTCTACACAGAGATGTATTTATGTAGAAACAATTCTTCTTCTTTCTCTCCCTCTCCCATCGCCTCATTAGAGACTGTGAAATGCACTGAGGCGGGTACTGTGCTCCAGTTCTAGGATATCAGGGGGTGAGTGTGACACAGCTGGACACCCTAACGTGAACCAAGGGGTCTTTGTGTGCCTTGTGTACCTGCAGCTGCAGACCCCCAGAGGGGAGCCCCACATCAGCAACAGCCCTGCATAGACTTCTCCCTGAGTGCCCCCTTTACAGCCAACAGCTGGGTGGCTGGCCAGGCTTTGGACTGGCCAGCCGGTGAGCCTTCCCCTGGTCCCCCAATTTCTCCCTCAGGGGCGTTACTTTCCCAGGCCCTTCCACACCATGTCAGGCCTAACTGTATATAGGC
The DNA here is from genome assembly GCA_028646485.1 of Cryptoprocta ferox. Classification (NCBI taxonomy): domain Eukaryota; kingdom Metazoa; phylum Chordata; class Mammalia; order Carnivora; family Eupleridae; genus Cryptoprocta; species Cryptoprocta ferox. Next base: position 9,569,432 of record CM053568.1, read on the forward strand.
CGTTATCCCATAGCACCTCTGGGTGGCCCGGAGGGACACTGCTGGGCACTGGAGACACCTGTGCCAGGGCTGGGAGCTGAGGGAGCATGGAGACACAGTCTGTCTGGTCCTCGAGTGGAGAAGGACAGTAGAAAGCAGCTCTGGGGGAGGGGGTGGAGAGGAGGGCCTTGGTCCCTCTGCCAGATAGCGTTTTCTGCTCGAGGAAGCTTGTGGGACACGGCCCCACACCACCGAGGTCCCCTCCCTGCCCTGCCAGCAGATCCGCTGCTGTCCTTCTGCGGGGTCTTGGGCCAGGCCCTGCCTTTCCTGTGTCTGTTTCCCTCCCTGTATGCACAGGCAAAGACTCACCCATGAAAGCGTTCCAACTTCCAAACTTGCTGAGTCTCCTCTGGGAAGTATCTGGTTTGGGAGAACGGAGTGTTCCGGCCCCGCTAGACCTGGCTCATATCTTGGAGAGCACAGCCCCAGCCCTGGGCCAAGTCTGCATCGGAACCCAGACCCTGGGCCATGTCTGAGGCCCGGAAGGGGCAGAAAGTGGTGTCTGGGGACCCACATCCTCTCTGCTTGATGGAAGTTCTCTGGCTGGAGGGCAGCAGGGTCCAGGCCAAGAAGAAAGGGGATGCTTCCCCTCCAAAATTGAGGGCACATAACCCAGTGACATTGGAAATAGCTCTTATGGGGTGGCTTGGCAGGGACACTCACCCCCCACCCCCAGCACAGATGAGGAAAGCCAGGTCCGAGGAGGGAAGTAACTTGTCCAAGGCACCACAGGAAGCGAGGGGAGAAGGAACTGGGGTCAACCTGGCTCCCAAGACCTATCCACTGAACACAGTGTGGTTTAGTGGCTGTAGGAGTGTCCTAGGGCCCCTGCAACAAAGTCCCAGCGCCTGGGCGGAGGAATGACTGACACTTACTGTCCCATAGTTGTGGAGGCCAGAGGACTGAAATGCAGGTGTGAGCCATGTTGATTCCTTCTGGGGGAGGATCTATTCCCAGTTTCTGGTGGTTGTAATTTTTGTGTCCCTTGGCTGTCTCATCTCTGCTGTGACTTCACATGGTGCTCTCCCTGTGTGCTCTCGGTGCCCACATCCTCCCTTTATGTGAGGACACCAGTCTCTACGAGTCATACTGGATTAGGGCCCAGTGACTAATGGCTTCCTTACTTGAAGACAGGGTCTTTACAGAGGTGATCAAGTATTGTAACTGCCGTGCTGACTTTGGGGAGGGCGGTGAGGCGTGTTGAGAATGGGGTTTGTGTGATAGGTGATGTGAGCCAGACCCCTCGTGGGTGAGCCTGGGTCGGGGGGCCCCCAACATCCAGAGGACCCAAGTGTTTCTCATCCCAGGACCCTCCTGTTGACCCGAAAAGCCTCCAAGATTCTGCAGATCAGGCTTTGTCCGGGAAGAGTGGCCAGGGCTGCAGGGCCCCCGACCTGATTCCCTGTTCTCTAGGCCGCCCCTGACGCCCAGCCCCGCCTCCCCCAGCCTCTCCGTCAAAACCTGCACGTCCTCCTCCACCTTCCAACACACATAAAAGTAAATTAAAGATTTTTAAAGGGCGCCTGGTGGCTCAGTCAGTGAAGTGTCTGACTCTCGGTTTCGGCTCAGGTCGTGATCTCGCAGTTGGTGGGCTCGAGCCCCGCATCCGGTTCTGTGCTGACAACTAAGAGCCTGGAGCCTGTCTCAAATTCTGTATCTCCCTCTCTCTCTCTGCCCCCTCCCCTGCTCATGCTCTGTCCCTCTCTGTCGCAAAAATAAATTAAAAAAAAAAAAAAGTTAAACATGGAATTACCGTAGGATACAATTCCACTTTGGGGGATACTCAAAAGAACTTAAAGCAGGGACTTGAAGAGATAATTATACACCCATACTCATAGCAGCATTATTCCCAGCAGCTAAAATGTGGAAGTAACCTAAGTGTCCACTGATGGATGAATAGATAAACAAGGTGGGGTGCAGACATACAAGGAGGTAGGAGTGGGGTCAAGGGCCAACTGGCTTTCATTAGGAGCTTTTGGTACCATTTGGATATTTTAAACTTTGTGTTTGTTTGCTTTTAGGGGGAAAAGTAATTAAAATACAAATAAAGGGGCGCCTGGGTGGCTTAGTCGGTTAAGTGTCCCACTCTTGATCTCGGTTCAGGTCATGATCTCACAGTTCATGAGAGGGTCCCTCGTTGGGCTCTGCGCTAACAGCACATAGCCTGCTTGGGATTCTTTCTCACCCTCTCTCTCTCTGCCCCGCTCTTCTCTCTCTCTCTCTCAAAAATAACTAAATATTAAAAAGTGTTTTTTTAATGTTTTTATTTATTTTTGAGAGAGAGAGAGAGAGAGAGAGAGAGAGAGAGAGAGAGAGAGAGAGACAGCATGAGCAGGGGAGGGTCAGAGAGAGAGGGAGACACAGAATCTGAAACAGGCTCCAGGCTCTGAGCTAGCTGTCAGCACAGAGCCTGACTCGGGGCTCGAACCCACAAACCATGAGATCATGACCTGACCTGAAGTCGGACGCTTAACCGACTGAGCCACCCAGGGGCCCCTAAAAAGTGTTTTAAAAATAAAAATATACATGGGGCGCCTGGGTGCCTCTGTCGGTTAAGCGTCCGACTTCGGCTCAGGTCAAGATCTCACAGTCCGTGGGTTCGAGCCCCGCTTCGGGCTCTGTGCTGACAGCTCAGAGCCTGGAGTCTGCTTTGGATCCTGTGTCTCCCACTCTCTCTGCCCCTCCCCCCCCCAAAATAAAATAAAGGCATAAAAAATAATAAAAAATAAAAATATATATACACATAAAGGAGATGATGGAGTCGAACTGGCCTCATGAAAGGTTTCCAGTTCTGCCAACCTGTGGTTCAACTGCCTTGGAAACTGGAACCTCAAGGACCATCTAATATGGTCCAGCCTCAAACACAGCATTACAGCACGGCCCGAACTTCAACATCTGAGAACTCATTTACAAATCCTGCCAATTGTACTAGTATTTGTCTAGTGTTATTGCTAAAATATTAATCACCCCAACATATTTCAGAAGGTGTTATGGGTTGAATTGTGTCCCCCAAAAAGATACATTAAAGTCCCAACTCCCAATACCTGAGAATGTGGCCTTATTTTGGGAGAGTCCTTGCAGATGCAACTGAGTTAAGGTGAGGCCATTAACGTGGGTCCCAATTCAATATGACCGGTGTCCTTGTAAGAAGAGGAGGGAGACGCAGGGCGGGAAGATGGCCACGTGATGACAGAGGCAGGGATTGGAGGGGTGTGGCCATAAGCCGAGGACCCCAAGGGCTGCCACTGCCACCACAGGCTAGGAGGCAGGAAGGGTTCTACCCGGAGTCTCAGAGGGAGCACGACCCTGCTGACACCTTGATCTCAGACCGTGGCCTCCAGAAGCGTGAGAACATTAATTTCTGCTGCGTTAATCCCCCCAGTCTGTGGTGTTTTCTTACGGCAGCCCTAGGAAACACAGAAGGCAACGGGAACATCAGCACTAGTCTGTCATTAAACCTAAGACGTCCAGAACGTCTGGGCCCCACCAACCCGTCCCGTCCCCACCTGTGGAAACGGTCCGCTCCCTGCCTTCCGGGCCGGGCCAGGCCCTGGGACGCCTGAAGAACTGGGCCCACCGACGTGCCCTCTCTCCAGCCACACACCCGCTGCCACTGGCGGCCACCGTCCTGCTGGCCACTTCCGAAACCCTGCTGAATCTTTGGAAATGCTCTTTCTGCCTCAAGGGAGGGCTCCTGCCCAGGTTAGGAGCCTCAGGGGAGATTCCCGGTGACGGTGACGCGCAGCTGGGGGCGGGCAGTGTTAGCAGTGCTACCAGGACTGTCTCGGGGCACTTCCCTCCCCAACAGATGGAGGGAGCTGACCTGGGGCAGATGAGCACACTCAGGGGGGCCCGAGATGCCCTCCTGGGAGCGGTTCTCTTAGTGAGTCCTGCACAGGCTCTGCCTTGAAGAGGCCTCTTCTCCCGCTGTCTCTACTCCACCCTTCCCTGCCCCGCAGTGTCTTCTGGCTCAGTGCCTCTGACTCTTCGTCAAATGAGTTCATCAATCTGGAAGGCAGGTTCATGGAGAGCTCCAGAGATAGGAAGAGGGTCCAGGCCAGTGGGAAAACAGCATGAGGTCAAGAGGCGAGGCTCTCTTGAACTTGGAGTTTAGACACGTGTCTTACGTGCACATGCGTGAGTGGTTATGTGTGGGTGAGAATATGTGCCCGTGCACCCATATATATATACCTGCCTATGCGTGCACGTAGACACGTGCCTATGCGTGTATGTGTGTTTCAGACCAGAGCAGGGGAGCCAACGAGGCCCACTTCAGATGGCTTTCCACCCCCAAACTTTTTGCCCAGGAAGTGTAATTAATTTAAACACTATTCCACCTCCTTCCCCCCACCCCCAACCCATCACTATTGATCACAACAACCCGGTCTCTGGTCCTCTGTTTGGAAAGTCTTTTTCAGCCTGGTGCTCACCAGCTCGTGACCAACTTCCAGGTAGAGTAAAGGATTAAATGGAAGGCACAATAAGAAGTGAAACAATTAGAATTTCTGCCTCATTATCATGGTAATCTTATCAGTCGGATAATGAGGTATTAATGGAGATTTAATGTGCATCTCATAACAGAATCCCTTGGAGAAAACACACAGGGAAATTGCTGTAAATCCACTTAATGATGGAGAAGTCCCAAAACACCATATTCCAAAGGATGAAAAATGCAGGATGCAAATGAGAAAGAATCAAGGTCAATAACACCACGGGGACGGGCCTAATGGCAGATTTGGAGATATATGTAATAAAAATTGCATGTTGCTTTTAAACCTCACCCTCTGTTGTTTTCAAATGTGCATTCCTAGTAATGAAACACAGAAGTGCAGCCAGAATGATTTGTATGTTTTAGAAACCATAGGGGGGATGGAAACATGTCTCACAACCCATCAGGCCCCCTGAGGGGAGCCATGGGAAATGGGGTGTTTTACCGAGAGGTCTCCAAGCGAAGTGGGGCAGAGGGAGAGCCCTTTGGTTGGCAGAGGGGGAAGCAGCCTATCCGAGTTCAAGGTCATTTGGGAAACATGCATGCATTTACTTCTGCTCCTTCATTCAACCATTTGTCATCCGCCTGCCGCGTAGCTGACCACAGGCACCTCAGAAAGATGAAGGACACACACAGATAAGAGCCAAACAGAAGAGCTCTAATTCAGAGAACACCTACTATGTGCCACATATGATGTTACTGAAATGCCATACATGGATGATCTCATTTAATTCCAACAGCAGGGGACAGAGAAACTATTGATAGCCCCCTTTCTCAGATGAGAAACTGAGGCTCAGAGAAATTAACTGTCTCAAGTTGCATTGTGGTCTGAACTTCACCACTACTATATTAGGTCGAACCATATGAAGCTGCCCATATTTGACTGGGACTCACGAAAAAGCGTAATTTCAGATGGTTCAGGCTAATATTTTACTTTGTGGCAAGGGACCCTTTCTACGAGATGGAAGCCTCTGAAAGAGTCAGAGGGAGGGACAGAAACAGTGCACTGAGCTAAGTCCGATCCAAGGAGCTGCCAGCTCTGAGGCCTCACAGGGGACCAGGGACAAGAACCCAGTGCTTCAGCCACAGCCCCTGGACTCCTATTTCCCACATCAGCTCTGAGGGCTCAGTCAGTGGGTGCTGAGTAAACGGAAAGGGAGCCCCAAAACACCCATCCCGTAAATTAAAAGCACTTTGTGAATCGGAAAATGCTAAGCAAATGTTGGTTGTTCGGTTTTTATAATTTATTGATGATAATAAATAACCCTTGGGCCTCCCAGACATTTGCAAGGACTGAAGATTAAGTTAGCTCTATTTTCCACTTTAATTTTAGGGCACTTATAAGGAGGGTTTGGGGGGACTCTGAGCACAGGGTGACTAACTGTCCGGGTTTGCCTGGAACTATCTAAGTTTTAATTCCGAAAATCCCACATCCCAGGAAACTCCTCAGCCCTGGGTAAATTGAGACAGCAGGTCACCCTGCCCCAGAGGGACACCCGGACTCCCAGGGTCATGGGTGGGAGACATCAGGCCAGTTCTACCCAGCACTGGGCAGGCAGCCCACTGTACAGGGGCAGAGTGGGAGGGCAGACAAGGAATCTTCACACAGAGCCACTGAGTTCTGGAACAGCCACTGAACATCCATCACCCCCTTATTCCTCAGGAATCCCGACAGCCAGAGGATCATGAACCCACTATACAGATGAGGAAACTGAGACGTGGGCTGGTAAAGGGACCTGCCCAAAGTCACAAGTAGCCAGTGAGCGTCTGAAGAGCTGAAGAAGGGTGACAAGACCCTGCTTGAGGGTAGAAATGGCCCCCAGAGAAGAGGTCAGTCTCAACCAGGGAAAAGATGGAGATGAGGCAACATTTCTGGAGTCTTGCAGCTGTGTTCCGTTTAATCACAGACTGCAAATTGAATGAAGTTAAGACAGTGTTGCCTCTTTGAATTTCCCCCAGCCCCTTTTTAATGAATAAATAGGCATGATTTGTAATTAGCTTATCCATTGTGCGAATCTTCTAGAGCACCTGAAGTGAGTTAAACATGCCCCCTGCAATCTCGTCGACAATATTAATTCGCTCAGCAAACCTTTCTTCCTGATCCACCGTGCATGCGACCGAATGATCACATATTGCTCTGCAGTGGACATATTGAGAAAAATTGGGATTTTTGGGCCTGGAAAGATGAAGACACAGTGTCCTCATCAGTCCTGCCTCCCAGTGTGGGATTTGGAAGCGACAAGTTCGGTTTGTTTTCATCAGCAAATGCTAGATAGCCCGCAAAAAAATCTCCCACCTTCCCCCTCACCCAGCCGTTAAAATTCCCACAGCCGCTGGCTCCAAAGGCTTCTGGTCATTAATGCCACCTCACGGAGGGGCCCGAGGTGGGGGGCAGGGGGGGCAGCGGTTCTCACCAATCTGGGCTGCCTTTCTTTTGTGCAGGCTGTCATCTGCTTGCGGGGGCTGCCCCATACCCGCCCGCAGCCGCTGTTTGAGTCCGCTAACTCCTGCCAAGCTAACGGGCGTCCTGTATCATTTATCCTGTAATTGGGGCCGCTTGTCACGAGTTTTGCCTGGTTTCCGTGCTAACCACGTGGCCGCTGCAGAAATTCCGAATCCTAACATTTCCCTGCTCAGAGCTGGTGGGAGGGCCCCTCGGCACAGGTAGCCGTCTTGATTGCCTCCACATTTTCCAGCAAAGGGGTTTCCATTCATCTTCATCATGGGCTCAATCTGTGCGCAGAGAGGAGGCGGCTGCCCTGGTGGGTCCTCTCCACCCAGTCACCTGGAGGCTCTCTCTCATCTGTTCCTCTGCGTTCACAGCCGCATTTATATTCCGCCTGCCCTGCTGCTTCCTCAGGGGTCTGCGAGGGGTCCCCAGCAACCAGGCCCCCTCCCCCCACCAGTCCCTGCACGGGAGGCCAGGTGCCAGCCTGTTACAACAAAGGAGGAGGCGAAGGTCACCCCTTCTTCTGAACAAGGCAGATCAGGAGTTGGAGACGCTCCGTCTGTCCTTGCCGTGTGGCCTTGACAGTGGCAAAGTGGACCTGGCTGTGTGTGGGGAAGGGGGAAGTAGGCTGTCCCTGCTCCATAGAATCCCATTTGGTCCGATCTGCTGGTCCCTGCTGGGTGCCAGGCTTCCTGTTGGGCACTGGGGAGGCCACCAGTGTCCAGCCCTGCCCTCAAGAGGGTCTCAAGCACAGGCGGAGCACACACCAGGATCAGGATAATAAAGAACCCTCACGGGTACCATCCTCTACCAGTTTGCAAACTCCTTCTGCTCCCACCTCATGGGAGCTCCCCGCCCCCATCCTGTCGGACTGATATTTTGCAGAGGGGCAGACAGGACCCCTAAATAGCTAAAAAACAAGGACTTGGAAATCCTCTAGACCTGGATCAGATCCGAGCTCAACCATTCACTTTCTAAGTGGCTTTGGATAAACCACCTCACTTCTATGAGCCTCAGCTTCCTCATCTGTAAAATGGGGCTCATAATACTACCCAGCTCACAGGTGAGGGCTCTGTGACATATCGTGTATAAAGCCCCCAACGCTGTGCCAGGCACATGAAGATGGTCCCAGAACTCGAGGCATTATTGTGACTAACAGTATGTGCACCCTCGGTAGCACCTCCCACAAGGATGGGGTGTGAGGGTCCTCATGGTTTGAGAACTGGACTGTGTCCAGCGAGATCATCTAGTCTTGGATCCTGTCAGAGCTGGGCTCGAGTCCTGACTTGGTTACTCACTGGCTATGTGACTGAGGGCTGCTGCCTCATCTGTGAAATGGGAATAATAACCTTTCTATAAGACACTTTCTAGATCGGGTATAATGGCTATTGTTTGCTATAACACAGGGTGGGCAAGGAGGACCATGGTGTACCTGTGTGTCTAGTGTTGGGGGGGCATGAAGGAGACCTGGGGTCCATCTAGAGCTGGCCCAATACGGAGTTTGGTGAAAGGCCCGATGAAGGGGGACTGGTGGGTCCTTCCTGTGTCCTGGAGCCTCCCACTCCCCTGGGCACCCTGACCCCTCCTCCAATGGGGCCTGATGGGGGCCTTCACCAGGAAGCCTTTTCAGCCAATGGTTTGTACCTGTCCTTGGCCACAAGATGTCACCCAAGGAACAGCAAAGCAGTGGCCTGGGAGGAAACTGGCCAGCCCAGCGCCAGCCCAGGAAACAGCAAATCCCGGCCCTTCTCACATGACCCCCAGCCCTGGGAAGCCTCAGGGGAAGAGCCCGAGAAGGTGGGCATGCTACAGTGAGTTCAAGTCCCGACTTCCAGCAGAACATGACACGGTTGCCCCCAGTGAACACTAGTTTGTATAGACTCCCGCTGCCCTCGAATTAATAAATGGATGAGTCCCACCTCACAGAGTAGGAGTAAACAGTTCCCCGGGGAACAAGGGCGGGGAGGAAGGTGGCACCAACACACCCACACTCTGGTGTGACTGGGCTGCATTTGGGGCAGGCACTCAGCAGGGTACCTGACATCTCCATCCCTGCCCCGTGTTTGGGAAGGTATGGGGAGTACACGCTGAGAGCACATCCTCTGCCCCCCCGGACTCCCTCTTCCTGGTGACTCCATCTTCCTGGTTATTCAGCTCCACGTGGCCCAGCAGAACCCATACCAATTCTTTGCATGGCAGCCTGGATCTGGAACAGGGAAGATAGGGAGCAAGGGTATGATCCCTGCTCAGGAGTCCCCAGGGCAACCCCAAGTGAACCACCCTAAGAGCGGGCAGCCTGGAGTCCGGGGACCCCCTGCCCAGCCAGGGGCACGCAGCAGGAGATGTTGAGGCCCAGTCAAGTGCCCTGCTGTCTCCAGGCCTGAGGACCCGCTGCAGGTGGAGGACCCAGGTGTTCTTGGCCCCCACCCTGACCCTTAGGGCCCACAGACCTTGACCTTGGCCCAGAGGCCCAGTGTGCAGCCTAAGCTCCTCACAGACAGGACTTGGTACATCGTGCCTGCACTCCTTATCAGTTCCTCCACTAGATGGGGCTGCAGAGCAGTGTCCACCCACCTACGCATCGACCAGGTGGAGGCCATGGGCTTGGGGCAGGGTGCCCTCCCAGAGGATGTGAAGGTGGGGAAGTAAGAGAAACCCCCCTGTTGAGGAGTTACTGTCTGTCCTCTCCTCCACCCGCATCTGCAGACATTTGGGGACACCTGCAATTTGGGATGGGACAGTCCCCTAGGAGAGGACAGGCTCCCGGGAGATCATTGCTTTGTAGAGAAGTGTACAGGGGATGGGGCCTCACTGGGGACGGAGGGAAGGGTGGGGGCACCTGGGGAGGCTTCCTCCGGGACGGGCCATTTGAAGCTGGACAAGTGCTTAGGGAGAGGTATTGACGCCAGAAGGACCCGGCAAAGGCAAAGGCTTCTAGGCAGGCAAAGCATGACACTCAGGGCAGAGGTGAGAGTTCTGACGCCCCAGGTGGAGCTGGAGAAGGAGAAGGGACGGAGAGGCATATGGCTGAAAAGGAGGTTGGAGCCAAAATAGAAGAGAGAGGCTTTTAGGCAGAAGGGGAATCCGATCAGACTTGATGAATTCTAAGGGCACCTAGGAGAAAGGGCCTGGAACGAGTCGGGAGGCGGTTTGCGGGATCGGAGGCGGGGGAAAGGGCTCCAGTAGTTGGACGCACATTCAGGAGAAGCTGCTCAGGAGACCTCAGGAGGTTCGGATGAGCCAGAGATGGGGCAGTGAGGCAGAGCACCCGAGGCAGGATGGGGCGGGGTGCCTATGGACTGAAGTATCCAAATCCAGAAGAGTAAAAAGGAAAGCTTCAGAAAGTGTTCCACTCTAGTTAGTATTCATGACCACAGCACAAAAGACGTAGGTTCACTACAGAGCCTTTCAGTTAAAAATGGGTTCCTTCCGAGTGTTTCTGTGCTCACGGGTTGTTCATGGTGCCTGGAATGCCGAGGGGCGTAGCCAGTGCTGTCCGTCTCCGGTGACCTCCACGGTGTCAGTGTGCTTTAGCTACATCCCTCAGCTAAACGATAGCACAGGAGAAATATTTCAAGATTATGTATATAATCATAATATACCTATGAAAAAAACAGATACTGGAAAGGTCACTGAGATATTAGGGCCCAACCAGGAACAGCCCCTCAAAGTTGTTACTCGTCTTAGGTCTGGTTTGTGGCAAAGCTAAGATTAGAAGCATCTTCAGGCTCCCAGAGCGGGTACTACAACCACGCACCACTCAAAACCATGGCTTTTCAGTAAGTGGCAGGAACCTTCCAGAGAGGGAAAACACCTCTTCAGGCTGGTGGGTGTGGTCCAGCTTTGCCATGGAGGAAGTGCTAGGGGGAGGCTCCTACCACCTTCCCTTTCTGTCATCTGTCACTTTCTTAGGCTCTTCTCTCCTCCCCCTTCCTCTCCTGGAGCTGGCTTACTCCCCACCTGACCCCAAGGCCTCACTCCTCTTTTAGCAATAGCCACAAGAGGAGGAGCACTGGGCTGTTGGTGATCAAGAAGTGAGGTGGGCAGGAGGGAGGTCAGTAAGTCCAGGAGTTGGAGTCCATGGATTGACTGAGGGAGAGTCAAGTCAGAAGCCAGGGGCTGCTAGAACTAAGGCTGTTATTTCACACGGGACACCAGTTATAAGCGGAAACAAAATACAACAGAAATCAAGACATTTTGAAAGCAAAACAGTGAAGATTATGAGGAAGAAGACTAGACATTTTTTTTCATACAGAAATTTGAACACTGTGATCCTCTGGAGACGTTCAGCCATTTGAGATTTGGGAAAGAGACAGTTTTTACATAACCACCCAGGTTATGAGTAAAAAAAAAACAACACTTGTATTTAAGCAAATAAAAAGAGCTATCCTTGCAGGACAAATCGGACTAGCCATCTAGCAAAAGTTTTTTGGCTTTTTAAAAAGATATTTATTTTTGAGAGAGCATGAGCAGGGGAGGTGCAGAGAGAGAGGGCGACGGAGGATCGAGCCATCTGTGGGGCTCGAACCCACAAACTGTGAGATTATGACCTGAGCTGAAGCCAGACACCGACTGAGCCACCCAGGTCTGCCTTCCTCACAGCTGTCATCCTTGTAGGATGTGGGGCCAAGCCTTTAAAAACTGAACACCTTCTGCAGTGGATCCTGAATTATAAGCCGCATCAGAGTCAGATGGGGAGCTTGCTAGGAATGTAGATTCTTGGACCTCTTCCCTCAGAAATCTGATTTAATGGTTGGCTATGGGGTGAGATCACAAGTTTATGAACATCGCCGGTTGGGCAGTGCAGGTGGTCCACTGGCTCATAGTTGGTGAAATGCTGGCTGTCATGGCACTTCTCAAACTTCCCTGAGGATGTCACCTGGAGGACTTACTTTTGTTTTGATATAAAAGAAAACTTGAATGCTTGCCTTTAAAAATTATAAAGACTGGGGGCACCTGAGTGGCTCAGTTGGTTGGGCGTCTGACTTCAGCTCAGGTCATGATCTCACGGTTCGTGAGTTTGAGCCCCGTGTTGGGTTCTGTGCTAACAGCTCGGAGCCTGGAGCCTGCTTCAGATTCTGTGTGTGTGTGTGTGTGTCTCTCTCTCTGCCTCTCCCCCGCTCACACTCTGTCTCTGTCTCAAAAGTAAACAAACATTAAAAAAAAATTTTTTTTAATTATAAAGACTATACATGATTTGGAAATAACACTACCAAACAATGGCCAAATAAGAATTGTCCATTCCATGACTTCGTTTGGTCACTCAGAACTGAAATGTTACCAGCTACTGCTGTTGCTCCTTGTCGCCTTCCATGATTTTTATCTGTGAATTCACCATAGTCTACTTCCCTTTCCACATAAATTCGAGACCCATCTTCATATACCAATAGGCCACATCTCTGAAACTTGCCTGGAATAATGACATACTGTGCCATGTTGTCATTTGACATCGCCTACTTGGTGTGCTTCACTTTTCTCTCATCGCCACATCTCATCTGCTGCTGGAGAAAACACTGTTGACTGGGTGTTTGTCTTCCACCTGTCTCATGACAAGGTCCTGACCCACTTGCCCTAGTAAATGCACACGATTCAGAGACCTTTCAAGAACAAAACTGCTCGCTATTTCAGACTCAGGTCTTAAAAACTGATCCAAGTACCTGTAAAACAGGTCTTTGAAATACGGCTTCTTCTTTTTTTTTTTTTTTTTACAATTTAATCTTTAGCCTTTTCCTGACTCTCTAGGATTACTGGAGGATATAAAGATTGCTGGTTCCATCCTTAATAAATTCGAGTTTACAAACAAGAGTAACAGGTGATTCTCAACAAGGAAGTTTGGAAAACCATGGTTTACAGAACTCCCTGGGGCACAGTTGTAGGTCCCAATCCCAGAGATTTTAATTCATTTGGTCAGAGCGAGTCAGAGCAGAGCCCCTGACTCAGCTCACCAGGAATGATTAAGAAACATCAGCAGCTACATACATGAATCAACAGCCCTGGTTAAAAAACTTTTACCAAACCTACAAATTAAGAGGGGTAAGGAAAGCTGAAGTGAAAATGTCTTGTATTTTAAAAAAATCCCATTAGAAGGGGCACCTGGCTGGTTCAGTCAGTGGAGCAGGCTACTCTTGATCTCGAGGTCGTGAGTTCAAGCTCCATGTTAGGCATAGAGTTTACTTTAAAAAAATCACATCAGATACTCTTTTCATAGGAACATAAAATTTAATGGTTTTGGCCAGCAACATGCTGAATTCCTAGTTAACAGAAATAAGTCTACTGTGGTTTTCATGGTCAGCATCCACAACAGGTTCAATGACTTGGAACTGAGCACTATTCCCAAATGTGGAAGATGTTTTCAGGATCCCAAAACCAGAGATTTTCCAGCCTCTTTGGTCAATTTTCTAAAAAGTCTATGTACTGCATTTTGGTACCACAAGAAGATGGAAAAGGATTCTCCTGGAATGAAATGACTGAAGCAAAAGCTCTTCAATGGATACAGAAATCTCTGGGCAGAGGACACTTTTACAGCCAAGAGGAGCTTCTGAGAAAGGGTTTCCCTTCTCAGGATCATGACCTTTTACAGGCCGTGCTGCATGGAGGCCTAGCTAAACAGGGTCCCTAGCTCAGCATCCTTTGGGAAAAGCTACAAAGCCACTTCTTTGGAGAGAAGGGTTGAGCGGGTACAAACGTAACAGGAGCCCAAGCACACAGGTAATGCCAAGTTGGCAAGGAGAGTCGAATTCTATTTTCAGTTTTAGGCCAGTGATAGCATTAACTTTAATATTGAACAGATTGAATGAAAACTGAGCCCTAATAGAATTTTTTAATGTTTCCTTCTAAATGAGGAGCAGATACAGGGAAAGCACGTTTCCACCAGCAAGGGAAGCCTGCAGAGTGAGCTTGTGACTGGGCTCCTGGTCTAATAGCACCTCCCCTCAGCCAAAAAGATTAATAAAGGCTTCAGGGAATACTGTGATTAGGACTTTTGCTCTCAGAACTAAGGCTGATGAATAGCTACCATATACAAGGGCCAGATACGAACCGTGTTAAAACAGTAAATGTTCACAATCTTGTTAGTAACTGCTAGCTCCTTCTAATTCCTTCCTGGACCACGCTTAACAAATATCCTTAGATGTTCAGATGAAAAAAGCCAAATGTGAATTCATGGAGAACTTTAGTAATATTTGAAGTCAAAGAAACTTTCAGAAATGCTTCTGTGTACAAAATAGATGATGGAAACATAAAACCCAGTGAATTCAACTGCTCTCCCTTTTTAATCAGTTTTACAGAATGATACCATACATTAGTGATCACATTAGAAGACAGGATGAGTCTCCTGTACATATACAAGATTGTGCAAGCTCATTAACTGAGGCTTAGGTAAGGTTTTATCAGTTTCGAGAGGAGAGGCAGTACAATGCTTTTTAGTACAGGAGAAGCACAAGAATATGGTAAACAAGACAGAGTATCAACTCAGCAGGGGTGAATTCTTAAGGCGTGTAGCCCCTGCCCACACTGTCTGCCATTAACCAAGTGGAGAGGACTTCCCCACTCTTGAACTTAACCGTTGCTGAGCGCAGGCCTGTGGTGACTCCATAGCTCAACCACACCAACCATGACACTGCGCAAACTACGTTTTCCTTTCTCCAAGTGTTCTCCAGAGTAATAAAGCCGTTCCTGGTCATCTTACTTCTTGGATAACCTACATTCTAAGATATATTAAGTATTAATCTGGCAAATTCTCAAGCATTTTGGCATTCGAAATATCTAAAATATCTCATCACTGTTAATCTACTTACTAAAAAATCTTTGAGCTTCAAGAAGATTGTTTCTGATTCCCCCCCACCCCCCGAATTATGGCAATCAAATACAGAATAAATTCACTAGACTTAAAAGAACTAGAAAGAGGGCAAATATAGACTTTTCCTTAAAGAAATAAAGCAGGAACGGAGAAGCAGGAAGAAAAATCTAAGAAGCTAACCCCGTTACATTTCTACCACTCCTATGCCACCCCCTAATAATTTTGAGCAAGTTTGGTGCTCCTTTCCCTTTCCACACCCAATCACATCAGAGAAAGGAATCTTTAAAGCCTCACCCATTTAAAACATGGAGTTGACCTTTACTTGGCCCAAAATGAAATCCACAGGGCAGGCCACACAAAAATGGTGCTGCATGGGCACGTGGTCAGCGGCTGGGTCTTCCGGCAAGAGCACAGCCTCGCTACCATTTGGGCCAGGTTCCTGTTCTCTGGTTAGCACCTTAGCAACATGTATATTGAAAGTCTGCGTTAAACAAAGGATTCCAGGACACAACAGGAAAAGGCAAAACCATGCATCTTATCTATTTTCAATCTCTCACGAAGCCTAATTCTCTTACTACAGCAATTTAATATCTGTATTAAAAAAAGGCTTTCATAAGCAGGTTTTCAAAAGAAAAAAGCAGAAGCCAGCAATTCCTGGGGCTGAGATGTAAACTAAAGCGGAGAAAGAAAACAAAAATGTTTACCAGGTCTTAAAAAAAATAACAATTTTATGAAGAAAGACAATCTTCAATCTGTAGTTCTACTACTTAACTTTCAGGAAGCAGAATATTAACACAACAAACAAACTGATTTTTCATCAGAGAAGTTAATTGCAGAAAATTTTGGCGAACTGAGCCACTCTCTCTCCATTTAACATTATCATTGCAAATTCCACGTAATACTCAGTGGCTCCTGAATGTTTCCTATGGGTGATTTTATTCTTTTGCACTAATCCCTCATATAAAATAAGTACTGGGAGGAAGCGTAATAAGAACCAAAGAACAACTATTCGTCCTTCCCAGAGGAGCGAAATCAAATTACTCCGTCTCCCACCCTACCCTACTATGCAGATAGTTACCAATTCCTAAATTCAGAAATCAACACTATAAGAAATCATGCCGTGAAATCAAGCCAGCAATGGCTGATGCTGATTGGTTCTTGCTCCTAGAGGGGTTTGCAGAGTTTAAACGTAGCTGCTGTAGCTGCTCCTTAAACAGCCGGGCTGTGCTTCTCCCAAGCCTGGGCCTTGGTCTCAGAGGTGTCATCAGATGCCAGACCCTGGGGTCCGCCCTCACGCCCCCCACCCCCAGCACTGCCCTACTCTTATCTCCTGCCTCCAGCGCAAACCTACGCCCTTAACTCACCACCTTCTCCTCCACAGAAAAGAGCCCTGTGCAATGTCCACAGCTTCGTATTTATTTCCATAGTGATGACAGAGAATGGATTTACCAACCATTTGGAGGGAAAAAAAAAATTCTGTTAAAGCCCGTAAAAATGAATTTCAACTATTCCAAGTCTTCTATTGACTTAACATTTATTGAATCAAATACTGAAGTAAATGGACTCGCCCTAGGTCTTAGAAATCGTGTCAGACTGTTTGTCTTATAAAGTATTTAATGACAGGATCTGACTTCTAATATGTAGGCAGGTTTGACAGTCATAGCCCAGGAAGCATAGGACTCTACACAGATTTCTTGACCTAACATTCAAAAGGACATTTTGTAGTACTAGTTTAATTTTGATCTCTCCCTAAAAGGCAGAAACCACATCTCACACTCCTACGTAACTTGTTATCTCGGTGTTCTAAAATAAATGAATGAGAGGAGATGGGGACATAAAGAAAATCCAGCTTCTCTGGGCACAATTAAACTCAGAGGTCGCAGAGAGAAGACAGCCTCTGGATTCATGTGCTCACCGCTGTTTGTCACAGTTCCCTTAGAAACGCCTAGAAATGCTGCTAGCAACAAGGGACTCAAAGTATGGGACCGAGTTTGTTATAAAAGAAGCTAACCATGTTTAGGAAACATACAGAGTGAGAGCCGTCGATGACGACTTATGTACCAGACTTGTGCTTGAAGCTCTGGTGTGCCTCCCTAGCCAATTTCTCACACACCAACACCCATTCCTGATTAATCATCAATATACAAACCAAAATACTGAAACATAGACTTTTGTTCAGAAGAGGGAAATAAAGGCACAGAAACCTGCCAAAATAGATTTTTTCCATAAGAATAATATGGTTGATTAAAATAGTTTATCACTAGTAAAACTTGTATCACTAGAGCAGACAATACAAATTAGTTTTTAAAAAAATGACATTCACTGAATTCCTGGTCTGTCATTCAATGTGAATAATCACCAAAAATATATTACAATTAAAGGTTTAAAAGGAGTTCTGTTTGGGGTTTCTACACTGTATTTAGTATGTACCACAGTAACAGTATTAGGTATCTACTGTTCCTTTGTGTGTAACGCATGGCGACTGAAGAGTCTACGTCCCTCCTCCTGCAGGCTCAGAGACGTCCGTGGTGAGGAATGTCTACGTGATTGTTATACCCCTCATCAAAGGCAGCCTTGTGCATCAAACTCCACACCTAGAGAGTTCAAGAAACTGGTTTACACTTTAATAAATATTTCTGTGTATTTGTTTGTTGCTTTTAAGCTCAGCTTAAACTTTGTCAAGGAAACCATTTCACAAGAGGGTACGTCACAACCTACTATCAGCAATATTCCTTGTTTATTAGAATCTGAAGATGTCCATATTACATCAAATATAAATATATATTATATTTACATTTCCTTCTTAGCTTTTCAATCTAGGTGAGTGTATTTATAGATAATGCCACTAATGTCACCACTATTATAATCCTCAGTGCAACTGCTATTTTCCTTCCATTAGATGCATAGAAGATTAGGCAGCATCTAAAAAGAGGTGTACTGTTCTTTTTCTTTTTCCTTTTTTTTTAAATAAAAGGAAAGAATGGGTATTCATGAATGGAGATCTAGGAATTTTCTAGATTTTGTTCTGTTTTTAAATATTTCAAA
This sequence comes from Cryptoprocta ferox, assembly GCA_028646485.1. Lineage (NCBI taxonomy): Eukaryota > Metazoa > Chordata > Mammalia > Carnivora > Eupleridae > Cryptoprocta > Cryptoprocta ferox. Next base: position 9,587,252 of record CM053568.1, read on the forward strand.
ATACCTGAAAAATGTGGTCCCTTTTTGCAGTACTATTCTCTACTTGGGACAAGAAAATAACCAAATATGCAACAGAAATGAAAAGAGCCCAAAGAAAGGAGAACCTGCTTGTTAGCTCATTAATCTGTTTAGTAAAGATCTGTTTTAAAATGTCTGAATGCTGTACAATATTATACAAAAAACAATCTTCAGCCTTCAAAGCAGCTGGTACATTTTCTAAGAGATCCGTTTGCCCCCCTAACAGTCTGCTGCCTTGGTGGGCCGTGGTCTTGGTCACTTTCGGTCGTCGATAGTTTTAATGAATTCCACTGCTGCCGTGAACTGCATCCACCAGTAGGACTCCTCTCCAGACAGACAGCTGGCATAAAAGCTACTGATATACTGGACAGTGGACAGCAAACAGGGTGGATTTGCCTAGAGAAGTGAAAAAGAAGACAGTCAATTACTCAGATGTGTAACTCTGCAAAAACCATCTCAGTTAACATCTTCAAACGTTTTCCTGTGAAAGAGACACCAGTCCTTTTGAAAATAACCCCCCAATTCTTCTTCGGAGATAATTTATAAACGCTAGTCACTGTGAGTAACAACAGTATACTGGAAAGGCAACCCAGGTTCTAATGCCAGCTGAACTATTTAGATCTTTCTACCCTTGTATGTCAATGAAGCGTGCTGGTCCTTAAGGAGGCTGAACTAATCCCAGTGGACTTACTCAACGCATCCCAGGGTTCCAGAACGTTAGAGAAGGAAATAAATGCTGTACACCGAGAAAGAAAAAAACTAGAAAGATAATATAAGTTGCCAGAGGTAACACAGAACATCTCCTGCTTTTTCATTTCCTTCACATGGAGAGAAGGGACACGGGCGTTTTAAGTGGTTGGGAGGGCACGTTAAGGCCTGTGCCTCAGAACGAGCTCAGACTGGCTCCGCAGGGAATGAGACACATCACACCTGGAAGACACAAGGCCGATGGCCGACAGCAGGAGTCAGGAAGGCTGACCGACCGCACGCTGATCCTATGGGCTGCTGACTGAGCTAAGAGTTCAGATTGCAGAAACACCACAATATCAAGAATTAGTAAAATATATGTCAAATATACTTTAGACAGCAACACACGGGCTGGGCTGACTGGAACACACAAGTGACATGGTCACTTGGTGGCTGTGTCCACCCAAACTGCACGGTCCCCCTGAAAATGCTCACAATAAACTGTTTAAATGATGACATTTCAATTTTAAAATCAAAAAAAGGCAAGAGACGTCAGTACGTTTTAAGATAATATGGCACAGGGCACCTGGGTGGCTCAGTCACTGAAGTGTCCGACTCCTGATTTCAGCTCAGGTCATGATCTCACAGTTCATGGTATCAAGACCCACATCAAGCTCTGCGTTGACAGCCCGGAACCTGCTTGGGATTCTCTCTCTCTGCCCCTTCCCCGCTCACATTCCCTCTTTCCCTCTCCCGCCCCCTCTCAAAATAAATAATAAATAAATCTTTAAAAAATAAAATAAACATGGCACAATTACAAAATAAGAGGCTAAAAGGAGACAGGTGTTCGGTAGATTTGATGGTTCAGGTGACAAGGACTATGAGGAATTCAATGTGGAAGAAGATGGTAAGAGCACAATAAAACGAATTTTCCCTCATTCATTCACTCAGTAATGACCTACTGAGCCCCAAACAAGAACCTCAGGCATGTAAAAATTGAAAATGTTCATCTAGGAATCTGGTCCTCCTATCTTTTGAAAATCTTAACTTCTGGGCAGAATAAGACTTCACATTAGACACTTTCTTTCTGAGTAACACAGAGCTTGAGACTGGGAAGAGCCAAGGTCTCTAGAGCACGTGAAGCCCCACACCACCCTGCTCAGAACTGCCAAGTAAACTCTCTTCGTTAATAGTAGTGAGGGGCCTACCTTTATCAACACAAATACCAAAACGGGGACAAAGTCATCTGCTCCGGGAACGGAGTCCTCATTGGCCAGACTCAGGAGGTTCATGATCGTGGAGCACATTCGCAGGATGCACTGCACTTTGTCCCGGGGCGTCTTGTAAGCACTTATTGTCCTGATTTCTGACTGTGCGGATGGCCACGGTGCCTCCCGAAGATAAACCTAAGCGAGATCACAAACAGACCCGGATCCTGAATCCAACAGCAACTACAGGAAGCGATCACAACAACCTCCATGTCAGGAAGCAGAAGGGTAAGTCTGGTGCCTTTTCCTTTCTTCAGTAAAACCAGATTGCCGTTCCCTCCCTTCCAATAAGACTGAAGCTTAACTTTTAAACTTTTAAATAATTTGCTTTGCATTTTCAAATCAATCAATCCAGATACCCATTAATGGAGCAAGGGGTATCCGATAACACCCAGCCTAGACCTCATAAGATGTCAAACAATTACCTTTCTTAAATAGCTAGAATGGAACTTCTCTACATGGAACAGCTGATTCTAAAAGCACAAACAAGCTACTTCTGAAGGAAAATATTATAAAAATACGTACCTTTGTTGCAGTAGTTCTAGAAAAAACAGATTTTAAAAAATCAAGGTAATTTATAAACTTATGCTGACATTTCATTAATGGGGACTTCACTAAAACAACCAGAAAACTCAAATACCTGAAACTTTCCATTATTTTGTAAAAGTTATATGACACTAAAAGGTAATTTTGATGTCACATTCAGATTCAATTCGTTCCCCCGGAACACTAGTTGTCACGCTCTGTGGAGTGCCACCAGATCCCTTACTCAAATGGGACATTTCTGAAGAAACCTGGCTATAAAAACATCCCTGGAGAGCAGGGCTGCCCCAGGCAGAGCAGGTGTGGACAGAAGCCCCACCTGCATAATGAGCGGTGAATGGGCAGGGGCCCCTCAGTGCAGCCCTTCTCCTCCTCCCCCCACCAAGGCCGCTTCCATAGCAGGATATGTTAATCCTAGGACCTCTGAGAACTTTAAAGTTAGAAATGCATCAAATGCAAATTGTGTTTTATAATTTAGTACGTTGTTTCCTTGGAAAATTGGTAACATGCATATGGTGTATCAAGCAACTACTACATAAACTTGTATTACCTCTGGTATTTGTAGAGCTCTGTGATTTGCAGTCACTACTTTAGACAATCTCTGAATATGTTCATGAAGGACCCTGAAAATCCCAAAAACACATATGTAAATACATATTTCAGAAAAAAAGGCACGCAAAGAGTCTTAATTGGTTTTTTCCCAAAACATTTAAAACGTTAAGACTTCTTTCGAGATACAGATTATAATCACGGTTGAGACTCTCTTAGCTGTAAGTATTCTCTCTTGTCAAAAAAGTCTCACACTTAGGATCTCGTTAGAAATGCTGAGTGGGCTGAGGGGAGGCAGGGAGAGTAGGGAAGCCCTTCCTTCCCAGCCCAGTTCGGCACTCCAAGGGAGAAAGGGGAAGAGCCCTAGCCCAGAAGCTACCTGGACACATTACTGAGTAAAAAAGCACAGCGGAAGTAGAGGGATTAAAAGCCAGAAACCAAAGATCACAGAAGCTCAGATAGAGAAGGGACTCAGAACACTCAACCTCTCTCACATTTCATAGATGAAAATAATCAGGCTTAGACAGGTGAAAGGTCACACAAGGGTTAGTAGCAGGGGCTAAACCCAGCTTTCCTGGCTTCTACTGTTCTTTCCTGAACATTGGTTAACTGTGCACTCTATAAAACCTGAAGACATGCCACGGAGGAGAGGGAGCCTATTATTGCTCTTTGCAGGAAATATAGTTTGAATATCCCTACCCCTTATCCCATTCTGTAAGCTAAAAACTGGTCTCTGAAAAGAAAATATGTCCCATTTGGTACATTAAGTACAGAAGCCTGAGTGTGTCTCTCAGACTATCAACAAGTGGGAGAGGCAGGCTAGAACACCCTTAACCCATTCGCAGAAGAGTGAGCACTCTCAAACATACACGCAAGACCTTAGCATTTCCGTGAAAGCAAGCTTCTGTTAACCACTCATGACTCATCCTGAGGTCCTGTCACACGGACCCCTGAAGAGTCACTGGCACAGGAAGCCAGTGTTACTGCTGGAGACACAGCAGCCACCTCCACACGCCTGGGGCAGAAACAGGGTTGTGAAGCAGTGTTCAAAAAAGTACAAGAGAGGGAAAGTGAATATGAGATATCACCCACAGTCTCATTACCCCCAATGTAACCATTGTTACCACTCCAGGGCTGTTTTTTTTTTTTTTTTTCCCCAGGATAAATTTTTTTAGGATTACTTTTTAAAAGAAGCTTTACTGGGATACGATTCATACACCATAGATTTTTTTTTTTGACATTCAAATATATAGCTTTTCATTCCTAATAAATAAATAATGAGCATATAGAAGTCAAGCCCTGTGCTTGATGCTGGGCCAGATGGTGAATAACAGCATTATGTTCCTGCTCTCATGGAGCTGACAATCCAGTGGGGGAGAGAAGCGTCCACCAGATGACCACACACAGCAGAGATCAAGAAGGGGGTGATTCTGCCCCCCCACCCAGGGACATCTGGCAGTGCTGGAGACATTCTGGTTCTCACAACTGGTAGGGAAGTGCTAGCATCCAGTGTGTACAGACCAGGGATGCTGCCAAACATCCTGCAAGGCACACAGCAGCCTCCCATACCAAAGAGTTACCTGGCCCCACGTGTCAGTAGTGCCAGGCTAAGGAATCGTGACTCTACCAAATGTGAAACCCCAACAGTGGCAAGTGCTAAAGAAAGGTACGCAGGCCCGAGGGAGCCATGCCAGGGACGGAACCTGGTCAGAAAGGTCAGGAGAGTGGTGCTGCAGTCAAGATCTGAAGGATGAGGAAGAGCAAGAAGAGGAAAGAAGGGGAGAACAGGTGAGGCAGAATAGCAGCAGGGCCTTCCAGAAAGGAACTGATACACCCTCCGGCCTAATTCCCCACTCCCTGAAAACAGAGTGTTATCCTTCTTTCTGACCTTGTCACTCAGATGGGGGGAAAGGATAGCATGCACTGCCTTTACTGGCACACACAAAGTGTCATGCACAGCCTGTAAAACACAGGACCGGCTGCTGTAGCCCTATGTGGTCAACACAGGCGCAGTAAACATGGGAGTGCTCACTGGTCACGAAGTATGTCCCCATCCTGGTTAGGGTAGAAAGCAAGCTTGAAAATCCGATTCATCACACTTCGTTCAATGGCCAGCTGAGCGTCCTGCAGCTGCTCCTCACTCGCATTCTGCCATATGACGTCCTGGGCCATCGCACCATAGAGGAACTGCAGAAAATCTTCTACCTGAGCAGTTTTATCATCAGCTGCTGTGAGTTTCTGAAAGTCTCCAAGGCAAAACAATAATATTTTTAAATACACTATCTGAATAATTTTAAAAAGGAAATTACAGAAATCATTTTAATCACTAGCTCTGCAGAGAAACATGCAAAAGTTTAAGAACAAGGGGTTTATTACAAAAATGATGTACTTTGAAAAAATTTTTGAATTTAAGAAAAAATATAATTTTAAAAATGATATAAAAATGACATACTTTGACTAATGTATAGAATTGCTGAATCTCTACACTGTACACCTAAAACTAATAGAACATCATATATTAATTATAGTGGAATTTAAAAAATTAAAATTAAAAAGTTAAAAACTTTTTAAAATTTATATGCTTTATTTTTACATATGAGAAAAATATATACAGGATCCAAAACTCTAACCGATTTTCCCCATTTTGTATAAACTACAGATATTCGATTCAGGATAAAAGGGAATGAATTGGTTGTACATCAAGGTTTAATTATTAAGAATCCATAAAACACACGGGAATTTAAGGGACTACTTGTAGCCGTGCAGATACTCAAATCAACAAGAGAAAAATTTCCAAATGTCTCCACGAATCCATGGGTAAAGAGATGCTTTATCTAAAGGTCTTTAGTTACCTTGAATGAATTCCCTGATCTTCTTTTCTTTGCTCTCAAGCAGCAACCTCACACAGACGGTGGTAAAGTATCGATTGGCCACCTCTTTGTCCCGCAAGACCCTTTGCAGTAGCCTCTCCAGGTGAGCCTGCGTGGTCTGCAGTCCTTGCCGACAGCGAGTGAGATAAGCAATATAGGGGGCCCTTTTCCTAAAAGGAAATAACGCTTTGCAGGACATCACATACATACAGTACACACTTTTTTGGAGACTAGGAATCTTAATTTTTTCTCTCGCAGACTTTGGATTTACAAATTAGCCATGTCAGGCTGCAGACAACTGTCTTAAGCACTAATAATGCTGCCTGCTCAAGAAACAGAACCATTCTGCATGTTTGTAAAGAATAACGTCTCCTGGGCTGAACACGTAGGTACCTAACTCACTAAATGTCACTAAGTCCCTTGGCATCATTGGTCGATTTTATATTGGCCCAGTCTCCACGCTGGTAGGATAGGACCTCCTACTTCCCAGGAAATTGAGTGCCACAGGAGACTAAAATAACTGCAAAATATAGGTTAATCCACCACTAGATCATTAAACATATCATCAATTATTTGCTTATGGTCTAACTGTGACAATCATTAGAGCACCCATTCCCTAAGCTCGGGGGCCTCTTCATTTCCCAAGGGTCTCTATTACGTTCTTCTCCTGAACTGTTAGCAAAGGTCTGGCAGCATCGCAGAGAGAGGGCAGCAATTTTTAGGCCGACTCCTTCCCTACTCTGGGAAATAGTTTTTCATATCACCCTGAAGAAAAGGAGAAGGATATCCTAGTTATCCTGGCCCCATCTCTGCTAAGGCTGCTTCTGTGCAAAGGTGAAGGAAACCGAACTTCTCTGTTAGTGAGAACTGCTCACTGACAACTACATTTCCAGATAAATAACCAAATGCGTTCCTTGGAAATCCACATCCAGGTAAACAGCCAAGCACATTGCAGTAAGCCCAGATTCATTTGTGAAATAAAAAAAGATACTTGGAGCTGAAAATAGGCTGACAAGTGAAGCAAGCTGGGTAATTACCTGTAGTCCTCGGCAATAGAGGCCAGCAGTTTCCTACAAGTTCTGTTATCAAAGCGGCACACACAGCGCATAGTTTCCTGAAGTTGAGCCATTAAGTTCTTATCTTGTAAATTAATTGCTTCAGCTATTTGAACTTTTAAGAAGCAAACAATTTCATTGTCTAAACAAACAAACAAACAAAAAGAATTCTGTTATTGTTGAGAATTTCCATTGTACACCATCCCTCAGCCTTTGGGATATCCCGTTCTGGTCTACCACGGATCATTGCTATGAATTACTATATAGCTTGAACACAGTGGAATATGGGTGGTTTCATATGATCCAACCTATAAATACAGAAAAAACCTACCTTCTGGGTCTGTGTGGTCTGGTAAACCATTTCTTGTTGAATGGGTTAGCACTGGGAAAGCAATGGAATCCGCAGAGCAAAGAGCAAGTCTCAGTTTCTTTTTTGCATCTCTGAAGAATGAACCAAAAGTATCTTAATTTCTGTATCCAGAGATGGTCACATTTTATGAACACTCACTATACAAACTAATATGCTACCTGGAGCAGAAGTAAAAAATTAATTTTTTAATTTACTGACACCTCACTTAAAGGAACAGGCTTTCTCGTTACCCGAGGAGCAAGGCTGTAAAAATGCTCTGGGCAAGGACCATTCTGTAAAGTCACCAGAATCAAACAAATCCTTCTGGAACCTGTAACATATACTGAGTCCCACAACGGCCACCGGGAGGAGAATGAGAAAGGGCCATGATGCCAGGGTCAGGAGGGACCACAGATGTCACCAGAACCGTCTCACCATCCAAACCAAGAATGCTGTCCATGTCTCCTGAGAAAGGTTGATCTTGCCACAAGACAAGCTCACCACTCGACCAGACGCCCTTTCTATCACTCTACTGCTTGAAAGTGTGGCTGACCCTACCGCACGCTGTTTCCCCCAGCATTTCCCACGTGGGCGGGGACCTTGGGGTCTGCAAAGGCACTGCGACTTGTTTCATTTAAAGGACTTATGTGGTCCCTGTGAGCACACGAGGTGGTTGTTTTTTCACCCCTGAATTAAAGCCTTTGATGTATGGCATCCAAAGTGAAGCAAAGTTTTCTCAGGAAACTGCATTTCATTCATTCTCTCTGCTTTATACTTCTTTTTTTTTTTTTTTTAAGACAGAGCGAGCACAAACGGGGGAGAAGACCAGAGGGATAATCTTAAGTAGGCTCCACACTCAGTGCAGAGCCCAATGTGGGGCTCAATCCCACAACCCTGGGATCACGACCTGAGCTGAAATCAAGATTCGGATGCTCAACCAAATGAGCCACCCAGACGCCCCTGCTTTATACATTTACTAGGTGGCTCAATGAATCCTGTGACTTGCAGTGACTGCAGTGCTGATGGAAAGTCCAAACTCATGAACTCAAAATCCTATCAGAGAAATACCTGTATGAGAAAGCGGAGTCCTGAGGGTGGGCCGCTTGGCTTGCGGAGTCCGGGAGGTCATCGGCTGACATGTTCTGCAGTGTTTCCTCACGAGGAGAGTCCTGTGCACTCTCACCATCACCCATGACCTCTACACAGACCCACCCCCAGAGAGAACAAGCAGGTTAACCTGGGAGTCTAGCAATAGTAGCTGTTCAGAGCAACTCAACAATAAATTAGCACTGTGCTCTACAGCCAAAGTGCTTCAAGAAAGAAGGAAAAACATTCCATTTAAACAAGCTGATAGCAATGACAATAGAGCAGTTGTTGAGAAGAAAATGATTTTTACTTCCTGTACCACTCTTAATCCAAAACAATAGTCTGTGACTTAACACATAATGCTCTAATCAGATTCACTGAACTACAGAACTAAGGGGCCTCAAAAATCATTCTACATAAAACCCTCTCATTTTACAGACATGGGGGCTCGCCCAATTAGAAAGCGGCTTGCTGTAAAGCCCTGGGCTAGCTGGCGGCTGAGGTGAACCTCGTGCCCTAGTAAGGAAGCCAGGAGACCTGAGCGCCCTTCCCACTGCCCAAGAATGAGCTGGGACGAATTCGAAAATGCAGCCAGGACAGATCTGTGGTTCCCGCGAGCTGTTTTTATGTTTCTAATTAACCAATTCAGAGAATATGCTCATGTATAAAATCAAAAGGAATAAAAATTCAGTAGCATAATAAAGATACTGTGCTTATGTAGGGCAAATATGTTTATTAGGAGACAGTTTCAAATGCTTCAGGAAAAAAAGAAAAAATACACAGAGAGAAGGTGGCAAAATGTTAACACCTGATAAAGGTAAAGGAAATATGGACCTTCACTGTACTATTCTTTCAACTCTTCTGTTACTTGAAAGTTTTCAGAATAATAATTATGGGAAGTTCTCCTCTACTCCGGCTCCCCATTATGCTCTCTATGAATTCCCCCTGAGCTGGTTCACATTACAGGTTTGTCAGAAATTCTTCCAGAGACACTCTGTGCATATACAAGCATAAACACATGTGCATACAATTTATGCTTTTTATACTTTTCTTTCCTCTTACTTCATCGTGGGGATTATACCATATTTTTCTGACCGCTATTCAAAGTAGCTACAAAAAAAGCTACTTTTTATTCAGATCATCTTTTTCACTGATACTAAAGTTAGTACAGTTGACCCTTGAACAACACAGGTTGGAAATGCATGGGTCCACATATACATGGATTTGTTTCTCTTTTTTTTCCCAACATTTTATTTTTAAGCAATCTCTACACCCAACGTGGGGCTCAAACTTACAACCCCAACATCAAGAGTCACCGGCTCTTCCGACTGAGCCAGCCAGGCGCTCCTATGTGGATTTTTTTTCAATAAATATATACAGTACTGGGAATGTATTTCCTTAACAATGATTTTTACAACACTGTCTTTTCTTTAGCTCACTTTACTGTAAGAATACGGTATATTATACACATAACATACAAAATATGTGTTAACTATTTGTTATTGTTAAGGTTTCCAGTCAACAGTAGGCTATTAGCAGTTAAGTTTTGGGGGAGTCAAAAGTCACATATAAATTTTTAACTATGCAGGAAGTTGGTACCCCTACCCCCTTTCCCACCCCCCACCCCCGCACTGTTCAGGGTTAACTATATTCAAGTGTTTATCATGATTATCACCTGTACTTTCATAGTTTGCCATTGCTCCTTCACTGGGGCTGGTTCGTTTAATGGCATTCCTGTATTTGTCCAGAATATCCTCAGCGACCTGAGCTTGTGCACTGAGTCTAGGGCTGGGATCATCTGCAGGGGAAAGGACAGTGAGAGAATTAGCTCCCCTTGGTTTGCCACCAACTCTGATGTTAGTATGACACCAGTAGCATAATCCCAAAGACGGATTAGGAGGTGAGACTTAAAAAGAGCACATATCTCAATGTTAAGAGGCACCATGCAGCTGCCTGCTCATCCCATTTCTAGGTCTGAGAGCCTTGCCAAAGCACACAATCGGGAGGATTAGCTCCACTTTCTCATCATCACCAAAATTCTGCATGATAGTGTTAAGAAATTCAGTGCAGACTAAATGGATGATGGATTTCTAAAGTGCTTTACACTCAAGTCACTGTTATTAGCAATGCATGCTAACAGAACTTCCAACAAGGCATTTTTATAGGCAGATTCATTTATTCAGACATCTCCATGCTGAAGGGTAAAAAAAAGTATCAAATTTAGAATTAATCCCTTTTAAATAATAAAAAATGTCTTCCTCCATTCTTGCTGTATGCCTTTCTCTCTATATACATTTCAAAACTTTAGATATTAATAGTCTGTCTCACTAAATCTCACCACAACAGTGAAGCTGCTGGAAGAGAGCACTTTTGTGAATCTAGCCACTGCTGGAGAGTACTGGAATTGTACCGAGGGTATATGGAGAAAAAGCTTATCACAATCACAGATGTAGCACTGTTTACTTTCAGGACCATTATCCTGTCAGCAAAATCAGCAAATCAAAATGTGTTTCTGGAGCCTAGATGGCAGAGTCATTAATTAACAGTCATCAAAGCAAAGAGCTGCTACAGATCTACGGGACAAACTAAAAGTTCGATAGTGAAACGCAAACTCCTGAGATAGATCTAGATCGAGCAGGTAACCACAAATGTCCACATTCTGGCAGAATCCCATTTTTCAAGAACTCTAATAACACATAAAAAAAAATCACTAGATTATATATATGTGTGTCCAATAGCAGTTAATAATAATAGCAGCTAACATTTCTTGAGCGCTTACCACATGCCAGGAACTGTGCTAAGCACCTTATACAAACAATTTCAATCATCACAACAACCCTACAGGGAGGTACTTTTATCACCCTCATTCTCTAGAGGAGGAAATCAGGTATAGAAAGGTTAAGTAGTATATGCTCATGGGTTCTTTCTGTTTCTAAATAAATAAAATTTAGTATCCATGTCTCTGTATAATTGCGGTAAACTATAGAGAAAGAGGATTTCCAAAGTAATTGAATCTTTCTGCTGAAATGGTATTTAAATTCATGAGAAAAGAGTCCTAATAAAATCTGGTCTTCTTCAAAATGTACACTGATAAAACATTTATCATTACGAAATCTTTCTTTGGAAGGGGAGTATCTTTTTGCTATTGGTTTTGAGTGCCGTTGAGGGTTCTGAAAAAGGGACAATAAAGTTTTGCTAACCAAAGGGAAACCCATGTCAGTTATAACCTCTATTTCTATGCCATTCTTAAGAATTTTATCCCAGGAAGGGGTACCTGGGTGGCTCAGTAGGTTAAACTGACTAGGTAGGTCTGACTCTTGACCTCGGCTCAGGCCATGATCTCACAGTTCATGATGGGCTCTGTGCAGGCAGTGCAGAGCCTGCTTGGGATTCTCTCTCTCCCTCTCTCTCTGCCCCTCCCCTGGCTCTTTCTCTCAAACAAATAAACAAGAGCCTGCTTGGGATTCTCTCTCTCCCTCTCTCTCTGCCCCTCCCCTGGCTCTTTCTCTCAAACAAATAAACATTAACAATTTTAAAAAAAAGAATTTTATCCCAGAAAAATAAGAAAAACAAACAAAAAATGCTGTATATGTGAAGCTGTGATCATTATTTTCACAGTAAAAAACAGGATACCATTTAAGTATCCAAAAGCAAGAGAACACTGCCATAAAATGATATGACAGATTATCTGTGAGTCAATACAAATTATTAAAAACCAACCATGTCAGTAGAAACTGGAGAGGGTTTAAGAAATCACATTTGGTAAAAGAAAGGTACAAAGGTACACACATACTCTGATTCAGTTATGAAAAAAGCCACGTACAAGTATGGAAAGACTGGGAAAGACGACGGAAAAAAAAAAATAGGGTAACTGGATTATGGACAGACTGTTAAGAAATTTCCTTTCAAAACATTTAAAAATTGATTTAATGATAATTTTCAACAATTAATTAGGACTGGGTCGAAATATTTCTACATGAGTAGGGAATCTAAATTGCTAGAATCAAATACAGAGAAAATGAACTATCTTACAGAAAAAAAACTTACCCTACTTAGCTTCTAGATTAGGCACCAAGAACCAAGAAATATGTTTGCCCAAAGACGCAAGTAAAAAATAATTTATAACTTCTCCAATTATTAATTTGGGATTTTAGAAACATGGGATATCCTTAAGAGAATAAACACTGGTGGTGTTCTAACAAACTAGGAACATGGTCAGGAAACATAAATGTTTCCAATTCTTCTCAAGCAGACTGTAAGTTCCTGAAGAACAGGGGGACATGTGATTTGACTCAGTAACTCCAACACTTAGCACAGTGCCTGGCACGGGTCAGATGTTCAACAAGCATCTGCTGACTGACTAAGAGAAGCTTGGTGGCTTTCAGCACAGAGCCATGGCCTGGAAGCCCAGCTCCCACTCTCCAAAACCCTTCATTCCAGAAAGTCACCAGACCAGAGGGTATGCTAGCCCACAGAAATACATCCAACCACAGCGAACCAGATATGAGAATAACATGCATTAAAATGGGATTCTACCTGTACTATGCTGAGCTCTCTGAGGAGGATGTTCTTTGGAAACCTATACCATTTTTTAGTAAAAAATCTTTATTTTAACTTAGTGGGATAACATAATTGAAAATCAAGGTAAGGAAAAAAAGAGGTGAGAAATTAATTTCCCTCGAGATGCTCTACAGTCATTGGAAACAGTACAAAGCTATCAGACTCAAGGTTGGGACATTAACACTACTTCTCAAACTCACTCCTTTTAGGGTGCTCATTCATAATGTGCCAAACAGAAAGCTGCAAAAATACAAATGCTGAATAAAGTAAGAACCCAACCCCTAGGTGTATTTTCCTTGGGCCAGATAGCAATGTTAAAAGGATCCAAGCTGTAAAAAATTGGCAAAGTTTGTAAATTTATGATATTGTTTGAACATTTTATCACACAAAAAGGAAATGATTAGGTAAAGCAGAATTTCACTATGATCCTGAACAATCAAGAACTACAGATGGAAATAAATTTAGAATTCTCTGATCAACGTTAGAGAAAACTATACAATCAATGTTCCAAAGATGTGGCATGCATCGCACTAAAACCATCACCACACTTTCCTAAAAGGCACTGTGTGTCATCATCCCACTGCCATGTCAAGTTGCAGAGTGTGCCTAGAGGCCCAGGATCAGGGGCCTCATCATAAACAGAAGTTATGATAATGAGGATGATGATGGTGGTGGCAGTCTGCAGGAAGAGCACACTGAGATTCACTGTGGCCACCAACTTGATACCACAGAGCTATGAAGAACATACTCCCCACTCTACACACACAAACACACTCTTCTAAAAAGGCAACGCTTATGGCACCCAAGAAAAAGTGTTATGAAATATGTGCTCTGGGAATGAAGGAGCCAGGAAGTCCATGGTCTACAAACCTGTGAGTGTTGAGAATCTGTCAGGCCCCAGATCATCTTTGTCTTTTTCTTGTTTTTCTTTCTTTCTAAATGGTATAGGAGCTGGAAATTAAATAAAGTCAGTAGTGTGACATATAACATACTGCACTACTCGGAAGACAGCAGTCATTTTGGAGTATTAACTGGTGTGCCAACATTTCTAAGTGAAAGGAAGATGAAAAGTTTAAAAGCTAAGAAATCCCAAGTGTCAACTGATAATCGTTCTTAAGATAGCATTGACGGTTCTTACAGAAGCTTGCAGAATCTGCTTTGGGGTCATCTGCCACAGGAAGAATGATTTAATTCAAATCTATTGGGACTAAATCAAAACCACTGACTCTTAACCTCTGCTCAAAAACAACACACTCAAAGCTGAGTCTCATTCTCTCCTTATCAAGTGGGCTTGAGTGCGGCGTGAAAGCAGTGTTCCTCAGCTCCTGAGCGCCACAGTGCCGAGAAGAGGCCTTCAGAAGTCCCTAGCTTTACTCCTGAATGATCTCTCCTTGCAGGAAGAGATGCTTTTGCCAACTCAACTCTCAATATCTACTGGTACAATGCCAGGCTATTCACAAAAAAAAAAAGCAAATAAAACAATTTTATACAACTGACTTCCAAAATAAACACTCACTATTCTTCAGAATATAAACATTCTCAACGAACATAAACATAAAAAGCTTAAGTTATTCCAGGAAGGTAAAGGATGAAGTTTCAATGTTTAATTACCAATAGCATCCCTTTTTCCTGTAATAATTATTAGCAAGGCATATGTCAAAAGTCCTATCTTTAACTTCAACAATATATATTTAAACAACCGTCACCTGCCTGACCTCCATGTATGAAACCACTACCACTTCATGCAAAGAACAAGAACTATCATTTCTAACAGTCTGCCTTAGCATTCACCTGAGTGAAACCATTTTCTATGCCCTCAAAACAGCTAGAAACGTAGGCCCAGCAAGCCTCACAGAGGAGTTGACATATTGGTTCTCTGGAAGAGATTTGGGGGCTTTGCTTCTTGTTGCTAATATAATTCTAATATTTTATAAAATTACCTTTAGGCATGGCAGAAACAAAACGTTTTCTCCACCAAGGTCTGTTCCTGTCTGATTTCTCATCATCGCTATCTTTGCGTTCTTCAGTCTGTAGAAAAAGTTTGATGCTTTATTTGGAGTTGGACAGCAGGATAAATTACTATGAAAAGGATTTCAGTTTGTCTGTGAAATACAAAAACCACTCTTGTTTGCCTTAAAAGCAAACTGTTCTTATTGCTGTATAGGCAACTTCTGAAACATGGAAGCATACCTTTTAAGCACCAGACTATGATCTGCTTGAGGGCAGGCACTATCTCATTACTGTTAAAAAACTGAAACCTTAATACAGAGCCTAGCATACAGTAGGCACTCAATAAATATTTATGGAAGGAGTAAGTGCAATGCAAAGAAAGTCTAGAGGGGTAGCAGAGATGACAGCAGGAGCAGTAATAATAAAACTGAGTATGTACTGTGTGACAAATACTGAATATAAGGATATATATTGTCTCATTTAAACCTCACAGTCGCCTTAGGAGATAAATACTACCATTAAGCTCCTTTTATAGATGAGAAATAAGGGGCTAAAAAAGGTTATCTCCCCATCTTCCCCAAAGTTACACAGTCTGCCTATGGCACAGCTGAGACTCAAACCCAGATCCCACCGACTTCAAAGTTCATGTTTTGATCACCAATTATAATTATAATGAGTTATTAAGATCACATGTCAAAGAGCGGAGACTGTAATTCCTTTACCGGCCTATCATGTGACCTTAGACAAATCATTTACTTTCTCGTGTCAGAAGGAAACTGTAAGATTTAAATGAAATTAGATAAATTCTTGCAGAAAAGTTAAAAGTGTCATAAAAATGCAAAATACATTACTACAAAAGCAAAACAGTACAGGTTTCCCATGGACTACAGCTGTGGACACACTAGATGGACAGATCACCCTTCATCATGACTACTGTCTATCCTTCCTCTTAGATTTATATATACCATGTTTATTTCAATACCAAAACAGGCAGGCAGATAGAACACTAAAGCTGACCACAATCAGCAAAATTCTTCGATATGGCCTGTGTCCCATACCTCTCCTCTTGAGGAGTCCTTACTCGGGGATGAAGACGATGAATGAGGTGCAGCCACCAAAGAAGTAGCACCAATGGCTGCGGCTGGAGGGAGTTCTCGCTCTTCGTTCCCTGGACGTCGATTCCAGCTGGGGTCACTCATAGGTCGCCGGACAGACGAGACTATATCGGAGCTCCTGCTGCGCACTAATCTCTCAGGGTATGAATGCCTTTGCCTGAATGCCTCCATCTCAGCTGGGGTTAAAACATGGGAACCAAAGTTTGGCAACCTGGCCTCATTTCCTCCCACAGCTCCTTCAAGGATTGGGGGATCTGGTGGTGGATGCGATGGCCTGGCATAGTGAACCTTTGGCCTTACCACAGCAGAAGCCCCTAGAACAGAGGAAAAAAAGTTTGCAACTGAGACAGAACTAGGCATTATAATGCCAAAAAAGGCATTAACAAAGGATTTGGGTTCTGTTCTCCTGCCCAGGGTAAGAGTCAAAAAGCTCATCTGACTAGTTTACCTTCATGTGAAGAGAGTGGATCAAACATAGCAAGTAGAGACTCTGACTGAGAAGGAGGGGAGGTCAGCTGGTGAGCGCCTAAAACAAACAGACAAACTGTAAGACCAAATCAGAACTCATCACTCAGTAAGGGTTTCTACACAGTTGAAAAGGTTCTAGCATTCTTGCAGAGTTTTCCTTTTCTGATCAATAAAACTTGAGGGGCATAACAGAAAAAAAAAGAAAAAAAGAATGTGGGGTGCCTGGATGGCTCGGTCAGTTAAGCATCCAACTCTGGATTTTGGCTCAGGTCATGATCTCATGGTTCGTGAGTCTGAGCGCCACTTTGGGCTCTGCCCTGACAGGGAGGAGCCTGCTTGGGATTCTCTCTCTGTCTCTCTCTCTCTTCCCCTCCCTCGCTTGCTTAGTCCTCTTTTCTTGCTCTCAAAACAAACAAACATTAAAAAGAAAAAAAAAGAAAAGAAAAAAGACCTGAGTGGCTCACGTGGTTAAGTATCTGGCTCTTGATTTCAGCTCAGGGCATGGACTTGCAGTTTGGGAGATCGAGCCCTGCGTTGGGCTCTGAGCTGACAGCACCAAGCCAGCTTGCGATTTGCTCTCTCCCTCTCTGTGCCTCTACCCTGCTCATGCACACTGTTTTTCAAAATGAATAAACTGGGGCACCTGGGTGGCTCAGTCAGTTAAGCAGCCGACTTCAGCTCAGGTCATGATCTCACGGTTTGTGGGTTCAAGCCCCGCGTCAGGCTCTGTGCTGACAGCCTGGAGCCTGCAGAGCCTGGAGCCTACTTCAGATTCTGTGTCTCACTCTTTCTCTGACCCTCCCCCACTCACACGCTTTGTCTCTCTCTCAAAAATAAATAAACGTTAAAAAATGTAAAAAAAAATGAATAAACATTTTTTAAAAAGAAAAAAAAAGAATCTAATAAATATATTCTGATTACTTCAAATTCATGGTATGTTTTTATCTACCTACATGGGATTTTAATGACATTTAAGTGATCTAGCATCCACATGTTGATTACTTCTAATGGCCAAACTGGATTACATTTAATGCAAAGAGTAGAACCAAAAATGTAAATGGCACCAAAATCTTCAGAACGTCACAACTGCCCTGAGCCTCACCTTCCTTCTACCTATAAAAATAAGGGCAATATGACCTAGGAGGAGTATAGATAAAAATTTGTAAAATTTGAAATTCTAATATTGCTCTCAGCAAATGACAATTTATAAAAGAACTCATAACAAAAATGAATACTACATTACACCACAAAACAAACTTGGAAGTATCTTCAGCTACAGAGTAAATGTAACTCCTCTAAGCATATGTCCACACAGCCAAAATCAGAAAATACTAAAACAGGTAAGTAGGCAGAGGTTAAAATCTTTAAATATATAAAAGAAACTATTATTCTAAACTTTTTGAGTCTGAGCTCTTTCATGATAACGAATGCTAGTACTTGGATTTTATGCCTTTTGATTCTTCTTTTGTTCTATGTCTTATATTTACCTTATTAAAATTATAAAAATGGTGTATTGTTATAAAAGGCAGCTAAGAAGATTAGTTCTAAAATTTTGGTCTTAAGACACTTTTACATTCTTTTCTTGTTGTTTTTAGGGCACTTTTACATTCTTGAAAACTATTGCCCCTCAGAGCCTATTTATGTTGGTTGTGCCTACTGATAGTTACCATATCATAAATTACAACTGACAAATATATATATATATATTAATTCATTAAAACATATCCGTTAAATGGTAACACAAGTAACTTTTTAATGAAAAAGTAACTATTTTCCAAAATAAAAAACAACAAGTAGAGTGACACTGTTTAACATTTTTATAAATTCCCTTCATGTGTGGCTTAACAGAACACCTCTGGATTCTCATATGCTCTTTTTTTTTTTTAATGTTTTATTTTTGAAAGAGAGAGAGAGAGAGAGAGAGAGAGAGACAGCATGAGCAGGGGAGGGTCAGAGAGAGAGGGAGACAAAGAATCCGAAGCAGGCTCCAGGCTCTGAGCTAGTTGTCAGCACAGAGCCCGAGGCGGGGCTTGAACCCACGAACCGTGAGATCATGACCTGAGCCAAAGTCAGACGCTTAACCGACTGAGCCACCCAGGCACCCCTCATATGCTCTGCTTTCAATCTGTTGCAATATGTATTTTGGTTGAAGCATATAAAGCTGACCTCACGCAGATATGTAGTTGGAAAAGGGAAGATATTTTAATATAACAGCCTTTTAGATAACGGTGGACATTCTTCTATGCTACTACACCAAATCTTGAGAAGTTAGTAGTATTTTAAAGGTTAGCTACAATTTGGAATGTGACACCAAATCAATGAACTTTTTGTACTCTATTACATTAAAATTAGTTGGTCTGCCTTGCACTTTAAATGATTTTTGTAACGTCATGTATTGATCAACTAGAAAATATTGGTTCAATTAAATATGCAGATCTTCCACATGTTGATACATTTCAATATACAATATCAAAAAAAATCACACTCTCAGTAATACAACCAATCTCCCCAGAAATGTTTTTATGTCTCAGAAAGCTGTCAAGGTCATGGAGGTGGATACAAGTTTTCCGAAATTCTAATTTTTATATGAAAGCCTGAATTTTATCATTGGCAACAAGTCTACTCCGTCAGTTGTTTTCTTTGAAGCGACAGACTCACTCTGTTAGTTTTCAAGAAATGCCTGCCAAACACCCAAATATGAATAACTAGTTTGTCATTGTTTCAAGTAAAAATGGTGTTTCATGAAGAACAAACAAGAAAAGAGCTAGTTAAGCTCACAGCTCCAATAACCATAGAAGTGCTTTCCCTTGAGACACTTCACCATATTTCAGAATGCAGCAGAAATACGTTAGGGGTATTTCCTATTTCCTCAGATGTGTACTGAGGGTTGAAATGTAATTAAATAATTTTTACTGCTTCATGAAAGACACTCTAAGTAAAGCTTTCTTTTTATAACTGTGAGAGTATACAGTGACTGCTAACACAGTTTGCTATAACTGCTCTGCTTCATGCTAAGGCCCCGGCAAATTAACCCACCTTTGCTTGTGCACCATCAGTGTCAATGTCAACACAGAGAAAAGGACATCAACCTTCTACTATTATGAAAACAGTTTTGACCTCACCCCACAACCCCCAAAGGGTCTTAAGGGCCCTTCGTGGTCCATGGAGACTATACTCTCAAAACTGCTCATTTAGAACAGTGGTTCTCAAATTGGGCTACTTTGTGCCCCAAGGGATCATTTGACGCTATCTGGAGACATTTTTGACTGTCACAACCACAGTGGAAGAAGAGGGATGCTATGCTCCTGGTAGAGGCCAGAGATGCCACTATACACCCTATAATGCACAGAACAGTGTTTGTGTAACAAGAGTTACCTGGCCCAAAATGCCAAGAGTGTTGAGGATCAGAAACCTTAGTTTGGAACAAACAAAAAAATTTTTTATAAAAAAGAAAAAGAATCTAAAAACCCAGTACTCGGTACATAAAACCGCTGCAAGCGTTTTGGTACTTCTTTCCTGTGCTTTCTCAATGATCAGTTTTTTAATGTTTCATTATCTTATATGTGAAATTCTTTAGGATAAATTTTCCAAGAGGTACTATGTTCTGGTATTTCTAGAGTTTCAAGTTATTTTACATGCTTTAAAGGATTTAAAATCTAGCTGCATAAATTCTGAGTGGTTGCATCAAAACGCATGTAGCAATTCTAGTTTCCAATTCTCAGGGTGTTTCTTGTTTTCTGCCAAATCAATGTTACGGAGAACACCAGTAGAAATGTTATGGAGAACACCAGTATAAGTGTTACGGAGAACACCAGTAGAAATGTTATGGAGAAAATAAGTGTTACGGAGAACACCAGTAGAAATGTTATGGAGAACACCCAGTATAAATGCTAGTAGCAGCACAAGACTTCCTGCATACATGGAACTGTTTCCTTACGACTCATTCCTAAAGTGGACTAACTGAACCACATTTAGTTTTGAATTTTCAAGGCCTTCTATCCATACTGCCAAATCATGGTAGAACAACTGGTACTATCCCCAGCAGACACAGAAGACTGCCAGTGCCACCCATGAATGGGATTGTTTTTAGGTCACTCTCATTTCTCCTTCTTACCATGAGTTACTTCATCCATGTCTGGACTAGTGACAGAATCTTTACCCCCAAAATCAGAGCTGCACTCAGATCTCAGGTCTTCAATCTTATTGGGAATATCCTCGGAGGTTGCGCTTATGCCTTTAAAATAAATAAAGTAAAAAATTAATAGCAAGAAGAACAACCACACAAAAAGTATATGAAATTCGGAGAAATGTAAATATTCTCACATTTTTTGTGTCCCAGTTCTACATGTATGTGACATTGGGTATCATATTCTTTTTATTGTACTACTGCCTAAATATGTTTACCTTGATTTGTACAACATAATCACAAGTATCATGTGGTATCTAAATACAGTAGCAGAGGCCACCAAGAACAGATAGAATTAGAGAGAACACACAGACTGTTTGCCAATTAGTTCGACAGGCTCTATAGAGCCACACATTAAGTTCTCATAGATTTAAGGTCCACAGAAACAATTTTGTTAAGTGGAAATTCCTCAACTCTTATATAAAACATCTCTCTCTGTTATCAATTTTATAAGTGGGGAGGTGGGAACACACCTTACAATCCTTATTCCTTAAAACAAGACAGACATACCCGACACAACACTGAGGCCTGGTGTGCTGGGGCGGGAACTGACCTCCCTGACATCCGTATCATCAGATGTGCTGCCCAGTCCAGAACAGCTCTCCAGTTCTTGTAGACGCTCCTCCTGCTTTAGATCCGGGGCCTCTAAATAGAAAACACGAGGTGCCACATTAGTGATTCTGTTAGTAGGCCACAATTTCAGCTTGTGACCCAGATGAGGAAAGCTACCAGAGCATGAATGAAATCATTGTAAACAGATTTCTAAGTCTGGGCCAGTTAGCACAGCTGATCAGATCGAGTGCTAAAGAAGTTGAGGTTGTGATTTTCATCCCAACATAGGCCAATCTGTCGTGCAAAGGTGAAAACTCCGCCTGTGGATCACTAATCTCATAAAGTATGCTGTTGGCTAACAAGTAAACTCAACAAGAAAATACAGAATAGCTTAGCATTAAACCATTTTCTAAAAAATAACTCCTATGGATGTTCAATAGATAATAAGCTAATCCTACTGTCAATCCTTATGTAAAGGTTAGCATGTCTGAATGCATTAATATTATAAGACACATCTCAGAAATACTTAATTATTCTTGAGCCAAGCAGATCACAAAGAATGTAATTCAGACATACAGTTACTTAACTCTGCATTTTGGTAGCTGACATTTAACTGAAAGCAAAGATTTATCTTCATAATCAGAAAAGTAGAAATGCAATACATAAAAAAAGAGAGAGTACAAAAACACTTTACATACATTTATGATAATCCTGCACAAAATAATTCTCAGGACTCCAGAGTCTCAATTTCAGTATATTCAAAAATATACTAGATACCTTTTAAAGAGTCAAGTTCTCCCCTAGATGCTTACCAGACATCCAACCGCTCAGGGTCCAAGTTGTACTGCTATTCCTATTTTGTTACGAGTTAGTGGGAGATACTAAACTCAATGTCCCACACAGAAATCTGGTGAGTTGCTAACAAATGCTTACAAATAACTAAACACAGAGTCAAAAAAGCACCTGCCATGTGTGCCTATGTCATCTAACACTGCATTTTTTTTTTTGATGGATAGAAAATGACTGAACCTAATTGTCTATTTGAAATTCTTACCAATGTAATTGCCTCATACCTGACAAAATGTACATAATACAGAAATTAAGACACCTCTAACATTTAAAACTTCTGTGCAAATCAAAAAGCAAACAATGACGGCATACTAACCTGAGTCACTTGGCAATACCTCTACACTCCAAGCTTCACTTGTTGTCTCTGATATGGTAGAACCAGTGCATGGGTCAAGAAGCACTGACCCTGGACCTGGCAGGCACAGTAAACTGCCTAACATGTTCTCTGCTGCTGCACCTGTATAACCAGTGGGGAGCAAAGGGTTAACAAAGATCCTGATGGAAAGAGCAGTGATAACGGAAAAGGGCCAAACACTAAACTAACACATAATCTCTATTCTACCCACAAGAAGGAAGCCAAGGTAAGTGTGATTTCAATCAATAACACCACTAAAATCACAAATTTCCCACTCTGGCCAAAAAGGCACACGCTCCTTTTCCTCAGTTTCCTCCAGTTCACCTTGGACTCTCCATAGAGAAAACACACATCATTAGATCAAGTCATTTCAGCTAGCTCTCATATTGGTTTTTTAGCAAAACTTACATGTGTCCCTAAATATCTAAAATGTATAGTCCTAATAGGGATTAAAACCACTCAAACAGAGACACTTAACTACAGAAAGGTATACTGGTCAAATATGTTTTCTTCTGGCACATTAGTCACATATTCGGAGCAATAAAATATATTTGCAGGAAAATACACATCTTCCAGAGCACTCACTCAACTGCAAATACAGCTTATTGCTCAAACAGAGCTTACTGCCAGGAAAAATACTACTTTGGCACCTGAAGCAAAGTAATGCCAAACCAATTAAGAAGTCTATTTACACCGCTTAAAAATACCAATAGAAAGGATTAAACCTTATAATACACCTGTATTTAAAAAACTAAAGTTCAGAATGCCCCACTACTTCTGATTATGCCTAATAAAAGAACAATTCTACTTCAGCACCTGAAAAAAACTAATGGCAAAAGGTTACTGGTAAAAGTTACATTTTTAAAGATACATCATGAAATAATTACAAATAAAATAATGTCTGGAACTTGCCTAAACAGAACGGGGTTGGGGAGAGGATAAAAGGGTAGTGGGTGAGAGAAGAAACAAAACCAGCCACCTGTGTCTGTGTAATAGTTGAAACTGAGTGATGTGTACACAGAGTTCGTTATTCTCTCTTGTATATGCCTGAAAGGTTCCAGGATTTATAGAGAAAACGAAGATGGTGCTTATGAGACTATATGAAATCTTTCAGAGCTCACAGAACGATATCCTACAAAGGGTGAACTTTAAAGTATGGAAATTTTACTTCAATAAACTTGATATTAACAAAAAGAAAAAAATTAGTTACTCTTTGGAACTGAATTAATACTTCCAGAAGTAAATTTTTTTTTTTTAAAGTAAGCTCTATGGCTTGAACTCATGAGCCTGAGATCAAGAGTCACATGCTTTACGGAATGAGACAGTCAGGTGCCACATTAAATCCAACTTTCAGAGAATCTCAATATTTTGTTATTCTGGAAGATTTTATGGCTATAATCTGTAAGAATTTTCAGCTTCCTGTAAGGTGCTTAGTCTCAAATGAATATCCTAAGAATATATACTATGTCCTGAAAATAAGCTAATTGAGACGGTTGGTTTCTTTTTTAGTGGGGAAGGGGGAATTCAGTGCAGACAGGGAAAACACTACCTACATTTAGGTAAAGAAACAAAATACACAAGTACCTTATTACATACAGTTTTCTCAGTTCCCCAGTTAGTGCTAACATACACACCATGTCTGTCAGAGGCGAAGTTCCCGCCCATGAAGGGCAGGTGGATATGAATAATTAAATACCAGTCTTCCAGAGAAATTTAACACCAGTCACCTGCAATTTCTTGTAAGCGATCTTCATCAATGTTAGGGTCGAAATCACTTCCTAAGACATCCGTACTCCACGTCTCACTCACTGTTTCTGATATATCTCTATCATCTGTCAGTCCCATCATGTCACGTATTTCAAACTTTCTTAGCTTATCATCAAGATTATCTTGTGTGGTAGCTATCAAAAACAAAATTAAGCACTTTAAAAATGGTAGCACAGCTATGATTTTTTTTAATCAACTTTAAAGATACATATTTTATCATTAACATGGAGCACGCAGTACCAAAACACTGAATCATTCCCCTATAAATGTACTCTTTCACTTTCTGAACTCAGTTCAGCAGTATGTACCCCCACGTCCGGTAGATTAAGTGGGGCAATCTCTGCAGTGTGACTTTGATAAAAAACTGGGAAACATTCCTCTCGCCTTATATTTGCAAAGGCCTTGTTACTTGCTTTGGCCAAAAGAGTAAGGAGGAAGTGTGCCAGTTTCAAGGCTAGGCCTTACAAGACCTTATAAACTTCTCTCTTTTCACCCTTGCTTCTTCCGTGAGAACAAGCTTAAGCTAGCCTGCTAGAGGATGAGGGACCACACGAAACAAAGCAAAGGTCACCCTAGAGCACTGGCCAACTGTCCCCCAGCTAAGATTAGCAGAGCTCCCCACTGGTGACTGTAGATACATGAGTTCGCCCAGGCCCTATCAGAACCTCCTAACTAACCCACAGACTTGAGAGCACAAATAAATGTTTATTTTTGTAAGGTCACTAAGTTTTGAGGTGGTTTGTTATGCGGCATTGCCCTGGCAATAATCAACTGATAAACCCATACTAAAAAAAATTTTTTTTTCATTTGACTTGAATACATCCTAAGTTTTTTCTTTTCCCTTGACTAATGAAAAGCAGTCTGTAATTTGTCTCAATTTACTTCTTAACCTAGTGTTCACAAAATGTAGACCACTAACCACATATAACATCAGAATCATCTAGAGGGCTTGTTAAAAAAGTGATATTCTTGGGGCGCCTGGGGCTCAGTCAATTAAGTGTCCAACTCTTGGTTTTGGCCTAGGTCATGATCTCGCAGTTCGTGGGTTTGAGCCCCACATTTGGCTCTGCGCTGATAGTGTGAAGCCTACTTGCAATTCTTTCTCTCTCTCTCTCTCCCTCTGTCTCTCTCTGCCCCTCCCCTGTTCATGCTCTCTCTCTCAAAATAAATAAACAAACTAAAAAAAGTGATAATCTTTCAACTTCTGTCTTACGCTACTATTTTAGGTTTCTCTCTTATTTGCAGAAAATTTAATCCTAATTGATACAAGGACAAACTAATTCAGTGAAATTTAACATTACGTTTATTTAAGCCACACATATCCCAACTGGCAATGCTCTTTTCCTTTCTAAATATGGACTGCACCAGGATTCCTGGAAATGAGATATGGGAAATGGCCTTTCCCCCAATCCCCAGGTAATTTTTATGCTCACTCAGGTCTCAGAATCATTGCCTCAGACCCAATTGATCTGCATCTGCCCTCAACACTCCTTTGAAGGCCATCAGTGATCTTTTTTTTTAAGTTTGTTTATTTCTTATTTGAGAAAGAGAGAAAGAAAGAGAGCATGAACAGGGGAGGGAGAGAGAGAATCCCAAGCAGGCTCCACACTGCCAGCACAGAGACCCAGCTGGGGCTTGATCTTATGAACTGTGAGATCATGACCTTAGCCTAAATCAAGAATCAGATGCTTAACTGACTGAGCCACCCAGGCTCCCCATGATCTTTAAATGAACAATACCAAAGAACTTGTTCAAATTAATCATTCTAAAGCACAAAAGGGATCCATCTACTTCTCAGTCCTTCCCCGTATTATTCCCCTACTTGACAGTTCCTAAGTACCCACCTCTATGACTTGCTTAAACTATTCTGTTTCTTCACCTAGAACGACCCGTCTTTAGTTTCTGCCAACACAATGCCAGCTGGACTTCAAAGCTAGCATTTTTTTCCACTAAGTTTTTCCCTACACTTTCAGCCACATGTATCTCTAACTCAGAACTGCTAAAGCACTTTTATGATATTTTTAATCCTTTGTGTACTATCCTCTCCCTATTCTAAGTTCCTTAAACCCTAAATATTTATCTTTGTATCCCTTAAAATGTCAGTACTACAGAAATAAAATGCCAAATATTATAGAATTCAAGCAATTCATTTTAATTATTCTATGTAACTTAAGCCTAAAAAATTCATTTAACAACTAAACATTTTTAGGAACTGAAAGAACAATGAATAAATGCAAGTTTAATGGTCATTATATAATCAACTTAAATTTATTCTTTTACTGAACACAGCTGGCCTACATGGATACACACTGGATATCTTGCAGCCGGTAAATTCTCTGCTACTTGAGCGACTGTGTTCAGCTTTACCTTGCTCATGCTCCAATAGCTGTAGAGCTTCAACTCCATTACTCCCAGAAGGTCCAGCTCCAAGTTCTGATACAGACTCTCCTTCCAGGTCTAGAGAAGATACCGAATTGGAGCGATTTGAAGGACCTAGAGAAATGTTTAAACTGTGAGTGAGCTTTTGAAAACTCATGAGCCACCATGCAACTTTTCATGCCTTGATAACAGACAACAGATTAAGGTGCTTTTATTTATTTGTTTGTTTTTATAATAAGGTGCTTTTAATACTGCATTTGTACCTTAAAAATATAAATGTCCTTTAAGCCAACAATTGTGCTTCTAAGAATTTATCCTAAAAAAAAAATTCAAAAATTCATCTAAGGTTGCTTATTGAAGGGCTTCTTATAATGCTTGAAATGTGGAAGCAATCTATATGCTTAATCATAGAAGACTGTTTAAGTAATTTATGCCAGTTTGAAGTTAAAGGAAAAAAAACATTAATAAACCTAGATTAATTTAAGAATGTTAAATTACAAAGAGAAATGTCACTGCTATACTGTTAAACAAAAAAATGGTTACAAAACAACATAAACCTAATTTTGCTATAAATAAATCAAAATGTTGGTACTCATAGAAGGGTAAAATTACAGATGATTTCATTTATTTTCTGCATTTTCTAGAACAATACATTACCTATTCTGAAAAGTTAGAGAAAAAGGAAAAGTTACTATTTTATGTTTAAAATGTTAGTAAACTTGGACTTTTTTCATTAAAAAAGTTTGTCCTCATCCATGAAATGAATAAATTCTCAATCTTAGCTTTCAACTTTCTATTTTGTTCCTACTTCCATTGTATCTTCCTGCTTCATCAAGGTATGAGTGTGTGAATAAAGAAATACAGAAGATTAAAAGCATACACAACATCCTGAAATACTAGTGAGTCCATCTGTTTCCCACTTAGACATGCATTATATCCTCTAAAGGAGCTCTATAAGCTTCGATATACATTAATACTAGAGAAACTTGGTGTTATTCAAGTCTCAGTGAAGACGTATCTTCTCCATTTTATACGATCAAAGGTCTCTTAAAATCTTTTTTTTTCTTTTTAAGTTTTTTTCTTGAAATCTTAATTTATTCCAGAAACAATCTTTATAGCCAACTGTTCAAGATCATTAGAGGAAAACTTCATTACTCTCCCCAGGGAGAGGAACAGATGGTATAATTATAATTTATAAGGCTCCTTTAAAGATCGCAAAACAAAGTATTACTTGAATCACACAACTCTTTGAATGAAGTAACCCTTCACCTTCAGATATTCCTTCCAGATTATCACTGCAGAGGGAAAAGCGCAAGGTTTTATCAGGTTTACCGTGGAGTTTGTTTTCATCGACAGGGACATCTCCTTGTCCTCCATCCGAAAGTTGCATGTTTAGGACCTGAAAAATAAAATGCCTTTGGTTTATCACAACTGAAAAATTACTGATATGAAAACAGACCACAGAAAACGCATATTTAAAAACCCATTTATGAGGTTCTGATCAAGCTTTTAAGTACCCCCAGAATAAAAGTACATCAGTTAAAAAAACTGAACCTATGCCTTTCCATCATCTGGTGTCAGAGACTGAACAATAAGGTATCAGTGAGCAGTGGGGAGGATCATAAGAATCAAAAGGCTTCAAAATCCGCAGTCAGGTCATTCTGCCATATGTCAACTATGTAATCTTGGGTAAACTTATTTGCCCGAAACCTCAGTTTCTTGATCTATAAAACAGTGATAGTAACAGCATGCACGCCATGGAGTTGTTAAGAATTAAATAAAAAGATGCACAGAAAGCATTTTGCATGGTAAAACCGACATTAAATTTGGAGTACATTCTTTCAAAACTTAATATAATTCAGCAGGAAAAAAACAGAGGAACAGATTATCCTGTAGGCATCAGAATTCAACTGGTCTAGTTTGAACTTTGCTTGATCACCATATACACAGGCACAAAAGTCCATACCAGAAGCTACAGTGTGATTTCAGAGCCATCTCTAGCTTAGAGCTGATAGCCTTGTAAAAATGTTTTCTATTTTGTTAGATGACTTCCAAATAACATAATTACTTTTCACTCCCCACAAGCCTCATAACTCAACTTTGTAGGTGTATCTCAAACTGAATGAATTGAGTGCTTTGCTGGAAGTCAGAGAGCATGTTTTAAGCATACTTGGAACTCAAAATCACAGCCACCATGCTCCTAGGCTATTGGTAAAATAGGAAGGAAGAACAGTATCCTCACTTAAAAAGGAAAAACAAACAACCCCTCTAGGTGCTGTTTTGGCCCTGCATTTAAATGAGTAAATTAAAGGTTTTTTAATGACTCTATACATTTACTCATGTGATGCTCTTAAAAAATCATTTAAAAATAGAATTCTTTTCCTATCTGCCGGAAATTAAATGCGGACATAAAAATTTTACATTTTGTATTTTTAAGATAACTTGGATCTTTAAACTCATAGTGAGCAATGTGCAAAGAATCTTCAGGAAAAATCTATCCAGAGGCCAAGAGAGCGATGTGATTGATGGCAAACAAAAGGCTCCTCCTCCTACCATGGAGAGATTTCCCTGCAAGGGAATACAGGCTGCTGTCCGCAAGGCTGCCAGAGCTTGGAGCTGGGGGCTGGGAGCTGGGGGAAGGCTGACAGGGGAAGGTAGAGTGCCACAGAGTTCCCTGACTGAAATTCAGTGGTTGTTTTTCCTCATTCAGCATTCCCCTGGTTCTTATAAGGTTTTTATTACATTCTGGAGTTCCTAAAAAGTGGATTCTGACAGTTTTTGCCAGCTCATTCATGTGTGTGTGTGAACAGAGTTCTGGAGTTTGACAGAATTATTTCGTATGGGTCACTCCACAGTTCCAAACACAGCCTTACCAACCACCATCATCACTTTATCAACCACTATAACTGGTCCCTTTGTCCCAGGCCAAGAATAGATTTTCTTGACTAATAAGCAGTCACTGTTGAATATAAAATGATGCTTCTGATTTCTTCTTTCCTTTTGCCTCTGTCCCACGCTCTTCTATTTATAAATATCTTAAAAGATGCCCACACCCCAACTCCATTTCTTCAAAATATTTTACTTTCTTAGTTTTCTTTTCAGTTATCTCTTCCATTTCTTCCTAACCAATCAAAGAACAGAAAGTATTTCTAAAGAATGTCTAGCTCTTTAAAGCAGGAATAACACTAGCTTATCATTAGAAAGAAAAGAAAAAAAAAAATTTCCTACAGGTCAATGTCCATACCACAATTTCCTAGCTTCCTGTCTCTTCCATACTATTAGGAAAATTCCTCTTGGTGTGGACCTAATCACCAATGATTGTGCTACTGATGTATTAATATAAAGGCCCCCAAACTGTTCATAGGGAATTTGGCATTTAATGCATTCATTAAACACATATTGACTTATAGAAGAGACCATGAGTTAGAAAACAGAATCTGAATTTCTTAACACTGATAGCTGTAAGTTAAATGTAATAATATGTTCATACTTCATTTTCCGACATCATCCCTGGAGTGAGCTGGGGACCTGTCCCTAAGGAAATGACCAACACCTCCTCAGGCTGTACTTCCTGGATGGTTTCTTGAGATGATCCTTCATGGTCCATATGTAAGTCCATGAGCACATTGGTGCGGCTTCTACTCCGAGTTGCTAATAAAGAGATTTTCAAATACAGTAATTTTGAGAACAAGACAAAATGAAGAAAATGGTACACTAAACACAAAAATATATTTTCTGTTAATGTAGGACATTTGCACATGCACAAAAAAAAGGGTGGTGAGAATATGAATTAAAAAAAAAAAAAAACCTCTATCTTCCCAGTTCTCGGCTGAGAACTAACACAGATCCTCCTTCAAAACTGACAGAAACAATGATCTATGTGCACCTGCCAGGGAGTGACGCACAGATGAGCACACCTGCACAACAGCAAACATGTCTCTCAACTGACGACTTGGGGTGACAAGAAAAGCATTATCTTATTTCTTTCTTTTTTTTAAATTTTTTTTATGTCTTTATTTTGAGAGACAGAGACAGAGAGCAAGTGGGGGAGGGCCAGAGAGAGAGAGAGAGACAGAGACAGAGACACAGAATCAGACGCAGGCTCCAGGCTCTGAGCTGTCAGCACAGAGCCCGACACAGGGCTCGAACCCACAGACTGTGAGATCATGACCTGAGCCCAAGTCGGACACTTAACTGACTGAGCCACCCAGGCGCCCCAATCATTACCTTATTTCTTATAAGTGTACCTTCAACTCCTTCTCCTGCAAAATGACTGAACTGCCATAGGTCTCCCATACTAATAACTGAACTTACAATCATGAGAAAATTTCATATAGAGGGACGCCTGGGTGGCTCAGCCAGTTAGGTGTCTGACTTCGGCTCAGGTCATGATCTCATGATTTGTGAGTTCGAGCCCATGTTGGGCTCTGTGCTGACAACTGGGAGCTTGGAGCCTGGTTCAGATTCTGTGTCTTCCTCTCTCTGTGCCCCTCTCCCACGCTCGCTTGCTCGCTCTAAAAAAATGAACATTTAAAAAAAGGAAAAATTCATATAGAAATCTGCTAGCCATATAATGTATACTAATTAGATCATCGTTGACAATATCTGAATGTTTTTGAAAACACATTGATTTTCCTGAAATGTACTAGCTTCTTTCCGAAGATGCAGGAAAAATGACTTCTCTGTGTTTGAATAGAAGCTTCCTTTCTGCTTTATGGAAACATTCTAAATGACTGAAAAATCTAATTATTTTGGGATTTTCCCCCTACCTATAAGTAAACAAGTAATACTTTTTTCTAGAATAATCCATCGGGGTGCCTGGGTGGCTCAGTCAGTTGGACGTTTGCTTCTTGTTTTTGGCTCAGGTCATGATCTCTCAGGTTCATGGGTTCAAGCCGTAGGTAGAGCTCTGCACTGTTTCTCTCTCTCTCCGACCCCTCCCCCGCTTGCTGGGCTTGCGCTCTCTCTCTACTTAAAAAAAAAAAAACGGGCGCCTGGGTGGCTCAGTCGGTTAAGCGTCCGACTTCAGCTCGGGTCATGATCTCACAGTCCGTGGGTTCGAGCCCCACGTCGGGCTCTGTGCTGACAGCTCAGAGCCTGGAGCCTGCCTCAGGTTCTGCATTTTCCTCTCTCTCTGTCCCTCCTCCACTCACAGTCTGTCTCTCTCTCTCTCTCAAAAGTAAGTAAACATTAAAAAATACTTAAAAAAAAAAAAAGAGCAAGAAGTACTTAAGATGAAATGTATTAAAAAAAACAAATAATCCATCCCACACATTTTACAAGAACTTTTAGACACTGAAAAGTTTAGTTTGATAATTTCTCTATAAGTTTAAGACTTCTGTGATTAAGTTTTAATTTTCTTTCAGAGGACAATAAAATGCAGTATAACTAAAATACTAAATAGAAATTCTATTTCAGGGCAAAATAATCAAAAGTACAGACATAAGCAAAAATACTCTATAGCAACAAAAGTCTTTCAACCTCACTTTGAATGAAAGCTGACCTACTTGAAGACAGAAATATAAAGAATCCTCTCTACACAATGCTGTAAATGTATTCATTAATCACTCTTACTTTCAAAATTCAGAGCACACATCAATTTCCCAAAGTGTAACACAGGTTCACTCTCACCTTTATTTGCTGACCCTCACTCACTGTTTTCTAATGAACTGTGAAACTAAATTAAACTTCATGAACAACTTCTGTGAATCTTAAGCAACAAACTTTGTAATTTATAAAAATTCAAGTAATCAAAATTCATACAGCAATTTACATAAAGCAAAAGCAACATGCACATAGAGCACAGTTTCATAAACTATTTCTTAGATGAAAGTTATATAAGAAGAGAAACAACAGGGGCGCCTGGGTGGCTCAGTCGGTTAAGCGTTCGACTTCAGCTCAGGTCATGATCTCACAGTTCGTGAGTTCAAGCCCCACGTCAGGTTCTGTGCTGATAGCTCAGAGCCTGGAGCCTGCCTCAAGTTCTGTGTCTCCCTCTCTCTCTGCCCCTCTCCTGCTTTCACTCTCTCTCTCTCTCAAAAATAAATAAACATTAAAAAATTGTTTAAAAAAAAAAGGAAGAAAAAATAAAGAAATGGACAGTTAATAAATCAGCTCATGGAAGTCTAAAAATGAAATCCCATTCTTCAAAATGCGTAAAATAGAATAACTATTCATGTTCACTAACTTGCTGAGCTCCTCATTTTCATTACAAAACTGGCACTAAAATACTGCTCTCTTAGCCTAAACACTCTTTCCCTCCCTGTCTTGGCTACTTTGTCTCCCATTCATCCTTCAAGAGAAAGTATAAGCTTCACCTGCTCCAGATCATCTCCTGACATCATCACCAGGTACCTGGCCAACATGGGTGCCCCCAAGCCTGCATGCATGCCTGTCTCCATCAGACATTTAGTATAATGAAGGGAAATGGTCTCTATTTATTCTCCCCAATAGACCATCAGCAACTAGCAGAGTAGCAGCATATCCTAAAGGTCTCTGCATTCCCAGTGTCTAACACAGCGCCCCCACCTCTACTCCGCAGTATAGTGATTATACCTACTCTTTTTGTGTGGATTTTTTGCATGAATTAAATGAAACATCAATAAAGTACTCATCCAGAGTCTGGTACATAGTAATGTTCAATCAATTTGTGTGAATGTGTGTGTGCATAGATGTTTCCTAGGTGAATAAAAATTAAGCCCAATTCTTTTAAATAAGCTTGACTAAATAAAAAAGTTTTTCTGGGGCACCTGGGTGGCTCAGTTGGTTGAGCGTCAGACTGGCTCAGGTCATGATCTCACAGTTTGTGAGTTCAAGTCCCACATTGGGCTCTGTGCTGACAGCTCAGAACCTGGAGCCTGCTTTGGATTCTGTGTCTCCCTCTCTGCTCCTCCCCTGCTCACTCTCTGTCTCTCTCTCCTTCAAAAACAAACAAACATTAAAAAAAAAAAAGAGGAACTTTTTCTTTATTTTATAAAATAACAAAGGTGTCTTAGCTCCCTTGATGCAAGATTATTAACAATACTGGAAAAATAATAACTGTGTATTTCCCACTTTACTGATACAAACTTCTAAGTTATTATTTTATTATATTATTTAGAACTCTGAACAAAGGACAAGGCCACATAATTCAAATAGTGACTACTTATAACAAATGGCACTTCCAAATTTTCCAAGAAAAGTTACTAAAATATAATCAAAGTATACTGTTGGTGGCATGATCTCAATTAATTGTGAAAAGTATGTCTAGATAAAGCTAGAACCTACTCAGAAACCTTAACTAATTGGTGCAATTTTTAAAAACTGCATTAGTAGGGCGCCTGGGTGGCTCAGTCGGTTAAGTGGCCAACTTCAGCTCAGGTCATATCTCTTGGTTCGTGGGTTCGAGCCCCGCATCAGGTTCTATGCTGACAGCTCAGAGCCTGGAGCCTGTTTCGGATTCTGTGTCTCCTTCTCTCTCTGCCCCTCCCCTGCTCACTCTCTCTCTCTCTGTCTCAAAAATAAATAAAACTATAAAAAAATATAAAAAAATAAAAAAATAAAAACTGTATTAGTATCAGTAAACATAAAAAGAAAGGCTTTCCCAAATTATTTAAAACCATATTCCAAAACACTGAACAGAAACAAAAGCCAAAAAAAAATTACTAAATTTAAGGAAAGCCTGAATATGAGAAATTCTCTTTACCTATAGGCAACCGATTCTTTTTATTTGCTGGAGTGGTTGCTGGAGATAGCTGAGGAGTGTTATAGGGAGTCATTTCCAAACTGCTACTTTTTCCTGGCTTTGCCTGGGGCAAGTTTGCCAGTAAAGTGTCAAGAGCCATCCTATCTTCTCTTAGTTGATCTCCAGACATTACACTCTTCATAAAATTCACCTGGCAAAAGTAAAAGGCCATTAGCTAGTGAGATCAATTTTTCAAATACAATACATATTTCTCACACAATGTACTCATCTATGACTCTGCCCATGCTTAGATAAATGACTTTTGAGAAAATCCTATTAAAGAATAAAGGCATTACCAGAGTAATAAGCTGACTATAGGTTATATAAACCACAGTTCTGCTCAATCCTTCCAGAAGATTAACGGAGGACATTGGAGGGGTCTCCACTGCGCGGCCCCCAATCACAACATCAAGGAAAGCAGCAACACAGCTCTGTTAAAAAGGGAAAAAGATCACAGTGAAATATTTCCCCTTTAAAATAAGGGAACAAAATGTCTAATTAAGGGGGACAAGCATGCAAAAAGTTATTCTTGAAAATTATATTAAAGCCAACATTAAAAAAACTAAACTCTTTATGAATTGATATAGAATTGTCTACACAAAATTCTGGTAAGTGAAACGAACATGACACAGAACAGTACACACTACCCCACCATCTGTGAAAAGGGAGGGATGGGGTGACTAGGAAAATATATATACGAGTTTGCTTGTTTACATATAGACCTCTTGAAGAAAACATGAAAGTGAAAACATCAAGAACCTTCTGGGGAGGAGGGGGGCCTGGGTGGCTCAGTCGGTTAGGCATCCGAGTCTTGATTGTGGCTCAGGTCATGATCGCACAAGTTCATGAGACTGAGCCCCGCATCCAGCTCTGAGCTGGCAGCATGGAGCCTGCTTGGGATTCTCACTCTCCTCTCCCTCTGCCTCTCCTGCGCATATGCGCGTGCTTTCTCCCTCTTTCCCAAAATAAATAAATAAACATTAAAAAAAAGAAGAACCACCTTTTGGGGAGGAAATAAAGGCTAAAGATGAGAGGTGTAAGGAGAATTTGACTGTATAACCTCTGAATTTTAAACAAGCTAAATGTATAGCCTACTCGAATATGATTAAAATCTAAGTGAACAATGCCCTAAAACATACTTATGAAATACACTTAAAATTATAAAATTATCTCGTTTGCTTTAGCAACTTTTTAATAAAATGTTTTATTTTTTTATTTTTGAGAAAGAGAGAGAGCATGAGCAGGGGAAGGGCCGGGGGGTGGGGGTGGGGGGACAGAGGAACTAAAGTGGGCTCTGCGCTGATAGCAGAGTCCAACACGGGGCTCGAACTCACAAACCAAGAAATCATGACCTGAGTCAAAGTTGGATGCTTAACCAATTGAGCCACCCAGGCACCCCACTTTAGTGACTTTTTTAAAATTTTATTTATTTATTTAAACATTTCTTGTTTTTTTAAAGTAATCTCTACTCCCAATGTGGGGCTTGAACTCACAACCCTGAGATCGAGTTGCATGCTCTACCCACTGCAACAGCCAGATGCCTTAAACTTTTTAAAATAACAGCTCTTTGGCTCTCTTATGGCATCTCCTCAATACTGCATTAATTGAGAATTAGTAATCTGTAGTGACATCTTCATTTTTTT
This sequence comes from Cryptoprocta ferox, assembly GCA_028646485.1. Classification (NCBI taxonomy): domain Eukaryota; kingdom Metazoa; phylum Chordata; class Mammalia; order Carnivora; family Eupleridae; genus Cryptoprocta; species Cryptoprocta ferox. The sequence continues at coordinate 9,623,224 of CM053568.1, forward strand.
AATTATTTTATTTTAGAGAGAAAGAGAGAGCATATGTGCACATGCACAAAAGCAGGAGAGAGGGGCAGACAAAAAGAGAGAATCTCAAGCAGGCTCCATGCTCAGCATGAGCCACCCAGGTGCCCCGTGACATCTTCCTTTAAACATTGCTGATCCAGGGCTCCTGGGTGGCTTAGTCAGTTGAGTGTCCAACTCTTGATTTCAGCTCAGGTCATGATCCCAGGGTCGTGGAACTGAGCCCTGCATCAGGCTCTGGCCTGAGCATGGAGCCTGTTTGAGATTCCCTCTCCCTCCCTCCATCTCTCCCCGCCCCCCACTTCTGCCCCTCTCTCCCACTCACACATGTACATGCTCTCTCTCTCTAAAAACAAAAACAAAAAAAAAAAAAGAATGCTGCTGATCCAATACTGTATCCTTCTATACCTAAACCAAGGGTAATTGAGATGAATATTTAATTTATACATCACCGAAAGACAATAAAGACAGTACTTAAAGTTCACTAATACTCTGGCAAAATTGTCTATAAACAGTATTTCACACGAGACAGTATTCTTTCTTACTTTGTCAAATTTTCCAAGGCTGCTCTTTGTCCGGGGATCTCCCTCTTCAGAGCCGGTCATTGCCAATTGCTGCAAAAGGCGGCCAACCTGCAACCCAAAGCAGTGGTAGGGAGACGCAGGCTATAGACACAGATTCATCCCTATGAAAGCACCTCCGTTCTAACCTAAAAATCTGTCTCATAATAACAGCCACACCATCTGACCAAGCATCCAAAAGAGGGTCCCAAATAAAATGTGTATCTTCTCTACATCAGCCTTTACTATATTTAGATTAAGAGTTATGGACAATAAACAGAAAAATTTGCTTTATACATTATACTGACAATACGAAATGAAAATACAACACCTTTGTTTCTGATATTATACTTTTCATACATTTAGAAATTTTACAGTTCATTTGCAAACTACTTGCAGTTAATCCAAACTACTGCAAGTTAATATGAAGTACTTTCCCTTGATATAGTTCACAAAATACTCAACGTAGAATTTTTTTTTTCTAGATTTAAAAATCCTACAGAACATAGCTGCTTGGAAAGTAAATATTAATTCATTGCACAAGTTCCTTACTGGTAAGAGAGAACTGTTAATCTACTCTTTTTAAAGACACTTTGGGGAAAGCCAGTATCATACAGCATTATCTTAATATCTGGGACAATTCCCCTTTTTACTCGTTTTGAAAGTAAGTGACTCAATCTTTCTTGGAATGACAAAAATAAAAACTACAACTACACTATCTTAAGAATAAATTTAGTGTTTCACAGATGATAAAAGTTTTTAAATTTTATTTTGGGGATTCTTTATAGTTAGAATTAACTAAACTTTATAGTTAGTTAATTGCTAAACATACCAGTATTACAGAACTAACCATGAAAAGAAAGCTTATCATTTAAAAATAAAATCATCCAAAGACATACTCTATTCCAAATAAACTCAGTCTCTTTTTCACAGTATTTCTGTGGGAAAGGATATGATTAAAAGATTCTCTTAAGAAATAATAAAATGATTTCAGTAGTTAAGGTGATTAGGGGGGAAAATGCTAATACAGATGCAAAACTCCTCTTTCTAAAACTCTTAGGTCCTGAAGAGCTTCGATTTCAAAATGCAGAATTTTAGAAAGGCTGATCAGTGCATATATGTGACACAGCCAATATTAAGGGTGGCATCCTGTAATCAAATGTATTAACATTTCTGCAGCAAAACAGAAGTATTCATTAGCAGTGAATGGAGTAACAATGATAAACAGCCTCATGTGAATTCAGGTTAAGTTTTGCTACCAAACAATATTGAAAAGATGATGTATAAAGATTTTCAATCATGCTAGGTTTTGAAGTCATGGGAAAGGGATGGTGGCCCTGTTCTAGACAATCTAACAAACTATACATTCAAATCTGTGAGGACTCTATTTAAAAACTAACAAAATATTTTATGACTAAAATATTTGACAGTATTTTTAAATCCCAATATAATAACTGCTTTTATTTCTTAGGAAGCAAACATTTAAGACAGTTTGAGGCAAAGGAATGATAAGAATATATAAATATTATCATATTTTCTATTCCCATCCCACTACCTAATCAAATGAGTTTCAACTGAATGCCACATTAATAGCAAAAGCATACCTGCATCAAATTAAATCTTGCCACCTCATTAATAGGAGCATCAGAAATTATTCCATACTGTTCTGGATTGACAACCGCAGGACAGATGAAGCAGGCCAAAAGGAGATCAGTACACATTGCCCTGACCTCCCCAACTTCCAGTCTATCTACACAGGAGAGGGTTTTGTACATCTGTGACACAATCCACCTCAAGCTATGTGGAAAGCAGTATGTGTTCTGTTTGAGATAACCAATAAATTTGTTCACCAAAGCTACCAGTTTGGCCTCATTGGAATCCACCATCTCTTGCACCTTTTGCCTGAATCTATCTGAGCCCTTCTCTCCAAAGAGTTTTTCCTGTTGGGATGGGGAGAACCTCTCGATTAGCTTATTTGGATCTGTTTCCAGGTGATCTTCATCTTCAACAAGCAGTTGCATGATTGGCTCATGTAAAGTAGCTGTGAGAAAAAGTTTGGCAGAAAACAGTCCTTCAGAAAAAAGTTTAAATAAGATGCTGAAGGCACAAGTTCCTCTCCTCAAAAGTCGCCTGGGGTTGTCACTTTCTTTAAGTTCAAATTCAATCAAGTATCTCAAAACCTGAAGGAGGTAGCTTTCATCTTCTTGCATAATGCAGTTGCCATAGAGGGAGGTAAAAACTGTGTAAATAACACTTTGTGTGTTCTCCTGATTAAGTTTCTCCCCAGCAACCAAAGAGGAGGCAATAAGACGAGGATTTTCCCTTAACCGACTCAAGAATTCTCCGTAAGCAGTCTCCTGAAATCCCAATTGCTTATATCCATCAACAAACTGTGTATCTTCCAAAATCTTGGCATGCTGGCAACACTCAGCAGGGGAAGCTTCAGCACTAAAAAATGAGCAGACAAGCAAAACAACAAAATCAACAACGATAGTATAACACATAAACTCCACCAAAACACAGAAACGTAGACTGATTGTAGTCTCAGCAATGAGATCACTCCAAACTGCTCAAATCTTTAAGCCCACCATCATCTGAATGTGTAAAGAAAGGCAAAACCAGAAAGTACAAAGGAGGACAAATTCCTCATATTAAATCAGGTCCAATGAAAAGTATCAAAAAAATAACCATTATTCTGATTTAATTTTTTTTTTTTTACATTTATTTATTTTTGAGAAACAAAGTGAGACAGTGCAAGCGGGGAGGGGCAGAGAGAGAGGGAGACACAGAACCCGAAGCCGGTTCCAGGATCTGAGCTGTCAGTGCAGAGTCCAATGCGGGGCTCAAACCCACAAACCATGAGATCATGACCTGAGCCGAAGTTGGACGCTCAACCGACTGAGCCACCCAGGTGCCCCACCATTATTCTGATTTCTATCATCAAAGATTAGGCCTGCTTTTTTTCAACATCACATAAATGGAATCATACAGTATGTACTTTTCTGTGTCTGGCTTCTTTGCTCAACATTATACCTCAGCACCACTCTTCTTAGAGTTAAAAACTGCTTCTTAAAATAATAGAAAAGGTATTAACACAGTGAAAAACGAGGTTTCTAAACTGAGAAGTAGACAAACAGTATCAAAACATGGAAATGTATACAGTTGGCTCTTAATGCAGGGATTAGGGGCACTGACCCGGGGTGCAGTGGAAAATCTCTGCATAACTTCTAACTCCCCAAACACTTAACTACTAATAGCCTACTGTTGACCAACCAGAAGGAAGCCTTACAAATGACATAAAGTCGATTAACACATATTTTGTATGTTATGCATATTATATACTTACGATAAAGTAAGTTAAAAAAATTAAGAAATTCATAAGGAAGAGAAAAATACACTTACAGTACTTTACTCTAAAAAATCCACATATAAGTAGACCCGCCCAGGTCAAACCTGTTTGTTGTTCAAGGGCCAACTGTATATTAAATAATATTAGGAGAAAAAGAGGTGTCTGGCTGGCTCAGTCGGTGGAACATGCAACGCTTCATCTCAGGGATGTGAGTTCAAGCCCCACGTTGGGTGTAGAGAGTACTTAAAAACTGGGTCACTTGCCTGTATGGCCCAGTCAGTTAAGCGTCCCTTGATTTCAGCTCAGGTCATAATCTCACAGGCTCCTGAGATCAAGCCCCTCACTGGGCACCGAGCTGCTTGAGATTCTCTCTCTCTCTTCCTCTTTGCCCCTCCCCTGCTTGCACGCACAAGCTCGCTCGCTCTCAAAATAAATAAACTTACAAAAAATATTTTTTTAATCTCTAAAATAACAGCACTAATATTAGGAAAGTTCAGGGGTGCCTACATTCCTCACTTGGTAGAGCATGAAATTCTTGATCTCAGGGTCATGAGTTCAAGGCCCATGATGAGTGTGGAGCCTACTTTAAAAAATGAAAAAAGTAAAACACAAGATAATTTATTCTCAGCAACAATAGAACATTATATACCTCTATAAAGATACAAAATGAATTGATGTGGTATAAAATATTAACACTAAAGTTATAATTCTCTGTAACAGTGCAAATAACAAAATAACAGACAAAACAAACAAAAATTTCCCTTAATGTTGATTCAAACTATCTGAAAGCATGCACTTTGTTGGAATCGGATTCATTTATTTACAGTTAGAAGTGAGCACAGAACTACAGTGGTTCATAAAACCTTTTCTTTACCTGGTTATGATAAGCCGGTCCAAATTAATTCTCTGTTGCTTAGCAATCCATGCTGTACGATACAACTTTTCGGCCGTCTTAAGTACATCTGCATTTAGCCTCTGAATGAGCTGTTTCTCAGAGTTTACATATAAGCGTTCCTGCTTGAGGTGATGGGCCAGAGTATGAATATCCAGCTTCACCATCTTCAAATGTAGACGAGGCACAAAGGCTAATCACTAAGAGTAAAAAGACAAATTTAAAATTTTGATGTCACTTAAATTGTTTTCCAAAATCAAAAGGGGTAGGAGAATACATTAAGAATTAGGCTACATTTAGGGTTGCCTGGGTGGCTCAGTCAGTTAAGTGTCTGACTTGAGCTCAGGTCATGATCTCACAGTTTGTTAGTTCAAGCCCCGCAACAGGCTCTCTGCTGTCAGCCTCTCTCAAAATTAAACAAAAAACAAACAAAAGAATTAGGCCACATTTAATGCTATGATCAACTCTAATTTTAAAATACTCTATATATTTATTGCAGAAGCATTACAGGTTCAGCATAGAAACACTGGTAAATACAGATAAGCAAAAAGAAAAGATCCTAATAAGGCCACCTCAGTAAAAACCTTGTGTATGTCCTTCAAATCTAGTGTCTATTTATTAGCACTAGAGTTTCCTTGACAGCTCCTTTTCACATTGTAATCAACATAACCTGTTGACTCTATCTTTAAAATACATATCCAATCTGACTACTTCTCACCACCTCCTCCATCATCATCTCTCACCCAAAGGTCTATAACCACCACTTTCTAATTTGCCTGCTTTCTTTCTTGTACTACTGGAGTCCGTTCTCTACCTAGTACAGAGCATCCTTTAAAAGTAAGTCAGATCACCTTATTCCCATACTAGAAACCATCCAAAGCCTTGTTTTACTTTTAGAATGAAATCTGAAGGTCTACCCCCTGGCTACTTCTCCAACGTCATCTCCTACCATTCTACCCTTGCTCACACAGCTCCAGACACACTGGCCTCCTTGCTTGAACAGACCAAGCATGCCCCTTCCTCAAAGCCCCTGCATCTGATGATCCCTCTGTCTGGAAGACTATTCCTCTAGGTATCTTTGCAAGGCTAGTACTTTCATTTAGGTGTCTCTGCTCAAATGTCTATTTAGAAAGGCCTTCTCAGATAACTCCTAAAATAGAAACTACCCCTTCCTTTTCCCTTTTCCAGTTTTTTAAAAAAGTACTTGCCCCTGGGGCGCCTGGGTGGCTCAGTTGGTTAAGCGTCTGACTTCAGCTCAGGTCATGATCTTGCGGCTTGTGGGTTCGAGCCCGGCATCGGGCTCTGTGCTGACAGCTCAGAGGCTGGAGCCTGTCTTCAGATTCTGTGTCTCCCTCTTTCTCTGACCCTCCCCTGCTCATGCTGTCTCTCTCTCTCTCTCTCTCTCTCTCAAAAATAAATTTAAAAAAAAAATTAAAATTTTTTAAAAAATAAGTACTTGCCACTGTCTAGCATTATATTACAGATAGCTACTAGCATGTTCATTATGGTTAGAATATGTATGGTTCCCCCACTTAAAGGAAAAGGCCACCAGGGCCAGGGCTTGTCTGTTTTATTCACTCACAGCTGTAACTTCAGGGCTGAGGAAAGGGCCTGGTTCATAGCAAGGATTGAACAAATATTTAGAGTGCCTGGATGGCTCATTTGGTTGAGCATCCAACTCTTGATTTTGGCTCAGGTCATGATTCCAGGGTCGTGGGATCAAGCCCCGCGTCAGGCTCGGCACTGAGTGTGGAGCCTGCTTGGGATTCTTTCTCTCTCCCTCTGCCCCCCTCCCGCCCTCTCTCTAGAATTGAAAAAAAATTTTTAAAGAATTGAACAAATATTTGCCAAAGGAATAAAATAACACAATTCTTATTCATCTAGTAGCTAAACAAACTGATAGAAATGGCACACATATTTTAAAGCATTATTATTTAAGCTATGCTCTTGAACCTAGAAGTCTTGCCAGACCACATTTTTTTTAAACAGGGGAGAGTAGCCTGAATTGGGTTATGAGGCCCCTGGGCAGGGTACCTCAGCTCAGCTATTGAACTCACTTGCTGGCCGCAAGTCTGTTCCAAGCTCCAGCTAAGAAGGCATCTGCCAGCCTCCTCCCCAAAGGTGGGGTCCAGGGCATCTCCTGCCCAGTCTGACCTTAAGCAGAGACCTGATCTCTGGGAACTCACCTCCCTGAAACTCAGGGAGGACCCTGTTAGGGCCACTCTTGGCCCCAGTCTCTAACTTTCCCAGGGCACATGGGGTAGAGTGACACAAAGCACTCAGCTCATAGCCCCAGTGATTATGTTTTATATCAAAGATAATAATTAGCATAGCCCCAGACCACAAATGATGTATATAAATGACACAAGTGCCTGTGGCCCATATAACACAATACAACATTGTGTGTCCAGTAGCACACTGTCAATAAGTTAGAAAAATAATTCTATTAAGAACTAGCATTACGGGAGCACCTAGGTGGCTCAGTCAGGTGAGTGTCCGACTCTTGATTCCGCCTCAGGTCATGATCTGACAGTTTGTGTCATTGAGCCCCACGAAGGACTCTGCATTGACAATGCAGAGCCTGCTGGGGATTCTCTCCCTCTCCCTGTCTCTCTGCCCCTCCCCTGCTCATGCTCTCTCTCGCTCTCTCTCTTGAATAATAAATAACTTTAAAAAAAACAATTAACATTATGATTGTACATTTGAAAATTACTATGACAGTATAGCTTCAATGTCTTCATCATAACTACAACAATAAAATGGTAATTACATGAGGTAAAGGATGTGTTAATTAACCTTATTAACTTTTGCAATACATACATGTATCAAATCATCGCATTATGTACCTTAAACTTACACAATGTTATATGGCAATTATATCTCAATAAAGCTAGGAAAAAAGTTGTCCCAGCCAATCAGATTCATGAGTGACCTTAATGGATTTGGAATTGATAAAACAATATAATTTGTAGTGAATTCAGATTTTAATGGAGATGACAACTCAGCTCTCAGAATTCTCAATATGTTTAGAGATCCAATAAAAATTGTTCATAGATTGCAATAATTTTTTTTGGTACTGAGACCAAAAAAAACAGAATTAAACATTATGGTAGTAGCTGGAAATATTTTTCAAGCTGCCTGACATAAACAGGTTAGCAATTTATAATTAAGTTTCATTTCAGGAATTTTTAAACTTTCTTATTTTAATGAACTACTGAAGACGAGGAAAATTTCAGATATTACCATCTAACCTGAATCTTATTGCTTCCAAAGACCACTCTCTTGTACCTTATCAATTCCCTAGCAAACCACACGAAGCTGTTATTCTAAATCTCCTGTATCTTCATGAAGGCCCTCATACTGCTCTCCTCATAAAAGATTTAAGTATGTCCACTAAGATGATTCATTGTTAATAACAAAAGTATCTGGGTACACTCAAAAAATAACTGGTGACATACAGACATTATATCTGTAAAATCATATTAACTCAGTTTACAGAAATTCATAAATGAATTTGTAGACTTCCATGTGGGAACTCTAACATCCTCTAGGGGGCTCTGGGTCCACAGACTAAGAACAGAATCACTGAATAAATTATTGCAATTATAAGAAGTATTATAGTTAATGAAAACAGTACTGAAATGGGCTCTTAAAGACCTGAATACTTCACTAATTAGTGATGTTACTTGGGCACATAAAGCATATTCTCTGAATCTCATACTTTTTTCACCCATAAAATGTGGACACAATATCTACATTTATTTATTATCCTGGTGCAAGCAACATATTAGGTACCAGGAATACAAAAAGGGATAACATCTAATGTGTACCCTCAAGAACTTCCTAACCTAGCAAAACGAGGCAGATGCACAAGCAAATGGCTGTCCAAAAACGTTATGGGTGTTATGCTGGAAGACCGTACAATATAGAGGGGGGACAAAAAAAAAGACACGACTGAGGAGTTAGATACCTGCACCTAGTCTAAAAAGGCAAGGTGAGGGGCTGGAGAGGGGGAGAGATGAGTATTTGCCAGACGTGAAGAGGATGGTGGGTGGGGTGGAATTCCAGATAGAAGGAGCCAACCAAGCAAAGGCACAGAGGTGTATAATGCAGAGTACATTTAGAGAATTCCACACGGCTTCCTACAGTCTGGGGGACCGTTGTCTGTGTGCTCAGTGAGGGGGTGGGGGGAATGTGTATAATGAGAGATAAGGCTGCAGACACAGAAGGTACAGAACCCAGAGTTAAGAAACTTGGACTTTGCACTGTACGTGTTGGGAAAAGTTTTAAATAAGAGATTTAAACTCCTATTATGTTAAATTAACATGTTAAGTCATGTTAATTTAACATGATTATATTTATATTTGAGAGCATAAACTCCGGCAGTAAGGAAAAAAACGAGGACATGGAGATAGAACTAGATGAAGAGAGACTGAAGTATTTAGTAGGCAGGAAATGAAGCAATGGAAAGAACAGGACAAGTTTGAGAGATGTTATGAGGTAGAAATACAAGATTTGTTAATCACAAACGGGGAAAATAAGGTAAAAGTTTCCAACTCTGGGAACAAGGGTAGGTGTGGTATTACACCACAGTGGAGTATCCTATGGGGAAACAGGTTATAAACTGAAAATGGTGCCTGGCTGGTGTGCTTCTAAGAACTTTACACATTCCCTCTTCATAATATCCCTCTGAAACAGTGCTCTGCGGCTCAGGAAACCGAGGCTCAGGGATGTTGAGTAATTTGCTCAGGGCCACACAAGTGGTAGGTAGATGACAGAGCCAGTACACTATTATTACCCTGATCCCTAGAAGAATGACTCAAAAATCCTGTGGTTACTCAGGAGAATATCTTATCTTTAAGAGACATATGCTCAAGTACATAAAAGGGATGAACAAGTGTTAGGATGTCTGCAACTTCCTTGTATATGGTTCAGCAAAAAAAATAAGAGGAGATTAAAAAGAAGTTTTTAATTTTTTTAATGTTTTTATTTATTCTTGAGAGAAAGCGCGAGCAGGGGAGGGTCAGAGAGAGAGGGAGACACAGAATACGAAGACAGGCTCCAGGCTCTGAGCTAGCTGTCAGCACAGAGCCTGATGCAGGGCTCGAACCCACAAACTGTGAGATCATGACTTGAGCCGAAGTCATACACTTAACCGACTGAGCCACCCAGGCGCCCCCTAAAAAGAACTTTTTAATGTTTATTTTTGAGAGAGAGCGAAAGCAAGAGAGAGAGAGAGAGAGCGAGCACGAGTGGGGGAGGGTCAGAGAGAGAAGGAGACACAAAATCAGAAGCAGGTTCCAGGTTCCCAGCTATCAGCACAGAGCCCAACATGGGGCTTGAACCCACAGATCACAAGATCATGACCTGAGCTGAAGTCAGACACTTAACCGACAGAGCCACCCAGGCGCCCCAAGATGAGATTTTTAAAATGCAGTAAAATGTAAACAATTGTTGAATTTAGGTGAAGGGTAGTTGATGATCACTGTACTATCTTTCAACAATTTCAGTTATATTAGAAATTTTTCATAATAAAAAAATAGGAAAAAATATTTTAGAAATTCTCAAACTGTATCCTTCTTTCTGCTGTAATACAATTTAATTCAACAAATATATTACTGAGCTTTGCTGGAGCTTAGCCAGGTCCCCTAATCTCAAGGAGCTCACAGTCTAATTATAACCGAAATACTGTTCGAGATAGAGAGGGCACATAAAATGTTTCCAATGACATAACAAAATACGAACCAATTTATGCAATTTAGAAATTAAAATCTTCAAATATAGCTTCACTTAAAAAAAATATTAACATATTAAAGTAATGCTCTACCTAATCCAAACAAGAATTCACCTTCTAAATCCTTCAGTAGTTCCAAATCAAAGATATTTTAAGTATATCTAGACAAACTTGCTAAGCATTTTCTTCTTTCATCAAGTTCAAGAATTGTTTTAGTGGGGCACCTGGGTGGCTCAGTCGGTTAAGCGTCCGACTTCTGCTCAGGTCATGGTTCATGGGTTCAAGCCCCGCGTCGGGGTCTGTGCTGACAGCTCGGAGCCTGGAGCCTGCTTCAGATTCTGTGTCTCCCTCTCTCTCTGTCCCTCCCCCACTCTGTTTCTGTCTCAATAATAAATAAAAATAAAAAATTAAAAAAAAAAGAATTTGTTTTAGTGCTTTTTCTTTCTATAATAAGCTGGTCTGAATGCTGACAGAAAACAGGTAATAGATTACCGTACAAAATGATACTTTTTAAAACATTATTATATAAATCCATAATCTCATTACCACATAAACATAAGAAAATGTCAGTAAACCACTGGATAAAATGTAAGAGATTAAAAATATCAATTAACTCTTATCTATATTTTTGTCCAGTTTACCTAAATTAAGTTTGTATCTGAATACTATTTTATACAACATGTACCACACACTGGAGTAGAATGATATTATATCTCTATCTCTCCTCTTAGACTGTAAACACTGAGGGAAAGAATTCAACTTTGTGTCCTAACATAGCTGATGGCAGGTAGCAGGAGCCCAATCATGTGGAGTGAACTCAAATCAGGTGCAGCAAGATTATTAGCTCACACATTCTGAAAAAAATAATACCCTCACACACACAAATAATAATACCTAACAGGTCACTGCTTAAAAACAACAGTTGCCAGGGCGCCTGGGTGGCTCAGTCGTCATTAAGCGTCTGACTTTGGCTCAGGTCATGATCTCACAGTTCATAGATTCAAGCCCCACATTGGGCTCTGTGCTGACAGCTCAGAGCCTGGAGCCTGCTTCGGATTCTGTGTCCCCCTTCTCTCTCTCTGCCCCTCCCCTGTTCATGCTCTGTCTCTCTCTCAAAAATAAATAAACATTTAAAAAAAAAAAAAACAGCTGCCAAAAGAGGGTTAAAGATGTTCTGCTCTTCTAAGGCACCCTATAAGACAAGAGGAGTTAACAGCTACCGGGAAATAGCTTAAATAAAATACATGCAGAAATAACTAAAACTGGGGAAATTTTACCATACTGAAAACAACAGGAAAGTACAAACATCTGCAAATAAGTTAGTATCTTGAAAAGTAATGACACTGTCAACATCAAACAAACAGTAACAATGCTCATAAGCTAACACTTATTTAGAACTTTATTATTCCAGGCACAGCTATTTTTTCCTCACTGAATCCTTATAACCGTATGATGACTGTGCTCTCATTAACTTCATTTAAAAGTTGAGAAAAGGGTTGATATACCTAGCAAGTAGCTACATCAAAATTCACATTGACTCAGTTCTGATTCAAAAACAGCCTTTGCTTTCAACCAACTAATCTAAACATTTTGTCAGTCACATCTACTGTAATTTTAAGTTCTGCTAATAATTGACTCCTTAAAGTCCCTTTTATCTATTGGCTTTTACTTCAACTGGCTTCTAGTGTATCTACTTCACTTGAGTTTACACTCATTTAAAATACAGGTGGACACCAGGCATGCCTAGGTGGCTCAGTCAATTGAGTGTCCAACTCGATTTCTATGCAGGTCATGATCTCATGGTTGTGAGATCAAGACCCATATTGGGTTCTGCGCTGGGCAGGAAGCCTGATTAGGATTCTCTCGCTCTCCTTCTGCCCCTCGCTTGCTCTTCCTCTCTTCCTCTCTCTCTAATAATAATAATAATAATAATAATAATAATAATTTTAAAAATTTAAAAATACACGTGTGTCCTGAGGTGGCTGCCTGGCTCAGTCAGAAAAGCATACAACTCCCGATCGCGGGGTCATGAGTTCAAGCTCCAAGTTGGTTATAGAGATAACTTAAATAAAACTTTAAAAATAAAATAAAATACAAGTGTCCCCAACCCTCACCTCCTGGCTGAGCTTAATTCTGTATTTCCTCTATGATCTTAATATCAAAAAGAAATCTGGGGTGCCTGGGTGGCTCAGTCGGTTGAGTATCTAACTCCTTATTTCAGCTCAGGTCATGATCCCAAGGTTGTGGGATTGAGTTCCACGTTGGCCTCTGCACTGAGAGTGGAGCCTGCTTAAGATTCCGTCTCTCCCCTCTCTCCAACTCGTGCTCTCTCTTTAAAAAAAAGTGGTGCTGCCTGGGTGGCTCAGGTCATGACCTCATGGTTCTTGGGTTTGAGCCCTGCATTGGGTTCTGTGCTGACAGATCAGAGCCTGGAGCCTGCTACAGATTCTTTGCGTCTCCCTCCCTCTCCCTGCCCTTCCTCTGCTCATGCTCTGTGTCTCTCTCTCTCTCAAAAATAAACATTAACAAAAAAGGGGAGGGGCACCTGGGTGGCTCAGTCAGTTAAGCATCCAACTTACACTCAGGTCATGATCTCATGGTTTATGAGTTTGAGCCTGGCTTCGGACTCTGTGCCAATAGCTCAGAGCCTGGAGCCTGCTTCAGATTCTGTCTCCCTCGCTCTCTGCCCCTCCCCCACTCACACACTGTCTCTTTCTCAAAAATAAATAAAAAGCATTAAAAAAAATTTTTTTAAGAATCTTTGAATTAGTAAGCCTGTTAAAAGCGATCTTATCCAATTTAACTGAATTCAACAAATATTTTCTGAATGTCTTCATTGTACCAGGCACTAATAGTACAAGACAGAACACACACAGCCTCTGTCCTCATAAAGCTTAGTCAACTATGATGCCAGGAACAAGTAAACTACAAGTAACCACAAATGTGTGTGTGCACACACACACACTTGTTCTCTACCTTTTATTTTGAATGAACTGCCTTTCTCATGATCAAAGCCAACCCTCACTTTTATGCTAATTTCCTCCCTTCACATCTAGCTACTCAAGAATATTACTGTAGTAATCCCAACTACCCCATCCGCCCCATCCATATTTCCCTCTCTACTGGATATTCTCACCAACATATAAACATGTTATTATTTTCATCTTAAAAAAAAAACCTCTCAGGGTCCTTGGGTGGCTCAGTTGGTTAAGTGTCTGACTCTTGATCTTGGTTCTGGTCATGATCTCACGATTTGTGAGTTCGAGCCCCATGTCGGGCTCTGTGCTGACAGTGCTGAGCCTGCTTGGGATTCTCTGTCTCCCGCTCTCTCTGCCCCTCCCTCCTGCTCTCTCTGTCTCTTAAAATAAATAAATAGAGGCGCCTGAGTGGCTCAGTTCGTTAAGCATCTGACTTTGACTCAGGTCATTATCTCAGTTTATGGGTTCAAGCCCCATGTCAGGCTCTGTGCTGACAGCTCAGAGCCCGGAGCCTGCTTTGGATTCTGTGTCTCCCGCTCTCTCTGCCCCTTATCCACTCACACTCTCTCTCTCAAAAGTAAATAAACATTCCTGCTTTGGATTCTGTGTCTCTCTCTCTCTCTCTCTCTCTCTCTCTCTGCCCTTCCATCGCTCGTGCGCATGTGCACGCTCTCTTTCTCTCTCTCTCTCTCTCTAAAATAAATAAACATTTAAAAAATTAAAATAAGGGGCACCTGGGTGGCTCAGTCGGTTGAGTGTCTGACTTTGAGTGTCTGACTTCGGCTCAGGGAATGATCTCTCAGTTCATGAGTTCGAGCCCCACGTCAGGATCTATGCTGACAGCTCAGAACCGAGAGCCTGCTTCAGATTCTGTGTCTCCCTCTCTCTTTGCCCCTCTCTTGCTGGCACTGTCTCTCTCTCTCTCTCTCTCAAAATAAATAAACATTAAAAATTAGAATAAAATAAAATAAAGTTATTTTTAAAAAGTAAATAAACATTAAAACAATTTTTTTAAAGAAAGTAAGTTTCAAAGTGTCTGATAAAGTTAGGTTTAGTTGGACTTCAGGACTAAATAAATAAACTATATTCCCTTAAATTCTATGAAAGAAATGATACACGAAAGTTTAGAAAAAGTTAGTAGAGATTAATTCCTTAAATCCCTCTTTTTACATCTCCTAGCTCATCCCCCATCATTTCTTCACTTCTCCAAAAGCAGTGGTTGCTGCCATGCTACCTCCTAAAGTCTCCAACATTAGCAATTGCTATTATATAGGCCCAAAAGCCCATAGCCTCCTTATTTATGTATAAATGAACTCAGGTTTATCCTTCAAGGCCCAGCCCCCAATCTCCTCCCTCTGTGAAACTCTAGGAGAGCTGCTCCTGCCAACAGAGTGCATCCCTTCCTCCTTTATGAGACTAAATAACAATGATATTTGTGAGGAATCACTGAATTCTATTCCTGAAACCAATATTGCAGTGTATGTTAACTAAAATTTAAATTATAAATAAATAACAATGAATTACTAAATAGGAAAGTTACTCCATTTTCAAGTCTCTTTCAGTCCTTCTATCTTCATCATGTAGAAGTTCTAAGCAAGGTGCCAATTTGTCTTCAACATTTCTCTAACACTTTGCTAATCTCTCCTTTTAATTAAAGGACAGCAGGCCTCAAACTCAGCCCCTTCTACAAACAGTAGCTAGCTAGGTTTCCTAACACTGTTTTGTTTTTATTATATTTAAGTTGCTTTCTATTTAGGATATGAGACGTTAGCCTTTCATTATGGTAACAACATAAAACTTCTTTAAAAATATTTTTAAGGGGTGTCTGGGTAGCTCAGTCGGTTAAGCGTCTGACTTTGGCTCAAGTCATAATCTTGCGGTTCATGGGTTCAAGCCCTGCATCAGGCTCTCTACTGTCAGCAGTTCGGACCTTATGCCCTCCTCTCTCTCTGCCCCTTCCCTCTCATACTCTCTCTCTCTCTCTCTCTCTCAAAAATAAACATATATATGTTTTTTTAATGTTTATTATATATATGTATACATATATATGTCTTTTTTTTTTTTAATTGGGGTGCTTGGGTGGCTCAGTTGGTTAATGATCCGACTCTTGATTTAGGCTCAGGTCATGATCTCATGGTTCATGGGATCGAGCTCCATGTCGGTCTCTGTGCTGACAGTGTACAGCCTGCTTGGGATTCTCTCTCTCCCTCTCTTTCTGCCCCTCCCAGCTCACACACACATTCTCTCTCTCTCTCAAAATAAATAAATAAATTAAACATTAAAAAAAAAAAAAAAGGATTCTCTCCCTCTCACTGATACCACATTAACCTGATTCGGCAAAAAGGACATGCCTGCCAGTTTTTAGTGACCTACCACAATGTTAGCTCCCACAGTTTATCAATCAAATAATTTAAACTTGAGGATTTAAAAAAATTTTTTTTAATGTTTATTATTTTTGAGAGAGAGAGAGGGTGAGTGGAGTAGGAGCAGAGAGAGAGGGAGACAGAGAATCTGAAGCAGGCTCTGTGTTGTCAGCACAAAGCCTGACATGGAGCCCAAACCCACAAACCACGAGAACATGACCCAAGCAGAACTCGGAAGCTCAACTGACTGAACCACTCAGGTACTCCTTGAGGATTTATTTTAATTACCCAGCATTTTTCAGGGATCTAACCAATCCATACATGAGATGGACATCTTTTGCAAATGTTTTTCCTAAATAACCATTTTGAATTAGAAGGATTTGTCTACATGTGTTTCCTTTTATAAGACTTAACCTCCTTCAGTGCGGGAACAGTTTATTATTCATTTTATAATGTTTTGTTAAATTACATGATCTAAAAATTGTCAAGTATTAAAAATAATGAGCTCATTTCTTTCCAAAAAATGAACAGACAAGCACAGTAAACTTTATTTAACACACATCCTTCACTCATTCATTCAACAAATGTTTGTTAAACATCTACAATGTGCTAGGCACTAATGAACAAGACAGGTAAAGTCTGCTCTTGAGGGGCCCACATTCTCACAGGGACAGGTGATGATAACAATTTTGAATAGTTTTCACAGACTAGATTTCTATATATCCTCTATTCAGAATTCTTGGCCCACTCTTGTCACTGGCCACTTAAATCTCACTTAAGCATCAGAGCCCAGCTCAAACCAAGAAGTCTTTGCTGGCCATTTTCATACTTTCTCCTTTGGGCTCATCTCTATCATAGCTTTTTATACTGTTTGTGAAAAAGTTTTGTTTTCTCAACAAAACTCCAAGTTACCTGAAGGAGTGACAGTCATCTTGGTATCCCTGCTGTCTTAGCAGACAGGCTAGCATTTAGCAAGTACTCATTTAATGTCTGAATTTATAAAAAAAAATATTAAATAAATGACTGAACGACGAAGAGCAATGCTCTAGTTAGGAATCAGCCAAGCTACTTCTTTTTTTGTTGTTGTTTATTTATTTTTGATACAGAAGAGAGACAGAATGTGAGCAGGGGAGGGAAGAGAGAGAGAGAGAGAGAGAGAGAGAGACAGAATCAGAAGCAGGCTCCAGGCTCTGAGCTGTCAGCATAGAGCCTGAAGCGGGGCTTGAACTCACGAACCGTGAGGTCATGACCTGAGCCGAAGTCGAACACTTAACCAACTGAGCCACCCAGGTGCCCCTCAGCCAAACTACTTCTAACCAGTTCCAAAATAATTAAAGAACAGTAACTAAATTTAAGTTGAAAATATCTACTATCTGTCTAATGAGCATATTTGAAATAATTATTAATGTACTAAAAAAGATATTTCTTCGCAATTAAAAAATAGCTATCAGGGCACTTGGGTGGTTCAGTTGGTTAAGCATCTGAAATTGGCTCAGGTCATGATCACACATTTCGTTGAGTTCGAGCCCTGCACTGGGCTCCACGCTGGCATTATGAAGCCTGGCTGGGATTCTTGCTCTCTCCTCTCTCTCTGCCCCTCGCCTGTTCATACTTTCTCTCTCAACATTAATAAACTTTCAAAAAATAAAAACAAAAAATAACCATCAATGAGGGAAAAAATGGAAGCAAATCTTTAGTTGGCATATTTGAAACAAGAGTGAAACATTGTAGGGAAAAAAAATGGACTTAGGACCAACTATTAGTGGCACAAATAAAAGGAACTGAAAGGCATACACTACTTTGAAGATGCAAGTCATATAAAGCCAGACAGTATTCACATCTCAAATTAACACTACACTAGACTTCTTGCTACGACACCAAAATTCTACACCTTACCAAAAATAAATAAAATCCAAACAGATGTTGATTTTTACCCCCAATACACTACTAATTTTCCACAATTAAAGAAGACAGACTAACCACAAAAATAATGAAATTCATGCATACCAAATGAATTGTGGGTTAAGCTCAGATTTTATTATATAACCCAACTGAGAGAATATCAAAACCCTTTGACAGCAAAAATGCACTACTTAGTAAGTACTAATGTATCCTCACTTATTCCAGTTCAAAAACTCTGACTTTTTATTTATTTATTTTGAGAGAGCAAGCACGTACACATCCACAGGAGTTGGGGAGTGGTAGGGAGACAGAAAATCCCAAGCAGGTGCTTGGGGCGCCTGGGTGGCTCAGTCGGTTAAGCGTGAGATTCTTGATTTCAGCTCAGGTCATGATCTCAGTCTGTGGTATGGAGCCCTGCATCTGGCTCCACGCTGACAGTGCAAAGCCTGCTTGAGATTCTCTCCCTCTCTCTCTGCCCCTCTCCCACTGACACTTGTGCATGCTCTCTCTCTCAAAATAAATAAATAAACATTAAAAAAAAAAAGAGTTGGGGGCGTCTAGGTGGCTCACTTGGTTAAGCATCAGACTTCTGCTCAGGTCATAATCTCACAGCCTATGAGTTTGGGCCCCTTGTCGGGCTCTGTGCTGACAACTCACAGCCTGCAACCTGTTTTGGACTCTGTCTCCCTCTCTCTCTGCCACTCCCCTGATCATGCTCTGTCTCTCTCTCTCTCAAAAATAAATAAAAACATTAAAAAATTTTAACAAAAATAAATAAACATGAAAATAAATTTAAGAAAAAAAAAGTTGGAAATTTAACCAAGTGAGCTACTCAGGCACCCCTAAAAACCTTGACTTTTTAAAGCACTACTTGAGACCATTACTAATGTAACTGACAATATTAAACAAGATTAACTTTGAAAAAAAGTAATTATGGTACATCTCTGCCACTGAATACTACATAATTACTAAGAAGCAAACAGAGGCACACAGGAAGTTGTCTATAGTGTACCATTACATGAAAAAAGCACACTGAAGAATGATACCCAAGGTAAGACCCAAGAGGCAGCTAAACCAAAAACCCTGGAGCAAGACTACCTGAGCTCCAATATCAGCTTTGCCACTCACTAGCTGTGCAACCTTTGGTAATTCTCCTTGCCTCGCTTTCTTCATCTGCAAAAGGGTATAAAAGAATCTACTTCACACAGTATGTTCATGGGTTGTAAAGGTTTAACAAGTTAATATATGTAAAGCACTACAAGTGCTGACAATAATTTCTGGGAAAAAAAAGAAAAAATTCAAAAACATATAGTATGTACATGTATATGTGGGGAAAAAAGCTTTCATTTTTTTGCATTATTTTCAGATTCTTTAAAATTTTAAACAAAGAACATTACTTTTGTAATTAAAAAAAAAAAGAAAACATAATAAAAACTTGGGACTAAGATTCCCCCCTGCTGACAGATCTGCTAGTGCAATTACTTAAACACTCAGGACCAGACAAATTCCGTAAATGATATTACAAGTGTGAAATTTTTATTTTTTAACATTTATTATTTTTAAGAGAGACAGAGACAGAGCACGAGTGGGGGAGGGGCAGAGAGCGGGAGACACAGAATCTGAAGCAAGGTCCAGGCTCTGAGCTGTCAGCACAGACCCCAACACAGGGGTTGAACCCACAAACCATGGAATCG
The DNA here is from genome assembly GCA_028646485.1 of Cryptoprocta ferox. Classification (NCBI taxonomy): domain Eukaryota; kingdom Metazoa; phylum Chordata; class Mammalia; order Carnivora; family Eupleridae; genus Cryptoprocta; species Cryptoprocta ferox. Next base: position 9,642,711 of record CM053568.1, read on the forward strand.
TGACCTGGGCTGAAATCGGACACTTTTTTTTTTTAATGTTTTATTTATTTTTGAGACAGAGAGAGAAAGTGTGTGTGTGTGTGTGTGTGTGTTGAGCAAGCAGGGGAGGGGCAGAGAGAGAGGGAGACAGAATCCAAAGCAGGCTCCGAGCTCTGAGCTCCATCCAGCACAGAGCCCGAAGCAGGGCTCGAATCCACAAGCCATGAGATCATGACCTGAGCCAAAGTCAGACACTTAACCGACTGAGCCACCCAGGTGCCCCAGAAATCAGACATTTAACCAACTGAGCCACCCAGGTGTCCCATTAATGTGAAAAATCAAGTGCAACAAAAGGGACAGTACTTCTGGACGCAGTTCAACAGTAACAAGCTACACACCAATAAGCAGAACTGCAATAGCACCAATCTAGAAATGGGTATCAGGAACTTTTCACCATTAGATAAATCTCCATTAATTTTATTAGTCTGAAATTAAATACCGCCAAATGTAATTTCTTCCTATTCAACAATCTCTAATGACAACTCACTAGACATACATAAAGCTGGAGCTCAAGATAAACTACATAATTAAAAAAAAAAAAAGAAACCTAAAATTCTTAAGAGCCCTTTGAGAACTTCGGAGAGGAAGATTTCACCACCTCACATGCTTTGAGGAAGCTTTGGTCCCCTGGATAAACTTAGCTTCCTCCATAAATACTGTGGGCGAACAAAACAACCAAACAGAAAGAAAACTGTGAGCTTCAGCTGCATTTTTTGCTGAGCTGTAATACTGGTAAAGCCTGTTTCAAGATCCAAGAGTCCACCCTCAAAATTAGGGAAGGTATAATAAACAGGAGACTGTCCATTTCATCAAATTTACCAGATGGTATCTCATAAAATTATAAATATTTTTTATTTATTTTTATTTATTTTGAGAGATGGAGAGCAAGTAGGGGAGGGGCCAAGAGAGGAAGACAGAATCTCAAGCAGGCTCTGCACTGTCAGCATGGAGCCCTCTGCAAGGCTCGAACCCACGAACCAGGAGATTATGACCTGAGCCGAGATCAAGAGTCAGACACTTATTAACCAACTGAGCCACCCAGGTGCCCCATAAAATTATAAATATTATCAAATTTCAAGCAGCATTATTTATTACCACTGACTATGTTTTACCTAAAAGGAACCTCTTGGACCACAAAAAAATAAATAAATTAAAATAAATAATAAATAAATAAATCTAGTTAGCTAAAATAGCTTTTCAAAAAGAAATCAATCATTAAGATCCCTCCAAAGAATTATGGAATTCCTAATTTTAACTAGTTTATATAATGCCTACAAAGAGAGAAAGAACTCAATAAATGCCAGTTACTATTATCATTAATGATGGAACAGAAACGTACTCATAAGGACACTTAATAGGACACTTTCTCAGAATCCACACTGGCCTATCACAACCTTGAATAGTTAGATATTTATTAAAAAACACTTGGTTTTAAATGACTCAAAAATTCCTTGGGTTCTAAAGGAGGTAATCAAGATGAAATAAATTCTGCAAAAATAATTCACCTATGCTTTCTTAAGCTTTTCTAGTACAAAAATCTGTATTTGTAAACATTTTGCAATTCTACCTTATGATTTTTAGACCAAATATATTTTTTATCAGCTAGTCATGATTTATAAGTAATGGAAGTAAAATCAAGAGATGGGTCAGAGTTTTGCATTAGAAAGTGAAAGGAGACAGTTCAGAGTGGGTTAAAAATAGATGAGTTTAGGCCAAGTCCTAAAAACTTTAAAAATGCATGTATTTAGATAAAATTCAGGTCATTTGGGAAGATAATTTGACTCTGATCTATAAAAAAAAAACAAACAGGCTAACATTTTTCCTTAAAATTTTCCAATTTTAATCAATTCAAAGATTCACAGAAAATAAACTGAAAACATAAATTCGTAAGCAAAAAAAAGGAAGAACTGAACATGTTTGACAATATGCTTCCCACTAATCTCCAGCGTGGGTGTACCAGAATTATTACATGGGAGCAAGACCAAGCAAGCATCTTTTCAGACAGATTAATGAGCAGACATCTTGCCTGCTTTTACAGTTACAACATTGTGCTTAAAGCCTTATATTTTCGGGGCGCCTGGGTGGCTCAGTCAGTTAAGTGCCTGACTTCGACTCAGGTCATGATCTTGCTCAGAGCCAGAAGCCTGCTTCGGATTCTGTGTCTTCTCTCTCTGCCCCTCCCCCGCTCACACTGTCTCACTCTGTATCTCGAAAATAAATGTAAAAAAAAAGCCTTATATTTTAAAAATGACATACAAAAAGGTGTATACAAAGATAATTTTGACTTGAATATGTACATTATATATATATATATAATTATACTGTTAGCATTAAGTTATACTTTCCTTTTAAACATTTGCTTAATCTTTCATTTATATATATTGAATACGAGAACTTGAAGTATCAACAGATATTCACCACTTCTGACTATTACATTGCAGAGTTCAAAACTGGAATTCAGGGGCACCTGACTGACTCAGTTGGAAGAGCATGCAACTCTTGATCTCTGGGTCATGAGTTCTGAGCCCCATGTTGGGTGTAGAGATTACTTAAACAAAAAAACAAAAAACAAAACAAGAGGCGCCTGGGTGGCTCAGTCACTTAAGTGTCCAGCTCTTGACTTTGGCTCAGGTCATGATCTCACAGTTGGTTTGTGGGTCCATGCCCTACTTTCAGCTCAGTGCTGACAGTGCAGAGCCTGCTTGGGATTCTCTCGCTCTCGCTCTCACTCTCGCTCTCTCTCTCTCTCTGCCCCTCCCCAACTTGTGTGTGTGCCCACGCTCTCTCTCAAATAAATAAACTCTGTAAGTAAATAAATAAAGCTTTAAAACAAAACAAAACTGGGTTTCAGCTTAGGAACAGTGAAAAACTGCCCTACTGAAAATGCTTTTAAAACTAAAAAATTGGGGGCACCTGGGTGGCTCAGTCGGTTAAGCATCTGACTTCAGCTCGGGTCATGATCTCATGGTTTGTGAGTTTGAGCCCCATGTCAGGCTCTGTGCTGACAGCTCAGAGTCGGGAGCCTGCTTTGGATTCTGTGTCTCCCTCTCTCTCTTCCTCTCCCCTGCTCACACGTTCTCTCTTTCTTTCTCTCTCTCTCTCTCAAAAATAAATAAATGCTTAAAAAAATAAATAAGTAAAACTAAAAAATTGGGGGGTGGCATCCCAACTTCGGCTAAGGTCAGGATCTCACAGTTCATGAGTTCAAACCCTGCATTGCTGCTGTCAGCTTGGAGTTCACTTTGGATCTTCTCTCCCTCCCCTCTCTGTCCTTCCCCACTGGCGCTCTCTTTCAAAAATAAACATTAAAAAAAAATGTTTTTACAAAATCATAATATATATTGAAATATACCCCCCAAAGTTGGAAAATATAGGTTAAATATAAAGAAATTTTAATGAACTATAATTTAACAACAAGAAATCAAACAGCTCAGTCCCTAAAACCTCTTCTGAAATGTATACATGATACAGAAATTATTGGGCTTAGTTCCTTTAAAAATGAAAATACCTTGATTAGGACTACCTAAGGAGTTAAAGCCACAAATAGTTTGTTTTTTTTTTTAGAGAGAGAAAGAGAGCACAAGCAGGGGAGAGGGGCGGAGAGAGAGAAAGAACCTCAAGTAGGCTCCACGCTCGGCACAGAGCCCAACTCAAGGCCTGATCCAACAATTCTGGGATCATGACCTGAGCTGAAATCAAGAGATGCTCAACCAACTGAGCCACCCAGGTGCCCCAAAGTCACAATAATTCTATGAAAACAAAAGTTTAAGCAGTTCAAATGTAAAAAAATACATAATTAAAATCCTTTATGCCTATGAAAAAATGAATTCCAGAGAGGGAATTACATGTGGTGAAAAAACAGAAAATTGAAAGGGGAAAAAAATTTATTAACTATTTGAAAAATTATTTTCCAAGTACTCATCTTTCCATAGCAAATAAGAAGGATTCCATTTATATAAGCCTTTTACCAAAAAAAAAAAAAAAAAAATCACACTTTACCTTGGAGAATCCTAGAGTAATGAGTAACCAACTTGACTGAATACGATCCTTAAAAAAAAATTAATGTCTATTTATTAATTTTGTGAAAGATTGAGTGTGTGCATGGGAGAGGGGCTCAATCCCACAACCATGAGACCACAACCTGAGCTGAAATCAAGAAATGGATGCTTAACCAATCAAGCCATCCAGGCACCAGCAAATTTTTTTTTTAAGATGAAAAGTGCTACTATTGGGAATATATCCACTTTCCCTCTTCAATTTTCTATAAAAATTAGGGGTGATTTTTCCAAATAAATTAATTTAACTTCCTGCAATTTTCAGAATGCCATTATCAGGCAGCATCACCTCTAAGGTGGGAAGTGCTCTGTGCCGTCACTGGAAAGCAGCTCAAACTCACAGTGGAGCCAACTGGGTGAAATGAGAAGCGACAGCACTGTGATAGTGTCCAAGAACACACCGGAAGAGTAAGGTCTGTTTTAAAGTCAGGGATGTGGTACCAAAGAGGAAAAGTGAAAGATTGAGAACTGGAGCATCAAAAGATGAACTAGCAACTACTGAATGAAGCCACGTTCCTGATGCTTTTCATATGGTATTGTGATTAGTCAATCCTATCACCTCCACTTTACAGATGAGGAATCAGGTTTAGAAAAGTCAAATAACTTACTGACAAATCATTCAGCTATTATGCAGCAGAGAATTCAAAATTAGATTTGTTTGATTTCACAGTCCACACTCTTTTCACTTCCCTGTGCTGCCTCTCTGGCTCATATAGAATATTGACTTCAGGCTCCCAAGCGAGCAATTTCACCACAGTGAGCCCTAGGAAGGGAGTGATATACCTGTGGGCAAATGATCACTTACTATCACCTGGGTAGCTCCCATTTTTCAGTATTTCTTCATCCCAAGCTACCTTTATAATCTTCCCTCCCATTTTTCCATTTTACAGACCTACCACACTAGCCAGAAAAAGAAAAAGAAAAGGGAAAAAGACTTGGATATTCTAATTTACAAATTCTTCTTCTTTGTTCAAGTTGTTCCCTACACCTGGAGCTTTTCTCCAATAGACCTAGTACCAATTATATCTATGATATTTGGTCCAGTTCAAATGTCATTCTTTCACACAGCATTCCCTAATCTTCCACTCTCCCTTTCAGTAGTATCTCCAGTCTAAATCTTCTTGACCCTTTGTACTGGTACCTCTATTAACAACTCATGAGTTTGAGAAAGTTTTAAAATAATCACTCCACTGATTACTTAGTAATTACAAAGGAAAAAGGATGCCTTTACAATATAAATCTATTAGATATTACATTACTCAAATGATCAAATTTACATCAGTAATGAAACTGACGTGTGGTACCTCTCATGTGACACGCTGAGACCTAAAATCAACTATACAGCATTCCAACCAAAAATGTTTAACATGCATCTGATCACAAAGAAATATTCTGACAAATCCAAATTGGGGGGCATCCTACAAAACAACTGGTCTGGATACTTACTGTTATGAGAGATCCCTCACTTCCCCCACCAAAAAAAAAAAAAAAAATGCTGGAAAACCAGTCCAGATTCAAGCAGGCAACTAAATGCAATGTAAGCTCCTTAAATGAATCTTAGGGCAAACACAAAACCCAACATCTAAGGACAATATTGGGACAACTGGGGAAATTCCAATATATCCTATACATTAAAGAATAATATCCACTTTAAATTTCCTGAAGGTAACAACTGAATTGGAGATATGTAGAAGAAAGTGTTTGTTCTTGGGAAATACACGCTAAAAGTATTTAGGGGTAAAGCGTCATGATGGTATCTATATCTAACTCACAAATACTTCAGCAAAAAAATGTGTCTACTAGCGCATAACAAGCATAGCAAAACGTCAACAACTATTGAATCTAGGTGAGGAGTACAAAGGTGCTGTTATGACACTACTGTTGCAATTCTTCTGTAGGCTTAGAATTTTTTCAAAGAGTTGGTAAACAATATTTAAAAGTTATGGATTCAGGGGTGCTTGGCTGGCTCGGTTAGAACGTGCAATGCCTGATCTCGGGTCGTTGAGTTCAAGCCCCACACTGGGTGTTGAGATTACTTAAAAAAAAAAAGTTATGGATTCAAAACAAAATCAACAGAAAATAGGAAAGGTGCAAAGATGATTTAGTACTTGTATTCTGCCTCTCAGAATTTCCTGTTAACATCATCATAGATGCTTTTAGTCTTTCAAGAAAAATTACAGTATCATCCCCTTTGCCATCACCTTTACCCATTCTTACTGCCTTCTAGAAGTTGGGAAATCATGGGTAAGGCATGCCAATTTTCAACTTTACTAAATACTGCAAACACTGTCTCTCAAGGCAGCTGTACCAATTTAAACTCCACCAGCAGTTGCTAAATTACCATTTTCAGCGACCTCTTCACTAATATTTGATAACTATCAGACATTAAAATTTTTTATCAATTTGATGTGAACAATTTGGTGTCATTTATAACAATCTAGGATCACAAAGTAAAAGAGCCTTAACAAAATAAGAACTTTATTAACAGCGGTGCCTGGGTGGCTCAGTCGGTTAAGCGTCCCACTCTTGATTTTGGCTTAGGTTATGATCTCATGGTTTGTGAGGACGAGCCCCGCACTGGGCTCTGCGCTGACAGCACAAAGCCTGCTTGGGATTCTCTCTCTCCCTCTCTCTCTGCCCCTCTCCTGCTTGTGCTCTCTTATCTCAAAATAAATAAACTTAAAAAATAAAAAAGTCCTTCATCCACAGAACCTTCCTTTTATCACATCATTGGAGAAAGTTAAAAATAATCAAACATGGCAGCATGTATTAAGAATGATTAGTTCCCACATGAAACCAAATGCCCACAAAAACACCACATAATGTATGGGAAATAATTTGTCTTTTAAAAAATGTAAGAAGAAAAGATTCAAATTCAACCAACCCAGCATACATAATACTCCTCTGAAGATTTTAAAAATATATGTTTTATTCCCAGAAATAACCTAGCTCTTATAAACTAACTCATTCATTTACTTATTCAGCAACTATTTATTGAATACCTGTTATGTGCCAGCCATTATTCCAACACTGTGGCAAAGACAAAGTCCCTATTCTCACAGAGCTAACATTCTAATGGGGAGACAAAAATACTAACATACAAATAACATAAGATCAGATAGATACACTCTATAAAAAAAAATGAAGCGACGGGGGTGAAGAAAGACAAAGGAGGCAGAGTAAGGACACAAAAAACCACCAGGCAAGATCACTGCAAGACGAGATCTCTCCAAGGCAGTGATTTTGTAATATGGTGTGTTCAATTCAACACAAAATATTTCAGCACCAACAGCGTTTCATAAAATACTCTTCTTTACTTTTCCATACTCCTTTATTTTTTCAAAAAAACAAAACAAAAAATTTGCTGCACTGGCTTTTCCATTATTGCTATTATTTTAAAGGGAAAAAAATTCACACAAGATACAGGTGCTTTACAAACAGCTGCAAATTTCAAGTTACACATATTCTAAAGAAATGTTACAACTGATTTGTAAGAAGTTTGATGCCAAAATGGAGCTGAACTGCAAGAATTTAAAACAGAATTTCAATGGGGGCATCTGGGGGCTCAGTCAGTTAAGCGTCCAACTTCGGCTCAGATCATGATCTCGTGGTTGGCGAGTTCGAGCCCCGCCTTGGGCTCTGTGCTGACAGCTCAGGGTCTGGAGCCTGCTTCGGATTCTGTGTCTCCCTCTCTCTCTGCCCCTCCCTGCTCACACTTTGTCTCTCTTTCTCTCTCTCTCTCAAAAAACATTTTTAAAAATTTAAAAAAAAAAGAATTTCAAGGGGCGCCTGCGTGGCTCAGAGGGTTGAGTGTCTGACTTTGGCTCAGGTCATGATCTCACAGTTTGTGAGTTCAAGCCTGCATCCGGCTCTGTGCTGACAGCTCAGAGCCTGGAGCCTGCTTTGGATTCTGTTTCCCTCTGTCTCTGCCCCTCCCCAACTTGCACTCTTGTCTCTCTCTCTCTCCCTTTCTCAAAAATAAACAAACATTAAAATTTTTTTAAATGTTTACAATAAATAAATAAAATAGAATTTCAAGAAAATGACTTACCAATTCTCCAACTCTATCACCTGCATATTTACTTTCTATCATATATGAAAAGAATAATAGCAATAGGAAAATATATTTGAAGAGAGATCTTATAGTTTTTACTTAAGGATAAAAGATATAGAATATCCCCCTCTTTCAAAAGCCACACTACCTACACGATTTAAAGAAAACCAGCACGCATTAAAATTTCCTTTCACAGGCTTACACAGAGCTTAGAAGGCTTCAACCACTTAAAACTAGGAGGTGCCTTACTAGAAAAATCGAAGGGCCGAAGTGTTCACTTCCCTTTTTTCTTAAGATTATTTTGCTGATTCCCCAGTACCCCGAATGAAATATCTGCAGTCTATTTTTCAAGATCATTACCCTGATCCAGCCAAATCTTTTCTTTTACTTGTCTATTTACAAAATTCCCTCTTTCATCTATACTATAATACTATCTGCTTTGTCTTTTTTTTGCCAAAGTATTTAATTTTTTTTAATGCTTATGTGTTTTTGAGAGAGAGTGTGTGCAAACAGGAGAGGGCAGAAAGAGAGAGGGGGACACAGAATCTGAAGCAGGCTCCAGGCTGAGCTGTCAGCACAGGGCCTAACATGGGGCTAAAATCCACGAGATCATGACCTGAGCCAAAGTTGGTCACTTCACCGACTGAGACACCCGGGCACCTCTGTTGTCTTCTATTTTAAAAAAAAAAAAAAAAGATTCAAATATCCTTCCAGGCAAACTTATAGATCCCCAAACACTTATTTCTACTTTGGGAATTATTAATCTTTTTGTACCATTGATCTCTTTGGTAGTCTGCTAAAGGCTATGGACTCTCTCACAGATTGCTTTTATTTTTATTTTATTTTATTTTAATTAATTAATTTATTTATTTTTAAGTAATCTCTAGACCCAACATGGGGTTTGAACTCACGACCCCGAGATCAAGACCCCGAGAACAAGAGTCGCATTCTCTACTGAGACTGCCAGGTGCCACCCAGATTGCTTTTAAATGCATAACTAAATACTCAAAATCACAAAAGAAACCAATTAGACTGAACTATTAGCAAAACAATTTAAAAATCATAATTCGGTAATATATGTACAACTTTAACATCATATTAAATAACAAGATCTAACGTTTAATAATGCCATAAATTCTAAGAAATAATTATAAATGATATTTTGAGGTATCTGCAAAAACTGCAAACATGATACAAAAATTGTAATTTTTATTGGTGACAAAGTCACAGGCATTGCTAATTCTACTATGGTTTGTTGCCTACATTCATAACTGAAGGAACTAATAATCATCAGATAATAAATATAGATGTGATTTTATCCCCATTCGACTTCAAAGATCTCCTATACTCTACCCACCAAATGGTGAAATCCCAGGTTAGAAATCCTTTCTAGTGCAAAGCCGTGCTCAAATGGACTTCTATCACAAATTTTAAAATAAAAATAATGATTCCTCCTTGGACCTAGCTCTCATCTGAACGTAATCACCAAGCCTGTTTTTCCAGACTTATACACAAAACCCTATTTCTCTTTGCCTAGCCAGCACCCATTTAAATTTTCAGAGTCAATAAAAGGTGAAGTTAAAAGAAAGGAGACGGAGGCAACCGAGAGCCCTCACTTCCAAGACATCCAACAGCAAGTGAAAAGATGCCAAGTATTGTGTGTGTGTGTGTGTGTGTGTGTGTGTGTGTGTATGTGTGTGTTTCAGAGGTGGGCTGCCCCCAGACCTGTGAGTCCAGCTTGTCAAGAGTCCCGGAAGCATGACATCTTCACCATCGGCACTCAGAAGCCATTCCACCCCTTTCTCGCCTCCTATACTCAGTTCTCTACCTGCCAGGTCGCTCGCCTGTGGCTCCCACCCGAAGCCGCCCGGCGGTTCTCTGGTCCCTTCCCATCCCATCCCCCCACGCGTCCCTCCCTCCCATCTGCCCCAGGCCGCCCTGGCCCCTGCGCGCCGCAGAATCTCTCCCACGGGCCTAACCGTGTGTCCCCCGACCCCCACTTCACCCGACGCGAGAGGGAAGGACCCAGGGCCCAGGGGTCAGCTGGACTGGGCGGCCCGGCCATTACGCGCAGGCTGAGGCCCTAGGCCAGAGCAGCCCCGCCGCCAGGCAGCGAGTCGCGCACTCCGCGATGATTAACCGGAGACGCGCACTCACCAAGAGGATCACACGAAGGAGGGCACTCAGGCCTCGGCCGCACCGCCACGCGGTCTCGGAACCGTCGCCCTCGCCGCGAACTGCCACCGCCGCTGCTGCCGCCGCCTCCGCCGCCACTACTCGCTAGTTGGCTTCCCTGCGTCCTGCGGCGGCGCTGCCGCCACGCCATCGCGCGTGCGCGGGGCCGCGGGGGCCCCTGGGACTGGTGGTTCGCGCGCACGGTCGGCCGAGCCCTTCCGCTTTAGCCAGGCCAGTCCGCCACTGGCTTGAGTGGTCGTGGGAGCCTGCGGTACCGAGAAGCGTCTTCCGGAAAGTTGTTCCTCACCAGACGCGGGCCGTTGCGGCCGCGTACGGTGCTGCTGGGTGTGAAAAACCCACAGGAACAGTATAAAGTAAGACAATTTAGAGCATTTACATTTTAGTTAACAAGCGTCACTTGCCCAGGACACAGACGCACACACATCACCTCTCCCTTTCTGTTAAAAGTGTCGCAAATTGCCTTCAGTGCTATATGGATTTCTGGTTTTAAATCTGATTTCCCAGTCTTCATTTTACCGTTTTACTTTGTATATTTGACCATACAGTTTAAGTTGGCTGACTTATCATTTTACAAAAACAATTCAGATACATTCAAATGTAAAGTTAACCGAGCTGAACAGTCATAGAAACCTTAGCATTGAAAGACACCTTAAAGGTCATTAGTCCAACTCCTGCCCAGGCAGGAATTCATCCTGTACACGCCAGCCATATGGTCTTCCAACTTCGATTGCAGTAATTCGAATTTCAGGGACCTCACAATCTTAGGACAGCCTGCTCCACTGTTGTACAGCTCTAAACGTTAGAAAGTTCTGCCTCGTGTGAACTGATTTACTTCCTTCCACTGCTAGTAGTTATGATGCCTGGAGCAATATAGAATGTTTTCCACATGACAGCCTTTCAAAAAACAATGATTATATCTTCCAACACTGAGAGTCGCCAGGCAAAAAACAAAGTAATAATAGTTTTCCAACTATTTCAAATATGAATCAGCTCTGAGACTGCTTTACACTTAGTCATTCTCTCTGATGTATTACCCTTAAAAATTGTCAAAATTTGTTTCATATTTGTTGCCTCATTTTATTACCACGATAGCATTCTATAGTTAGCTACTCAGATATTATCGCTGTCATATTGCCATTCAACTGGTTCAAGAATTCAGTTCAAAGACTATCAGCTTTGTTTGAAAGCATTGCCCAATCCCTCAGCAGAATAAGGGGGAAAAAAGCCACAAGATACAGTTTACAGTCTAGGGTAAGAGGGTAACTCACACAGATTAAGGATCATAATAGTAACCTAAGGTATAAAGTTCTATGAGAATCCTTGAGAAAAGCTTCATCAAGTTGAGGGGCCATGACTGTAAGAAGGAGGAAATGACACCTGGGAGTTACTGGATGGCTGAATTTCAAGAAGGGAGATGGCATGTGAGGATTGCTAAAGAAGAACCCACCCTGAGCAAAATGAATGTGTAAATGAACACATTCACAGTTTGCTTTCACTTAACACTGAGTACTCTAGATGGGCTGGAGCACACATGCCATGGAGGAGAGGAAGAAAAGGACCCCAAAAGTTGCAAAAAGTTCTTGAGGGTCGTGAAAAGAGCACTGGGGTTGTCAATTGTTTTGAGGCCTACTCTGTCATCTATAAATGAAGAGCTTTAACTAAATAGGCAAGGTTTTCAACTTTTTTCACACCTAGCACACTCAAGGAACACAACCCCCACATTAGAACAATGAATCACCACAACAGTAATTCTTGTGGAATATGTAGTAGGTAATGTTCTTAATACCTTTTACACATGGAGAAGTGAACTCAGTAGGTGAAAAGATGCTCGGGGTGCCCGAGTGGCTCAGTCGGATAAGCATCTGACTTTGGCTCAGGTCATGATCTCACAAACCGTGAGATCTCCTAATTCCTGAATTTGGAGCCCTGCATTGGGCTCTGCACTGACAGCGACAGCCTGCTTGGGATTCTGTCTCTCTCACACTCGCTCTCTCTCTCTCTCTGCCCCTCCCCTGCTCTCTCTCTCTCTCTCTTTCTCTCTCTCTCTCTCTCTCTCTCACGCACACACACACTCTCTCAATAAATAAACTTAAAAAGTATATTTAAAAAAAAAAAGAGGTGCAAAGATGCTCAAAATCAATAGTACTCCCTGAGGGCAGAGAACTCGTTTATTCACCACTGTCCCTCTGGAACCTGGCAAACTGCCTAGGATGTAATACGGATTTTTGTTTCTGTTTTCTTTTCAATGAATGGATGAATAAATAGTGAGCCCTGGGTAAAGCTCTTTGCTTTCCACTACACCACTCAGCCTTACCTGATTTACAAGGATATGAAATTATTTATCCATAGTTATGAAATTCATACTGTATAGAGCTCAGTTCTTCAGATTCCTAACTCTATACTCTCCATTAGATTAGTCTGCTGCAGAATCAGGGAGCAGTGACAAACTCAGAATTTAAAAAAAAAATGATTCTCTTTCCTTTGTTTGTGCACAGTTTTAGAGGTAAGCCCAGAAAGCAGGTGCTATGTCAAGTGATTTGAGAGGGCTTTTGCAAGTATTTCTGGACAAAAATATTTTATCCTTAGGTCTGTGAAAGGCTCCTGAAATGTCATCATTAGTATAGGTACATTGAATCATGGATATTAGAGTTGAGTCTCAGAAATCATCAAATCTAACACCTGTGTTTGTATGAATTTGGAGATTGTTCTCAAAAAATCCTAATTAAAAAGTACATGGCCCTGGGAAAAGTAACATTTTAGCATAGTATGCACCTATACTTAGGGAAGAAATATGACAGCCGAGAGCAAACCATGCCAGAAAGAAAAACAGGGTCATATCCAGAAAGGAAGATTAAGAAGTGGAAGAGCAAGATTAAGGGGTAGAAACAAGGACTTCACCTATGATCTGATTTTTCTACTTGGCACACAGTTTGGGAAATAAGTTACCTTGAAGTGATAGTACATGCTTGCCTGTGGAAAGCCACAGCTTGTGGAAAGATTAATCTTAGTGTCTCATCTGAGTCAATTAAATCATAAACAAGGCAATAAATACATCAATAACATGAATAGAAACCAATACAAACAGAGAATTCATAATTTTACTATGAACCCTAAGAATGTATTTTCAACTGTAGAACAAAAATGTCACCAACTATATATATCCCAACCAGCTGTTAGAAGGATAAATCAAAAGAAAGCAGGTCAAATATTTTGATACCACAAAGCAAAACAAATATAGGCTGTTATACTATGACATAGTTCAAACTCAAATAGCAGGCAAATATTTAACGCTAAAAGCTAACTAAGCCATTATATTACATTGCTTTTCTAAAATTCATTTTCAATCAAACAAGTAATAAATTCATTCTTAATCTTAAAAATATATACAATACAAATAACTCAAAAATTCCTCTTGATTCCCATCCAATTCTACCCAGAGGGAGCCACTCTTGTCAACCTGATAGGTATCTGTTTAGATTCGGGGGAAGGGGTATTTAAATAGGATCATGTTCCACATACAGTTCTGTGTTCTGTAACTTGTTCTTTTCATTTAAAAATAAATCCCGAGGCGTGCCTGGTTGGCTCAGTCAGTTGAGCATACAGCTTCAGCTCAGGTCATGATCGTGTGGTTTAGGGGTTCAAGCCCCGCAGAGGGATCTGTGCTGACAGCTCAGAGTCTGGAGCCGGCTTCAGATTGTGTGTGTGTGTGTGTCTCCCTCTCTGCCCCTCCCCTGCTCATGTTCTATCTCTCCCTCTCTCTCTCTCAAAAATAAATAAAAATTAAAAATAAATAAATACAGTAAAAATAAATCCTGGCACACCTGGATGGCTCAATCAGTTGAATGTTGACTCTCGATTTCAGCTCAGGTCATGATCCCAGGATCATGGGATCAAGCCCTGGTTGGGCTCTGTGTTGAGTGTGGATCCTGCCTAATATTCTCTCTCTCTCTCTCTCTCTCTCTCTCTCCCTCCCCCCCATCGACCCTCTACCCCGCTCTAATTAAAATTTAAAAAAATTAAAAAATAAATCCTGAGCTTCATTCCATATCAATACATAAGAAGCTACCTCATTGTTTTGAACCTTTGCACAATATTTCCTTAGAATCACCTACCATAGTTGATTTAGCATCCCCTATTGATGGACATTTAGATTGACTGTATATTCTGAATGATGACAAATACACATGAATTAACTACATTATTTTTTAACATAGTTAAAAAAAATTAAGGGAAAAAATTTCTAAAGCTCTGGCAATCTATAAACAAACAAACAAGAATCCAGAAAGACATGCATGGAAGCTGTTTTATACACAGGTGGCAGAAAGTATTCTTTTATAAAATGCTTTTTGCTCTTTGGAACATCCCAATTGGAAGTAAAGGAGAAGACTACAGTTATGGTCTTACTCCATGTTTTGGGCCCTTGGTTGTCCTACACTGGCCCCCACTGGCAGGCTCAGAAATAGTAGCAGTACTCAGAGGAGGATTTGCTACAAAGCATGATTTAGGGCCACTCACTTGTCTGGGGATCCTTCTAAGGCCCAGGCAATTCACAGTCCATATGGATTTGTGACACATGCCAAAGAATTTTTAATTATTGGCTAAATTATAGACAACAGATAAAAGCCTAAAACTTAATAATACTGAAAATGAGGAAAATGATTCCTATTGAACAGTCATAAATTATGCAACTCACATGTCAGCCCAGTGAAATCTACTATAAACCTTAGTTTTCTATTAGTACCAGGATGTCCACAGTGATGGGAGCCATCGTGTTAATGCAACATAAAATTTTGGTGTGTTATCTGTATTTGATTTAACCTATGACTAATTATGATGTATGAAATATCTTTAATGTAATTATATCTTATACATCTTTCACTGACAAACTTTTTAGTTCTCTTATATTACTTTTATTTATTTACATTGTAAGTTTTCTGGAGGATTTATTGATATGTATTTAAAAGAAACTGTTGACAAAGTTCACCAGAAATAATGTGAACAAGCAGGAAAATACAGTTAATACTACTGAAACAGTAAAATAATTCAAGGATACATGGTTTGTCTGACAAAACAGTACCTCTTAAATCCTATCATTGAAACAAAAATGAACTGCTTCTTTTCTAAACAAGCAGTGGTATAATTAACAATAATTCAATAACTTCTATTTTTTCCTGAATATATAAACCTTAGAATACCAATTAAAAAACGAATATATCTTCTCTTTAAATATTTCCTACAGATACGATTTCAATATTTTCACTCAACAGTGGTGTGGTTTAAGAGATTTTTCATTCACAAATCAAATAACAATCCACCCAAAGGGAACCGATAGTCTATATAGGCTCACAGTATGAATAAAGACTTTAGGAAAGCAGCAGATGATATTTCTAACAAACATACCAAACGGATAAAATTCTTAGAAGATATATGCAATAAGGTCTGCTAAGCAACTGGCCACAGATCTAGAACATTTGATCATTTTACTAGTGATTTCAAGGGGACTCTAGATGTTTCCAAACTCAACTTGAACACTCATCTTAGGCTTTGTATTTTGCTTTTCCAGTTTCACTAATGACACAAACATGATTCAAATCCCTGAAATATTCATTATAGTCAAGGGCATAACCTACAACAAACTTGTCTGGAATTTCAAATCCAACAAAGTCTGGTCTGTATCCAACGCTTCGAGGAGTCCTTTTCACCAGCAAGCTTGCAACCCTGATCATCTTTGGATTATACTGCTTGACCAAGGAAAGCAAGGTTTGCATTGTTTTGCCAGTGTCAATTATATCTTCAACAATCAAGACATTCTTTCCAGTTAAAGTTGAGAGATCATCTCCACCAATTACTTTTATATCCCCTGTTGACTGGTCATTACAGTAGCTTTTCAGTCTAATGAAATCTACAGTCATAGGAATGGATCTGTCACTATTTCTGTTCAGTGCTTTAATGTAATCCAGCAGGTCAGCAAAGAATTTATAGCCCCCCTTGAGCACACAGAGGGCTACGATGTGATGGTTTCCCATCTCCTTCATCACATCTCGTGCAAGCCGTTCCGTCCTGTCCATAATTAATCCATGAGGAATAAACACCTTTTCCAAATCCTGAGCATAATGATTAGGTATACAAAATAAATCTAGGTCATAACCTGGTTCATCATCACTAATCACAATGCTGGGGCTTCGTGTTGCCATAGCGGAGCTGGCTGGTGCGTGGACTGAGGGTAGCTCTCTTCTGTATTACTTTTAGTTGTAAGTTCTTAAAGTTTTTCAAGCTTGGTAAGTTCCTGATAGATAAACAGGGATTTTTTTTTAATAACAAGAAAATGTAGATTAAAAAAGTAACATACTTACAATTTACTTTTTGAAAAACATAGATATCAACAATTTTAATTTTTTTAATATTTATGAGAGAGAGAGAGAGAGAGAGAGAGAGAGAAACAGCATGAGCAGGGGAGGGGCAGAGAGAGAGGGAGACAGAGAATCTGAGGCAGTTTCCAGGCTCTGAGCTGTCAATACAAGCCCGTTGCGGGGCTCAAACTCACGAACTGGGAGATCATGACCTGAACCAAAGTCTGACGCTCAACTGATTGGGCCACCCAAGCACCCCAACAATTTTAATAGCTACATAATATTTCATCATATTGAAGTATCCATCTATCATTTCAAAATGGAAATTGTTTATTCCTGATAAATTTTAAATGCTAAACTCATGCAATTTTTTTAAAAATTCTAGAATACAGAAATTCAGATGTAATATAGTAGAGGCACCTAGGTGGCTCAGTTGGCTAAGCATCCAACTCTGGATTTCAGCCCAGGTCATGATCTCAAGGTTTGTGTGATCAAGCCCCTAAGTTGGGCTCTGCACTGACAGCTGAGACTGCCTGAGATTCTCTTTCTCCCTCACTCCCTGCCCCTTCCCTGCTTGCACGCGTGCTCTCTCTAAATAAATAAAAATAAAGATATAGTACTATCATATTGTTGAATAACCTACTTTTCTTATTAACAATATATAATAGGTTTGTTATGCCAACTTGACAAGCAAATTCTAAAATTTTTATGGAAATACAAGTGCCAAGATTAGCAAATGACACTCCTGAAGAAGAACAATGTGGAAGGACCTGTTCTACTGAATATCAAACTATAGTCATTAAGACAGAAGCTAATATGATAAATTGTAAAATTCTAAAGACTATAACAATAAAGAAAAGTTAACTTTTTTATGGGAAAGGGAATTACTATCAGCTGAGGTGAAAAAGTGAGGACTTCTGGGTGCTGACGATATCCTTTTTCTTGACTTGGATATTGAATACCTATGATTATTCATTAAACTGTACAATTGCATTTTATGTACTTTTTTATATTCATATAGTAGTTTATAATAAAAAGGTTTAAAATATGTAAAACATCCAGCACATAGTACTCAATTAAAGGTAGCTACTATTGACATTTAAAAAAAGAGAGAGGGAGGCAGTGGATTTGTGAGAATCTCCAAGAAACACAGCTAACTGGATGGAAGCAGAACCATGTGTGTAGCAATCTCCATCACTAGTTTTAAAACAGGGATATACACACTGTATATGAATATGAATAAGACCATATTAGAAGACCACATAAGAAAGTGGTGACAGTGGTTACCTTTACCAGTGTAGAGGAACAAGGCTAGGGACGGGGTGGCAGGCAGACTTATTTTCATTGTATGTTACATGTGGTACCCTTCTAATTTTATACTATGTACTTATATTTCCTGTTTTAATTTATTTAAGTACTTATTTACTTATTCATTCATTTATTTATTTAAGTACTCTCTACTCCCAATGTGGGGCTCGAACTCACAAGCCTTAGATCAAGAGTCGCATGCTCCTCTGACGGAGCCAGCCAGGCGCCCCTATATTTCCTATTTTAAAAATTTAGAAATTTAAGGGGCACCTGGGTGGCTCAGTTGGTTAAGTGGCTGACTTCGGTTCAGGTCATGATCTCACAGTTTGCGGGTTCGAGCCCCGCATCAGGCTCTGTGCTGACAGCTAGCTCCGAGCCTGGAGCCTGCTTCCGATTCTGTGTCTCCCTCTCTCTCTGACCCTCCCCCACTCACACCGTGTCTCTCTTTCTCTCAAAAATCAATAAACGTTAAAAAAATTTTTTTTAATTTAGAAATTTAGGATACATATCAAATATTACCACTCAAATTCTGTAGAGGTAGCTCTTTATACTTAGTAGCTTATTTTACTTCCAAAGAAAATTTAAAACAGAAGGATTAAAGCATTTTCTATATAAAACCAAGAGGCTTTACAAGTGATCAAATACCTTTATCATAACAACCTTGTGCGGAGGCAAAATTATATACATTTCCAGATTAGCAAACAGAGCCTCAGAGAGATTAAATGACTTGCCCTAAATCATAGCTAGTTAAGTGACAGAATTGGAACTCTAGTTTTTATGCTTCCAACTCCATGGGCTTTTCTCTCTAGCATACTATCAGACACAGGATGCCCTCTTAAATGTATTTCACCAAAAGAAAAAAAAAAAGTGAAGAATAGAAGATGCACTATTTGTAACTTTTCATTTTGTGTGGGGAAGGTTCCCTATTAATTATAAAATTCTTTTAAAAAAAGTCAATACAAATAAGGAGACTTAATTGAATAGCACATTACACTGTCAAAAGCACACAAAAAGCTACATGGTTTATACCTAGTATTGTTCCTGGCTCAGATGTTAGGGAGATACTTTTGTTTTTACTCCTGAGTTGTTTAATGAAGGTTGAGGGATGCTTTATAAAAAAGGCATCTATGTGGCCAATATAAGAAAGTAATTAGATATAATACTTTTAAAAGCATTTCCAAAAATCTGTCAAATTCAACATAAATCACCAAAAATTATTTTGCATTGAAAGAAATCTTGAAAATTGACCCTCAAGAGGTTGTTTCCTAGAAGGGCTTCTAAAATTTCTTCTCGCAGGGGTGCCTGGCTGGCTCAGTTAGAAGAGCATGTGACTCTTGATTTCGGGGTCATGAGTTCAGGCCCCAGGTTGGTAGAGATTACTTAAATTAATAAGCTTACAAAATATTTTTAAAAACCATAAAATTTCTTCTCATAGTATATTCGTATGATTAATAGCATTATTCTACAACTTTCCAAACACTTTCACTTTCAGTATCTCATCTGATCCTTGAAACAAGCCAATAAGACAGGACAGAAATCCCTGACATTCAGTAGATGAAGAAACTGAGACTCTGGTAGATTAGTTTTTTCCAAGGTCATGTGGCTTAACTCTTAGCTGAATATTTTCTCCAACAACAAATGTGGAAAATTCTCAATTATCAGGGTCTAAACATTCAATTTGTCAGAAGGATAAGCCTTTTCCTTTTCCTTCCTGTTCTGTGCCTTTAATTCCCTTTCCGATAGGAAGATTTAGGAACTAAATGACATCCAATCCTAATCAATCCTAACTCTGCTTAGATTTCTGAGATCAGATGGGAAATAGAAATCTATTTTCTTATCCATAGGAGCACACGTGAAACGAGCTGGTTTAAACTGATAAAAACCTACATTTGTCTATCACTCATTACCAAAATATTTGCAAACTGTGTAACTTCTCTACATCCCAAGCAAGATATAAATCTTGGGGTGCCTGTGGCTCTGTCAGTTAAGCGTCCAACTCTTCATTTCAGCTCAGGTCACAATCTCGCAGTTTGTGGGATCAAGCCCCGAGTGGGGCGCTGTGCTCACAGCATGGAGCCTGCTTGGGATTCTCTCTGCCTCTCTGCCCTGCCCTGCTCATGCGTACACGCAATCTCTCTCTCTCTCAAAATAGATAAATAAACATTAAGAAAAAGATATAAATCTTATAAACCTAAAGGTCAGAATGACAAACTAGACTACAGGAATCAAATTGCTAAAGCTCAAATCCTGGCTCCCTATATTCTCAGCTATGTGAACTCTTGGCAAGTTTCTTTATCTCTTGGGGCTTCAGATTCCTTAGCTCTAAAATAAGGATTAAAAAATGATTTCATAAAAATTAAAAGAGATAATGCACATAAAGTGTTTAGCACAGTGTCTGGTACTTAAATATTGATAGTTTGGCACTGACACAATTATTGGCATTTAACATCCAGGAAACTAGATTTACCTATGCGCTTTTCTTTCTATTCAATCCATAAATGATCACAGTTTGGAATATACTGCACTACAACTACCAATACACTCATTCCCTCTGGAAGTTAGTCAGGTTATCACTTCTCTAAATCTTAGAAAAGAGAGAGTTGCAGATTACTCCATCAATCAAGGACAAGGCTGAAATTGGGGGCTTTGTTTTTCATGGAAATGGATGTTATACATACAAAGTTTGCTTGAAATGGTATGAAGCTGTAGTGTGGCTGAATGGTGATTTCTATCTTGATAATGAACTGATGCAACCTACAGAGGGTCAGTGTCACGGCAGTATTACAAGCCCTGTTGTAAGACGGGTGATGCAATTTCTATAGTCGATTCTGAGTCACCAGCATAACCTTTGAGAAGCACCGAAGGAGAAGGGAAAATTCTTGAGTACTGACTCCTAGGCTCAGCATCTTAGGAAACTGTGTGTAAGATGTCTCCGTGCTATTTGAACATGGTATTGTGCATACCCATGAATCTCAAAAATACATCCAGTGGGAAAAATACTGCAGTCCTCAGTTCCTGACTATGACAACGTCCCATGCATTTTCTGTAAGCATCTCAAAATATCTTGTATCCCGCCTTTGGGTCTGTCCATAGCAGGTCCTCCAAAGAGATTTGTTGAATGAATTAAGTACTTAAAAAAAATTGTTAGGAGCATTGGCTACAGAGCCAAGCTGACTTGGATATCAATTCTAACTCACCAGCTCTACAACTTTAAGCTAATAATTTAAAATATTTCAGTCTCAATTATTCTCATCTGGAAAATGGGAAATGCCAAGTATTAAAAAAGACACAGGAAACAGAACAGTGCTTGGCACATAGTAAGCCTAAAGGAAACAGTAGCCTCTATTATTTTTTTGCTACAAGATACTATACAAGAGTAAAGCAGTATCCTCTCTATCAGATGAATTTAAGCACAATCTGACCTCTTCCAGGAGAAGTGAAGTTCGAAAGGTATCAAGAATAAAGGCTCAGGAAGAGCTTGCAAATGATAACCCAGGCCACAAAGGAAAAAGATGGGCAGAGGAGGGGAAAGCAAGGGGTGCCAGGGGATGGCATTAGTAAGCTCTTCAGGAGAGGGCTGCCACACTAGGGGGGGGGGGTACTCAGGGAAAGGAGGCAGTTACTTTGGCCAGGCCTATGACTTACCGTGGGCCAGGGCAATGTGGAGAAACCTGGTATAGACAAAACTAGCTGGCTAGGGACAGCAGGGCCGACAGAACTGGCTAGGAGCCACGACACACAGCTAGGCGGTGCGCCGGCCAGGCCTCCGCTCGAGGGCTGCGGGCCGGAGAGCAACAAAAGGCCCTGAGGCTCGGACACTCCAGAACCGTAGAGGCTATAAAGGACAGAAAATTTTTTTTCTGAGGTAATCACAGCATCTACGCTGAGAACCTGCCTGCCTGGGGCGGGATGGAGGCTGGAAGAAGGAAGAGCCGCTTCCCGCTTCGAAATAAGAAGGAGGGACAAGAGGGCAGCGGAAAAGGAGAAGCAAAGGACTCAAATCCCACCGCCTCGGGGGAATCACGCACTCCAGACTGGACAAGGCCCCTGGGGCCCAGCCTGAAGGCGAGACTTCTGCAATTACCGGCGGAAACGCCTCCGGGTGAGAGGTCGCATGAGGGACAGGCGGCTGCTGAACCAATGGGGCCTACGCCTGGGGCGGATGTTGCCTCCCATTGGTGACTGTTGGGGGCGACCAGCAGCCAATGAGCCCGCCGGAGGGGCGTAGCGGTGACGTTAGCTGCGGAGGAGGCCGCTTCGAATCGGCTGCGGCCAGCTTGGTGGCCTGGACCAATCATCGGCCTCCAACGAGCAGGGCCTTCGCCAATCGGTGGCCTCCACGACGGGGCTGGGGGGAGGGTATATAAGCGGCCTCGGCGACGGCGCGGTCGACGCTAGCCGAGACATCACAGATTCAACGACTTGGGAGATATCGTGAATCTGAGAGGTAAGCGCCGCGGCCTGCCTTTCCGGACCTGCCCTTTGCGTTTTCCGCTGCTCCTGCTCACCCCGGGCCCTGTACCTTCAGATCAGTAACCTCGGTGTGCTCCCGTGCGGCGGCCTGTGGTTGGATTGCCTCTGACGTCCTGCCTCCCTGCTGACCGACTGGCCTACGGCGCCGGCAAAGATGAAGCTGTCCCTGGTGGCTGCGGTGCTGCTGCTGCTTGGCGCGGCACGGGCCGAGGAGGAGGACAAGAAGGAGGACGTAGGCACGGTGGTCGGCATCGACCTGGGAACCACCTACTCCTGGTAAGTGGGGTTTGTAGAAAGGGGGGAATGGGGCGTGGTCTCCTGGGCTGCTGTGGGAATCGCGGTGCTGATTCCTTCCGTTCTTGGTCATTTTTCCGCCAGCGTCGGGGTGTTCAAGAATGGCCGCGTGGAGATCATCGCCAACGATCAGGGCAATCGCATCACGCCGTCTTATGTGGCCTTCACTCCTGAAGGGGAGCGTCTGATCGGCGATGCAGCCAAGAACCAGCTCACCTCCAACCCTGAGAACACGGTCTTCGACGCCAAGCGGCTCATCGGCCGCACATGGAACGACCCATCTGTGCAGCAGGACATAAAGTTCTTGCCTTTCAAGGTTCGACGGGGTTTTTGTCACCCACATAGAAAGTGGGTGGCGGTGGGAGTATTTCGGATTAATAAGTTACCGGAAAACTGTTGAGATAACAAAAGGATACGAACATGGTGTGTATATATAATAATTTATTGGGTAAAGTTGGTATGTTGCAAAACTTGCTGAAAGTAAGTTTGGCAAACAAATAAATGTCACACATAACTATTCCCTCTAAGTCGTTTAGGATTGATAGCCTGATTAAAACTGAATATTCTGGTCTTTGTAAGGCACTCATTCTCCTTAAGTATTTCTGGTCAATATTTCACTCCAAGCAACCAAAGTAAACCAAATTAAGGGGGAGGAAGTGGGTCTCAGACCATACTCTTTATTTAGAGTTTTTAATGTTCTGTGTCTGAAAATAATTCATTCTTTAAAATAGGTGGTTGAAAAGAAAACTAAACCATATATTCAAGTTGATATTGGAGGCGGGCAAACAAAGACATTTGCTCCTGAAGAAATTTCTGCCATGGTTCTCACTAAAATGAAGGAAACTGCTGAGGCTTATTTGGGAAAGAAGGTAAATATTTCTAGAAGAGTGTTCAGTAATTTTGTTTTTACTATTGATTGTGTTGTGTAGATGCTTTTATTGGTTTAATAATTAGAATCTGAATGATATCTGTGTATTTGTTTTAATTGCTTGTATGTTTCACTGTAGTCCATACAAAATACTAGGGACTTCTCATGTGTTATCACTTAATGCTTGCACATTCATGGGTATAAGATTACATATATTATACCTAACAAACTGTGTTAGAAACTAAAGTGAAGGTTTGAGTGCCACATACGTAAGAGTTAAACAATGTGATAAAATAAACTTAATTATTTTGTTATTTTAGGTTACCCATGCAGTTGTTACTGTACCAGCCTATTTCAATGATGCCCAACGGCAGGCAACCAAAGATGCTGGAACTATTGCTGGATTGAATGTTATGAGAATCATCAATGAGCCGTAAGTATTAAATTCAGAATTATGGTATATTTGCCAAATGGGAGTAATGTAAACTTAACTAAGCTTTTTTTTTTTTCTTTTTCTTTTTCATTCTCTTAATAGTACGGCAGCTGCCATTGCTTATGGCTTAGATAAAAGGGAAGGAGAGAAGAACATCCTGGTGTTTGACCTCGGTGGTGGAACTTTTGATGTGTCTCTCCTCACCATTGATAATGGTGTTTTCGAAGTCGTGGCTACTAATGGAGACACTCATCTGGGTGGAGAAGACTTTGACCAACGTGTCATGGAACACTTCATCAAGCTCTACAAAAAGAAGACTGGCAAAGATGTCAGGAAAGACAACAGAGCTGTGCAGAAACTCCGGCGTGAGGTAGAAAAGGCCAAACGGGCCCTGTCTTCTCAACATCAAGCAAGAATTGAAATTGAGTCTTTCTATGAAGGAGAAGACTTCTCTGAAACTCTGACTCGGGCCAAATTTGAAGAGCTAAACATGGTATGTTCCTTGTTTATTGCTTTGCTAACAACATCTAGTTAGACTCTGTTTGGGACATTGCATTTAGATATTTAGACAATATCTAGGTATAACAGGCATTGTCACAGTAATCATTTCCTGTTCTAGGACCTGTTCCGTTCTACCATGAAGCCTGTCCAGAAGGTGCTGGAGGATTCTGACTTAAAGAAGTCTGATATTGATGAAATTGTTCTTGTTGGTGGCTCTACGCGAATTCCAAAGATTCAACAACTGGTTAAAGAGTTCTTCAATGGCAAAGAGCCATCCCGTGGCATAAACCCAGATGAAGCTGTTGCATATGGTGCTGCTGTCCAGGCTGGCGTACTCTCTGGTGATCAAGATACAGGTAAGTCAAATGTCACAGCATCTTCCACAGTATTTCAATAGCTTGATAGAGTATAATTAGTTGTTGCTTTAGGAAGCAAGATAGACTGAATAACAAGGTCATACAGCTGGTAAAGGGTAAAGTGAGGACAAGATCTGGCTCAGTTTCAAAATCCCTCACAACTACATTTAATTCACTGCTTCTGAAATGATTTTGCATACAACCTCTCATTAAATGGCAAGATAGAGAAGATAAAGTTTTACAATTCATGGGGAGGCTGCTTGGTAGTGCTCCTGTGACTGAAATTAGAACTTAACCTTGGTTAACTTACCTTTTCAGGTGATCTGGTACTGCTTGATGTATGTCCCCTTACACTTGGCATTGAAACTGTGGGAGGTGTCATGACCAAACTGATTCCAAGGAACACCGTGGTGCCCACCAAGAAGTCTCAGATCTTTTCTACAGCTTCTGATAATCAACCAACTGTTACCATCAAGGTCTATGAAGGTAATACTCTATCTTTGTTAATGACATGGTATGTTTGTAGGAAGTGACTTCTTAATATATTTTATTGAAATGAGAAGGGAAAGAAAGAATCTGCTGATTTTAGACAGGGGTCCCTAATTTAACTAGTGTTGAGTTTGGTAGAGTCAGCCCTAAAATATAGTTCTTTCTACCTATCTAGCATTCTTTGCCATTTAAAGTAATTTCTGAGGGGCCCTGGGTGGCTCAGTTGGTTAAGTGGCCTACTTCAGCTCAGGTCATGATCTCATAGTTCGTGGGTTCGAGCCCCGCGTCAGGCTCTGTGCTGATAAATCAGAGCCTGGAGCCTGTTTCTGATTCTGTGTCTCCCTTCTCTCTCTTGACTGTCCTACGCTCACGCTCTGTCTCTCTCTCTCGAAAATAAATGTTTAAAAAAAATTTTTTTAATTAAAAAAAATTAATTTCTGAGCTGGCTCCTAGAATACAGTAAGAGTTTATAATGCTGTAGATGAAATTCAATTAAAACTTAGTAGTAACTTAACAGTTGGTCCCACTTGAAATTCCTTATAAGCAATACTGACTCCCCCCCCCCCCGCCCCCCTTCTAGCTTGATAAGCATGCCTTTGCTGTAGGCTCTAACAGACTGAAATGTAAGGATCCAGATATACTGATGTTTGTTAGCAACAACTAACAAGTTTTTTTGGGTATACCTTCTAGGTGAACGACCCCTGACCAAAGACAATCACCTTCTGGGAACTTTTGATCTGACTGGAATTCCTCCTGCTCCCCGTGGGGTCCCACAGATTGAGGTCACCTTTGAAATAGATGTGAATGGCATTCTTCGAGTGACAGCTGAAGACAAAGGTACAGGTAACAAGAATAAGATCACAATTACCAATGACCAAAATCGCCTGACACCTGAAGAAATTGAAAGGATGGTTAATGATGCTGAGAAGTTTGCCGAGGAAGATAAGAAGCTCAAGGAGCGCATTGATACTAGAAATGAATTGGAAAGCTATGCCTACTCTCTAAAGAATCAGATTGGAGATAAAGAAAAGCTGGGAGGTAAACTCTCCTCTGAAGACAAGGAGACCATGGAAAAAGCCGTAGAGGAAAAGATTGAATGGCTAGAAAGTCACCAAGATGCTGACATTGAAGATTTCAAAGCTAAAAAGAAGGAACTAGAAGAAATTGTTCAGCCAATTATCAGCAAACTCTATGGAAGTGCAGGCCCTCCCCCAACTGGTGATGAGGAACCAGCAGATAAAGATGAGTTGTAGACATTGCTCTGCTAGTGCTGTAATATTGTAAATACTGGACTCAGGAACTTTCGTTAGGAGAAAATTGAGAGAACTTAAGTCTCGAATGTAATTGGAATCTTCACCTTGGAGTGGAGTTGAAAATGCTATAGCCCAAGTGGCTGTTTACTGCTTTTCATTAGCAGTTGCTCACATGTCTTGGGGGTGGGGGGAAAGGAAGAATTGGCTATCTTACAAAGTGGGTAAAAAAGCTGGGTTAGGGCGTGTGTTCACCTTGGAAATGTTCTATTTAACAATTGGGTCATGCGCATCTGGTGTAGGAACTTTTTCTACCATAAGTGACACCAATAAATGTTTGTTATTTACACTGGTCTAATTTTTGTGATAAGCTTCTAATTAAGTCAGTTGCTTCAAGGTCAGATTCTTACTTGGTGGGGTGGGGTTTTGAGGTAAAGAAATCTTAAATTTAGTTGTTTCAGGGAACTTGCCCTAATGTTCATTTAATTTAACAAAGGGGTGGGAAAGGTAAGAAACATCCTTACATAGGCAAGAGCCATTTCACAGTGCCCAGGAGCAGAATTTTCTTGAACATAGCTGGAATTTCTAATTTCCCCTTATCCTTAAAACTTTCTGGTAACTTTATTACTAATAATGCTTTGTAGCTGCTAGAATTCCTTAAGACTTGCTGTGAGTGATGGATCACTGATGTTAACTTTATACACTTAGATTCAGTTCATAATTTTAGGATATAAAGGAATATTTTACTATTTTTTATAAAAATATATTTTAAACCTCCACTATGTCTTCATCTCTGAAATTTCTAGTTGTCTGGGGTCTAGGATGGTGAGAAACTACTTTTAAGTCCTGTTACAACTGTGGATCAGAGGTACTCATTTGTATCAAGGGAGGTTCAAGATTACTTGGATTGGCTTCCCGAGGGAAAAGGATGATCTAGATGAATGATTTTGTGTGATCAATAAAGGGCAGGCTCTCTGGTGCTAATATGAAATCCAGTATTGTCCAAGGATAGATATTTGATAGGTCTGCAACCAGCTAAAAGGTTAATTTGCTAACTTGTGGCAGAACTGGAACCTGATGGCATGATTGTTTTTACTTGGAGGTCCACACTCCTGCTGCAGTGCCCCAGAAGCATGGAGTGTAATACCAAGGGTCTTCAGGCCAAGTTTAATACAAAAGTGACCTGCAGTGCTGTACGTTGTGGGGTTAGTGGGTGGTTAGGAAACACAAAGGCCAGTCTTCATCCTTGTCCCCAGTGCCTCTCACTACCACATGCCAACAGGCTGCACCTCTTTCTGGAGAGCAGCTACTAGAAAGATAGGCTTCAACCTGTAAATGTCCACACTATTTCTACAACTTAATTTTGCAACATTTTTGTGATCAATATTCTTGACCAATCACACTACCTAGGTAAAACCCTTTATATAATAAGAGGTTTTTGCACTGGGTAGTTCTACCAACTACCACATTAGGTAAGAGTAAGAGGGTTATATAGCACAGAAAATACTTTGAAGGTATAAAATAGCTAAGGTTTCATTGAACTTCCCTGAAAAGTTGTCACTTAAAATGTGGGATTTATTAGTCAACTACAGTCACAATACAGTCATTATAGATTTCCCCTTCTGTATTCATCCCACCGAACACAAAACAGAGCAGTGTGTCAGTCTGACTTTGCTCATGTGAGTCACCACCTTGGGTCACTCCTTTGTCAGTGGAATCCCCTTTCTCGGTGGAATCCCCTTTCTCAGCATCACAGTTCAGAGTGAGAGAATTTGAATCTTCTTTCTCAGAAGTACACATCACTGGCCATGGAATGACACACATGGAATGATCCAGTCGTCCAGGGGGGAGAACAGTATCAAATTTAAGCAAGGTCCAATGCTGCTTTTCTATGTCAGAGAAAAAACAAAATACACAAAGACTCTGTGTTAAGAAATTTCCAGAAATGCTCAGTGATTTGCTGTTGTCACTAAGTCCTAACAAATAAGAAATAAAAGGAAAGAAATCTATTGGCAGTGTTACTGATTTCATGATGTCATTCCCTGTAAGTTTGGTTTTCATTCCTTTGGATTATTGGGGGGGGTTTTGAGAGAGGAGAGAGTGTGTACATGTGTGCAGGGGAGGGGCTGAGGGAGACAGAATTTTTTTTTTTTTTAATTTATTCACTTTGAGAGAGACTGCAAGCAGAGAAGGGCAGAGGGAGAGAGGAAGAATCTCAAGCAGGCTCTATGCTATTTGTGCAGAGCTTGACACAGGGCTCAAACTCCTGAAACTTTGAGATCATAACCTGAGCCAAAATCAAGAGGCAAACACAACCCACAGAGCCACCCAGTCTCCCCTCATTCCTTTAAATTTAGATGTGGAAGGACCAAAATCAAAAACCAAAGCACTGAGATACTTTTCAAAGAATGGTCACATTACTTTAAAGATCCACAGTGAACACCTGCTCACCTATGTGATACTGGTACATTGTGTCCAGTGCTCCTGTGGGAGTCATCCCTCCAAAGATGTACAGGTGTTTCCCCACAGCCACAGCTGAGTGGGCGGCACAGGCTGTGGGAGATGCCCCAGTGGGACTTAGCTGCTGCCATTTCATGTCCTCTGCCAAGAGAAAGAGAGTGGGTACACCATGGCCTAGAATATGGATTCAACCTTGTCAGACTCTTTTAGTTTGCAAACCAATCACGGAAACTCATTCACTAAGCACTCTGAGAGGTATCACAACAAGGTTTATTGTGCATAAAAATTACTTGGAGCTTGAGATTCTGTTTGGGTAGTCCAGCCTCAGAAGTCTATAGTTTTAACAAGTATCTCAGGTGATTCTGATGTAAGTGGTCTTTGGAGCACACTGAAAGATACTATCTTTGGTGCTGTCACCATTTACTATTTTGGAGCCCAGAGGAGGGGAGTTCCATGTCTGCGTGTGTATTTTAAATGTTAGCAGTTCCTTAGCAACTTTGTGAGTGCTCGCTAGACACTAAATATTTTGCTTGCTTAATTCTCATAACAACCCTATGAAACTGCTATTACTTCTGCCTACCCTCTTTCTTACCGTTGAGGAAACAATTAAAGAGGGAGAGACTTGTCTGAGATCCCACAGCCAGCAAGAGCACAGTTAGCATGATACTCAGGTCTGACTCTAGAACCTGTGTTCTCTACACCTTCATGTGCTGCCTCGAGCACCTACTCCAAACCTATTTATGCAAAGATATTTGCATCTTTTCAAACAAGCATTGAAACGAGGGAAGATATTATTGGATTTTAGGTTTAGAGAATCACCAGAGTAGGAAAGAAAGAAAAATAGCCAGGAAGTAATTCCTCAGCACAAGGAAATAGAACTTTCTTTTTTTTTTTTTTTTAAGTTTATTTTGAGAAAGAAAGTGCATGGGCATGAGCACACATGAGATGGGGAGGTCCAGAGACAGAGGGAGGCAGTGAAAACCAAGCAGGCTTAGTGATTTGCTGTCTGCGCTGTGGGTTCGATCCCACGATTGGTGAGATCATGACTTGAGCTGAAATCCAGAGTTGGGTGCTTAACCGACTGAGCCACGCAGGCTCACCATTTCTTTTCTTTCTTTCTTTTTTTTAATAAGCATTAAAACTCCAGCTGACTTCTGCAGAGAACATTTCTGTGAAGGTGTTTTCCGTCTGTCACTTCAAGGCAAGGGCCCAGCATCTCAGGGTTGGAAGGGAGAATCACTCAGCCCAGCCAAAACTCTAGCCACTATAAGAATCCCAGCCAGTGTCCCTTGGCCTCAGATGTCACCAAGACAGAGAACTCATTGTTGGGCAAGGTACCCAATACACCGCATAGCAGTTCTCATGCCTTCTGCCCACGGCTCCAATTCTTACCATCTGGAGCAACGCAGAACGTGTTCATTTGCTTGTCCATCCACCCAAGATACACACTCATCACCCGCAATCTGCCAGACACTGTGTTAAGTGCTGAAAACATACTGGGGAAATAGAAAAAGCCTCCGTCCTAAGGGAGCTCATCATCTAAAAGAATGACCCAGAATGAGTCCAGGATCTCTAAGACACGTCAACCCTTCAGACACTTAAAGACAATTCTCACGTTCTCCCCAACTCTCCTTTTCTGGATGTTTTTTATCACTTAGCATGGCAATTCTAGTCACCAACCTCCAGACACTCTCCGAGTTGTTCATGTACCTCATGGGCATAGGGTTAATGGCTAATGTCAGTCAGGGAACACACAGCATAATGAATTTTAATGAAAGAGCAGGGTTGTTGGAAACATAAGAGATAACTAATGGCTGGTACATAGCAAGTACTCAGAAAATTATTGCTTACATTGGTATTATTATTTGTTATTATTCAGGGCACATTTTCCAGAAATCTAGACAAAATTCCACTGGCTAGTCAAGTTACCCACACTTAAGAGCAAGGCTATACTCTATCAAAGCGTATTTTATTTCATTTTAAGCAGTCAAGCGCCCATGCCCTCCACCCGACTTACTTATATCAATGCAATGGAGATCATCATAGAATGTGTCCCCTGCCAAGCCACCATGGATGAAGAGCTTTGTCCCTGCTGCCACCATCACATGACCATGCCGGGGGGATGGGGGTTTTCCAACTGTCTCTGGCTGTGACCAGGTCAGAGTGTCTAGAAAAGTAAATTCATTGACATCAGATGAAAAAGCGTTGAAGCAAGGACATGAGAAATACACCCAAGCTTCACTCCCCAGCAAGCAGAGATGCTGAAAGCAGAAAGTGACCTGGGGTCATTCACTCCAAGTTGCCAACTCAATCCGGGCCTCCTTCCTTCTACAATCTGTATAGCCTCTTCTGGGACACTTCCAGGGCCGGAGAATTCACTACCTACCATGCCTGCCCCTTCTACCAGCCATTAGGAAACCATTCCTCACTTTGAATTTAAAAAGACCCCCTTTAAGCTTCAGCCTGGAACTGCAGCAAAATTAAAAAAATAGTCTGCTTCTTCTGTGACAGGCCTTCAGAGTCTTCTTTTTTTTCAAGACAATACCCTTAATTGACTTGCTGGAAGTGTGGGGAAATAAGGCTACTTTTGAAGTTAGCAGGGCCTGCTAGAGCAGCAGTATAGGATAACACAGAACAGGGAAGTTGGAGTTAAAACTGGGTCATTTCACTGAATAACTTTGTGGCCTTGCACCAGTTAATTCTCTACAGTTGTAAAATGGGGATAAAGATAACACCTACTTCTCAGGGTTGAAGTATGGATCAAATGAGATAAGCACAGAGAAAGTATTCAATGCATGAGTTTGTGTGTGAATTACTGCGTGTGGCATGCCTGAAGGCTGTGCACGGAGCTCCACCATTCAAAGGAATAATCTGAAAAAGGTTTATGCACAAACACGTTCGTCACAGCATTGTTTGTAATAAAGAATTGAAAATAGCTTAAGTGCACAGACAAGTGAATAGTTGTTATTGCTACAGTCATGATAAATACTATGCATTTATTTAAAATGTTGAGGGGTGTCTGGGTGGCTCAGTTGGTTGAGCATCCAACTTTGTCTCAGGTCATTATCTCACAGTCTGTGGGTTCAAGCCCCACATCAGGCTCTGTGCTGACTGCTGGCTCAGGGCCTGGAGCCTGCTTCGGATTCTGTGTCCCCTTCTCTCTCTGCCCCTCCCCCGTTCGTGCTCTGTCTCTCTCTGTCTCTCAATAATAAATAAATGTAAAAAAAATTTTTTTTAATAAAATAAATAAAATAAAATGTTGAACATTGGAGGGGTGCCTGGGTGGCTCAGTCGGTTGAGCTTCGGGGTCTTGATATCCTCTCAGGTCATAATCTCACAGGTTTGCCAGTTTGAGCCCTGTGTCAGGGTCTGCACTGCTGTGTGGAGCCTGATTGGGATTCTCTCTCTGTCTCCCCTCCCCCACTCACTATCTCTCTTTCTCTCTCTCTCTCTTTCTCTCAAATAAATAAATAAACTTTAAAAAAAAGCAAAAAAAAATGTTGAACATTGGGGTGCCCTGCTGGCTCCATTGGTACAGCATGTGACTCTTAATCTCAGGGTCATGAATTCAAGACCCACGCTGGGCATGGAGCCTACTCAATATAAACAAACAAACTAAATAAATAAATAAAACTGTTGAAGACTTCATGATCACAGGTGTAGTTAAATGAAAGTGTATTTAAGCGAAGAATACAGGATACAAATATTACATATAGAATTATCTCTATTAAAAAAATTAAGTAAGCTCTACCCCCAACGTGGGACTCGAACTCACAACCCTGAGATAAAGAGTCACTGTGATCTCACAGTTCGTGAGCTCGAGCCCCACGTAAGGCTCTGTACTCACAAGTGCAGAACCTGCTTGAGATTTTCTCTCTCCCTCTCTTTCTGCCCCTGCCCTACTCTCTCTCTCTCAAAATAAATAAACTTAAAAAAATGTTTTTTAAATAAAAACTGCTTTAAAAGAATTGCAAACACCATTCTTTCTGGAAAGAGAAAAGTCATACTGTGATGTGTCTCCATTATTCCGATTTCACTTTGTAAGTTTAAAATTTTGCTTATTGCATCTTCTCAAAAAAGGCTACATCTCTCATGAAAAACACACATGAAAACTACTTTTGTTACAGGTTATTTGTATGAAATTGCTATTCATAAATGCCTACTAGTAAGCGAAAGAAATGCAAATAAATATTCCTTATAAAAAACTTGACCAGAGGGTTTACAATTTTAAATGTTTATTTATATCATTTTCACCCAGTAATTCCACTCCTCAGCATCTATTCCACGTAAATGTTTGTAACACATACAAAAATTAATTTAAGTTCACTGTGGCACTGTCAGCAAAAAGTCAATTAGTAGGAAAATGACTGAATAAATAAGGAATACCCACAGGATATGCTCTGCAAGGAAACTGGTAGTGACTTAGAAGACATCCTGATGTATGACTAAATCAAGGGATGATAACACAGTTCCTATTCCTTGGGTGCTCCCTACATGCCAGGCACTGTGCTATGACTGTATGACATTATCTTATTCAATCTTCCCAGCTCTTTTTAGTAGGCACTATTACCATTTCTATTTTACAGATCAACAAACTAAGACCTAGAAAGATTAACTAGTCAAAAGTAATACAGGGGTGCCTGGGTGGATCAGTCGGTTAAATAGCTAGCTCTTGATCTCAGCCCAGGTCTTGATCTCAGGGTTGTGAGTTCAAGCCCTGTGTTGGGCCCTGTGTTGGGCTCTGCACTGGGTGTGAAGCCTACTTAAAAAAAAGTAATACAGAAAGTATGTGTCAGATCTGGTCCTGAGTCCAGGTTATGTGGCTTTGAAGGGCATGCTTTCAACTACTAAGATTTAGCCTCACGCTTGCAAAAGTAAGCTGTAGAACTGTATTTATAACCTGATTCCATGTATGCGTTTTAAAGTTTTTATATAACTTCAAAATTCACAGAATTTCATAAATGCATAGGAATGTCCGGAAGGAGACATTAGGAACTGCTAACTGTGTTTGCCTCTGTTTATGGAGTGGGAGGGAAAGACTAAAGGGGAACTCTTACTTTTTTGCTTTATAAATTATACTATTTTTAAAGTGATCATTTATACCTTTTCAAATGCAAATTTTGCTGTGGGAAGAAGATATTGGCTAAGGGATATACCGAAGACATCTAGAAGAGAGACACTCAGACAAAGTGTCATTTTCTAACCTCTTCTTCTTACATCAGTTAAGCTGTAGGCCAGGGTGGCTCTGACCTGGTAAGTGGCAACCCTAGGGTGCCCGCCAGTCCATACTTGCGTCAAACACATGCAGCTTCACATCCTGCACAGGCTGGGCGCCTCTCTCTCCACCCCCAAAGACATACAGCTGATTTCCAATGGCTGCAGATGATGTGTGGAATGTTCTTGGGCATGGTGGGGGGCTGGTCACCTCTGGCATGGTCCAAGTCCTGGTTTCTGGTTCAGAGAGAGAAAGCAGGCACCTAAAATATCCAGGCTGAAGGGGCTCTGATCTTGACTCTGAGGCCAGGCAGGGTTACTGCCTAACCCCAAGGGGACAGCAAAGGCCTAGGCAGGGTTCTTGTGCCACCAAAATCAAGGAGGGGTAGCAGGTGATATTTAGAATTTTCCTTGATAGAGGCAAATCCCAAGATTGAAAAGTCACACACACAATTAAGAATGAGGTCGATTTGATTTTGGAGGCCTTCCTTCAAACAATCTCTCTGAACACTCTTCCACTTTGCTGACTACCCTGCCCTGTGCCCATTCAGAGGATCCCAACATCTGCTAAAATGCATCCCTGCTAGAGGCGAGAACTAAATGTGCCAAATTACCCAGAATATGTGGCATTAAAAGGAAGTAGACAAAGTTATCACAGTTTCAGTAGTAGTAATAGTTCCTTCTAAATAGTAAGTGCTAACTAAATATTAGTTTCTCCGTTTTACAGATAAGGGAATTGAAGCAGAGACAGATGAA
This sequence comes from Cryptoprocta ferox, assembly GCA_028646485.1. Classification (NCBI taxonomy): domain Eukaryota; kingdom Metazoa; phylum Chordata; class Mammalia; order Carnivora; family Eupleridae; genus Cryptoprocta; species Cryptoprocta ferox. The sequence continues at coordinate 9,677,807 of CM053568.1, forward strand.
GTCATTTGTTTAAAGTGACATGCTAGGGGTGCCGGCTGGCTCAGTCAGTGGAGCGTGTGACTTTTGATTTTGGGGTTGTGAATTTGAGCCCAATGTTGGATGTAGAGATTTACTTAAAAACTAAAATATTAAAAAAATAATAAATAAAGGAACATGACTTATAAATGGCTGACTTGGGATTCAGATTCCATTTTGATAACATTAAGATGTAGGTATTTTCCACTCTTCTGACTTGAGAATAAAAATTTCACTACCAGGGGAGGTATAAAGAAGCTTATTTCTTTTTAGAGTGAATCATGAGTTTTATAGAAACAGATGCATTAAATTGAGCACCTTCCTTATGCAGAATCATTGCCCTTAGCCTTCTGTCTTATCATCTCCATTCAGTTCTAGCAGGTGGCTGGAAAGTATCCTCATTTTGCAGATGAGGGAACTGAAGCGCAGAACATTTAAATTCTTTCCCCCAGGTCACAGTGCTTGTGAGTAGCAGAGCAGAGGTTTGAACTCAAGAATTGTCAAGATTCCCACACTCGTGCAACACTCGTGCACACAACACACCAGGAATTATTTCTTGCCTAGGAAATTCTGTGCCTTTTGTAAAGGTCTTCATTCAGTACCTTTACTTCACAGAGTACCGCAGTAAGCATCTGTAATACGTATGGGACTGAAATATGAACCTGGAGATGAGACAAGTCTCAGCCTATATCTATAGCAAAATGTCATTATCTTTATAGATATTGGAGAGCTTTTGGATCTTGGGGGGGGCGGGGTTAGACAGTGCTCAACCTCCAGGATCAGAAGATCCTGGGACTGTGTTGCTGCCAAGTCAAACACTAGTGCAAATAATCACAAAGGACTCCTAAGTCATTTGCCGGATCGGCCTTAGTAAAAAAACAGCTAATGATTCACTCACATTTTTCCTGTATCTTGGGCATGGTGTCAAATTATACTCTCTAGGAGAGAAAAGGGATCTGGTGGAAAACCAAGTCCTCTGACAGACGCTTTCCAAAATCTCTGTATTTTACTCAAATGGATGCCATCATTGAAAGTCAAAAGCCCAGGGTTCCTGAACTGATTTCCATCTGCCAAGCCAAAGCTACATCAACCACCACCACAACAATTATAAGCACTAACTATGTGTCAGATATTGAGTTAATTTAAATCCTTGTCAAACTTAACAAGGTAAGAACTATTACTATACCAAAATGACAGATCAACTGTTTGCAAACAAGCATCTTAGTGGTAGAACACTGGGCAAGAGTTGACTGGCATGTGAAAAATGTCCAGGTTGCTAATCATTAACAAAATGCATATTTAAAGAATTAGATATAAGCTTTATGGGCTATCAAATTAGCAGTGTTTAAAAATGATAAATTCAGGGGCGCCTGGGTGCCACAGTCAGTTAATCATCTGACTCTTGGTTTCAGCTCAGGTCATGATCTCATGGTCGTGAGACAGAGCCTCATCTCGGGCTCCATGCTGGGTGTGGAGCCTGCTTCGGATTCTCTCTCTCCACACACACACCCCCTTCCCCTCCCCTGTTCACTGTCTCTCTCAAAATAAATAAACTAAAAAAAAAAAGATAAATTCAAGGGTGGCTGGCTGGCTTAGTCAATGGAGCGTGTAACTTTTAATCTCGGGGTTGTGAGTTCAAGCCCCACACTGGGCATAGAGATTACTTAATATTTTAGAAAAAAGACAAATTCAAAGGCAGCCAGGAGTGAAAATGCACTATTAAACACAGCTGAAGAGAGCAGCAGTGGAAAACTCTGGAAAGTAATTGGGTAGCAGGTATCAAAAGTCTTAAAGTTCTCAGTGTTTTGTTTTGTTTTGTTTTGTTTTGTTTTGTTTTAGCAGAACAAAGGAGACAGAAGTTTACTGAATATACCACAATGGAGTGGTGGGCAGGACAGCAGAGGAAGGGCTGTCTGCCTCAGTGTTTTACATAGTCTTTTTATTCCTAGGCATTCTAAGCAAATAATTGTCAATGACTTCTCAACAAAGATGTTCACTGCTTTGTTATTTATAATAGTAAAAGTCTGACAACTAAGTTATGGTATTGTCACAAAATGGAGTATCATGCAGCCATTAAAAATGATGTTACAGCAATGTCAATAGGAAATAATTTCTGCAGTAATTATGAATTTATTTTTTAAAGAATATTTTTTAGTGTTTATCTATCTTTGAGAGAGAGACAGAGTGTAAGTGAGACACAGAGTCTGAAGCAGGCTGCAGGCTCTGAGCTGTCAGCGCAGAACCCGATGTGGGGCTCGAACCCAAGAACCAAGAGATCATGACCTGAGCCGAAGTCAGATGCTTAACCAACTGAGCCACCCAGGTGCCCCAGTAATTATGAATTTAAAAGGAAAAAGGTACAAAACTGTGGTGGTGAAATAGTATGAACTCAGGCTTACAAAAATGCAGAGAAATAAAAAAAAGGAAGTACATAGAGATATTCTCAGTAGCCTTAATGTCATAGTATTGTGTATGCCTTTTGTCCACTTATTTACAGTTTTCAAATATTTTAAAATGAATTATGTTTTTTATTTTACTTTATTTTATTTTGAGAGAAAGAGAGCGAGCACCCACGCTAGAGAGGGAAAGGGGCAGAGGGGGAGAGAAAAAGAGAATCTTAAGCAGGCTCTACACTCAGCACAGAACCTGATGTGGGGGCTCAATCCCACAACCGTGAGATCATGACCTGAGTCAAAATCAAGAGTCGGATGCTCAACTGACTAAGCCACCAAGGCGCCCCTTATTTTATTTATAAAAATAAAACAGCAACAAAAAATTTTAACAACAATTTGTAACAAAAAGACAAGTCCACCTCCCATGGGTGGTTCAGCAGCAATCTCTCAGAAGAGATGTTCCTAAACTGCTTTGTCAGTGGGAAAACTGCCAGTGAGACTGGGCAGGAACTTTGCACTGTTTAGCTAAAAGAAACATAATAAAATAGGAGGATCTAGGTCAGGGTTTCTTAACTTTGACACTATTGGCATTTGAGACTAGATAATTTGCTACCGGGCGGGGGGGGGGGCTGTCCTGGGCATTAGAGAGGGGACAGCAGCCTCTCTGGCCTCTGCCCGCTAGATGCCAGTAGCAACTGCCTATGCTCCATGTTTGATCACCAAAAATGTGTCCAGACGTGGCCAAATGTCCCCTGAGGGACACAACTGCCCCCAATTAAGACCTACCTGATCCAGCTGACAGGTTTTAGGCTAGCTTAGTCACTGACTCTGCTAAGGACTGACTTTAGGAAAGTCACTTCCCCTGGACCTGGGTCGCCCACTTGGCATAACTGTTCTCTGAAGTTTCTTCCAGCTTTGGCTTTTAACAAGCTGATAATTGTACATGTTACGAGGTGAGGGCATGGGGAAAATGTAATTCCGTCATTTTCAGATTCTGTTACAAGTTAAAATTCCTGTGTTCTATGAGGCCAGCAAGCTAAACAGATTATTCGGTACAATCTGAAATAGTTTTGCTACAGGAATTAGAATTGGATTTCTTTATTTAGGTAAATAAAAGAATCTCTGGCTACTTACCCAGATTTAGAACTTGTAGGCAATTTCGATTTCCTGACTGGTCAGCACCTCCGAACACCCAGATGGTCAGAGGAGCACAAGGGGGAACGAAGCTGGCATGCTCGTAGCGGGGCAAGAGGCCCTTGGAGGGGGCTAAATCCCACCGGTGTGTTCCTAGAAAACATTTCACTCTGTTCCCACGCTGGGACTGTCAACTGCTTATGTCAGTTGACAAACTTAGGGGAGGGTATCGAGGAGGAAAAAGTCAAAAGCGTAACTGCATAACAACCATCAGATCACCCACAGGGAGTATGGTCAAATTCCAAAAAGTTCTATAATAGAACTTCAGGGGCTGTCTGCCTAGTCCATAAACTCTCCCGTGTGGAAACTGTCCCCATTCTCCAACCAGAGGGGTAGAGATCCCAGAAGATCTGTGAGTACTACAACACCTTGACTTTCTGGCCTCAGCTGATTGGGTCAAAGGTAGTCACTTGACCCAAAATGGGTCAGTAAGATCCTTCCCCCGGAGAATCTGGAATTCAAACAGATTTCTGGATTTCTTCTCGCAGGTATGGAGAAGCAGCTAAAGCCAAAGTATGGAGAAGAGAAAGAAAGAAATCTCTCCATAAAGAAGATCTCCTCAGAGAGTGAGGGAGGAAGTAGACGGTCTCTGACAGTTTTCCAATTCCTGCTTCTACTCTCTCCTGAGTCTAGGCTCTGTCTCCTATGTTTGGATTCTTCCTTTTTTTGCTAGTTTAAGAGAGTTTCTGTTACCTGCAACTAAATGACTTCTGGCTAAAACAAGTTCACAACTGCTACAGGAAGTAAGATAGTATCCCCATTTTGCAGGACACTAAAGCCAAATGGTTTAGACAGGTTAGCCAGAGCCACAAAGCTAGTAATAGGTCACACCAAAAATATAAGTGGACTAGACAGTGAGTTCCTTGAGGGCTGGAAGAAATTTTAATTGCCTTAGATTCCTGGTGCAGGGTGTAGAAATTCAAATGCCTACATAGGAGGGGATGTGGCAAATTAGGGGATGAGAACCCCATTTGATAGGCAGGACAGCTCAGTGCCCAAAACCTGTTGCCATGTAGACATACAGGTCTACTGATGTCAGATCTTCCAAAATTATCAAGAGAAGTCAAACCATCTCAATTTTTATATGTAGATCCTTATACATTTGGTTGGTAAACAACTTAGATTAAAACAATAATAGCAACGTTGCATAGGCCTAACAAAACATGTATGTGGGTCTGCCATTGTGTAGAGCACATAGTGGTCACCATTCGTTCGTTCTCCATTCATCATCCATCTATTCAAATACTTAAAAATCACCTACTCTGTGCCAGGTGCTATGGTAGTGGCTGGGAATACTTGTGGGGAGGACAGACAAGAAACAATCACATGTGGTAAGAGCTGTGAAGTGGAATAAGGATGGGAAAGTACAGGAAATATAGACGGTGGTTGTGACATTGTGATTTATATTAAGTAACATATATGTGATCTTGGGGTGCCCGGGTGGCTCAGTAGGCTAAACATCTGACTCTTGATTCTGGCTCAGGTCACGATCTCACGGTTCGTGAGATTGAGCCTGGGTGGCTCAGCAGGCTAAACATCTGACTCTTGATTCTGGCTCAGGTCACGGTCTCACGGTTCATGAGATTGAGCCCCGCATCTGTTGTCAGTGCAGAGCCTGCTTGGGATTCTCCCTCTCCCCGTCTCTCTCTCAAAATAAATAAAAGAAAGAAAGAAAGAAAGAAAGAGAAAGAAAGAAAGAAAGAACAAAAGAAAGAAAGAAAGAAAGAAAGAAAGAAAGAAAGAAAGAAAGAAAGAAAGAAAAAAGAAAGAAATATATATGTGATCTCTGTCAGTTCCAGGCACAGAGCTCTTAAAATGCTTGGAATTTCCCAAGTGATAAGATTGAAAAGGGTGTCTTTTGTAAAAAGCTCCTGTCAACCACACCTGGGTTTATGTTTATGAGGCAACTTCTGGAAAGCCCTAAGGATGGGGGCTGGTTGCCAGGGGAACCAAGCATACGATTAGAGGGTTGGAACTTTCACCTAGCCTCCCATGTCCACCTCTGGGAAAGGTTGAATCAATCACAAACGGCCAATGATTTAATCAATCGTGCCTGTGTAAAGAAGCCTCCAGAAAAAAACAGAAGCTGTTTGGAGAGCGTCCAGGTCAGTAACCACGGGTAGGTACTGGGAGGATCATGCACCTCCAGAGGTATGGATGCTCTTTGCCCTTCCCCCCATACCTTGCCCTGTGCATCTCTTCCATCTGGCTGTTCCTGAGTTAGATCCTTTCATAATAAACCAGTGATCTATTATGTGAGCTATTTTCCTAAGTTCTGTGAGCCACTCTAACAAATTAATGGAACCCGTAGGGATCATGGGAATCTCGGATTTATAGCTGGTAGGTCAGAAGCACAGGCAACAGCCTGGACTTGGGGTTAGCATCTGCAGTGGGGCAGGGGCAGAAAAGTTCTATGGGACTGAGCCTTGAACCTGTGGGAATGTGATGCTAAGTCCAGGTGGATCTTGTCAGAACTGAATCGAGTTGTAGGACACTCAGAGGGTGTTGCAGGATTGTTTGGTGTGGGGAAAGACTCCCAGACATTTGGTGGCCGGAAATTAAGTATTGAGACTAGTGTTGGGAGGAGAGACAGGAGTAGAGAAGGAAAACAGAAGGGTTTCTCCTTTCCAGTGGTAGTGCCTAAACTAGTCCAGAAATATCAGGGAAAGCTTCCTGATGGAAGTGACAGTTAATCTGGGATCTGAAAGAGGAATAGTAGCCAGGTGATAAGGAAAGGGAAGAGCCTTCCAAGAAGAGGGAACAATATGTGCAAAGGCTTGGGGGCCAGGGTTTAAGACATGTTCAAGGAATTGAAGGATACTCAGGGTAGCAAATATGGGTTTGGGAGAGCCAAGAGTGGAGTGGGGAAAGGCTTGAAATGTTATTTTAGATGATACTCTCTGTCTAGGTATGGAAAATGCACATACAGTGTATTTATGGTGTAAACTTGGAAGCAGGGAGACCAGAGGAGACGCTGTTGTAATGTCTGGTTGAGAAATAATAATGCTTAGGAATGCCTGGATGGCTCAGTCGTTTCAGTGTCTGACTCTTGGGGCGCCTGGGTGGCTCAGTCGGTTAAGCATCTGGCTTCGGCTCAGGTCAAGATCTCACAGTTCGTGGGTTCGAGCCCTGCATCGGGCTCTGTGCTGACAGCTCAGAGCCTGGAACCTGCTTCAGATTCTGTGTCTCCCTCTCTGCCCCTCCCCTGCTCATGCTCTGTCTCTCTCTCTCTGTCTTGCAAAAATAAATAAAATGTTAAAAAAAAAAAAGTGACTCTTGATTTCGGCTCAGGTCACAATCTTACTGTTCGTGGGTTCGAGGCCCCCACTGGGCTCTGCGCTGACAGTGCAGAGCCTGCTTGGGATTTTTTCTCTCTCTCTCTCTGCCTCCCCCCAAATAAATAAATAAATAAACTTTAGGGACACCTGGGTGGCTCAGTTGGTTAAGTGTCCAACTCAGTTTCAGTTCAGGTCATGGTCTCATGCTCCTTGAGATTGAGCCCTGCAAAGAGCTCTGCACTGTCAATGTGGAGTTTGCTTGGGATTTTCTCTCCTCTCTCTCTGTGTCCCTCCCCCTGGCTTGCTCTCTCTCTTTCAAAATAAATAAATAAACATTAAAAAAAATTCTTAAAAAAATAAACTTAAAAAAAAAAGAGAGAGAGACGTAATAATGCTTGGACTGCCATAGTAGTAATGGAAATGGACAGACGTGGATGAAGATAGAGACATTTAGGATTTGGTGATTAATGAATTATGTGGATAGAAGGGGAGGTGGAGCCATCGATATCTCCCAGAGAAATATCTGATGAAGGAATAGTTGGATGTCCAGGGCTCTATATAGACTCTTTCACGCACCCCCCCTCAAAGGAAGGTATTGGTTGGTAGATGTCTGCTGAGACCTTAGGGACCTCTCAGTGGTGTTCATTCTCTTAAAGGAAAACCCTGTTCTCTGGTCTGAACAGGTGTTCTTACGAATGGTTTGGTCAAGACCAGTAGCACAAGGCCTGCTCTCTGGCCACAGGGGACATGGTTTGCAGCTGCTGGTCTTACCCAGATCCATGGTGTGCACATCTGAGAAGCTCCTGTGTGGATCTGCTCCCCCAACAATGAAGACCTTCCCTCTCTTGGCGTCACCAACTGGGGGTAAATATGAACAGCTATGGCCAACCCGAGCACAGGGGCTGTCTCCAGGGGGGGTCAAGGTGTACCTGCCAAAGGAAGGATGTATTCAGGAGACGTGAGCAGAGAATAAATGGGGCCGTGTGTTCTTTCCACTCCTCATGAAATACTCACCAGAAGGAAGAGTCTTATACATACACCCACTTTAAGTTGTATCTACCAAAGCAGCATTTCCCTGATTGATAATTGTCCCTTCCATTTGCACATAACTTTTGACTTTTCAATTTTGTCACTGCTTGTAGCTCACATTAACCTAATGGGGGTGTACTGGACTAGTGACTGTCCCCATCTGGCAGACAGGGAAACTGACACCCAGAAAACTTCAGTGGTGTGTCCTGACACAAGATGGTACTTATGAGTATGGTTTGGCAGACTTGGTTCGAGCCCCAGTTCAGGTGCTTTTGAGATGTGTGATCTTTTGAAGTCATTTAACCTTTCTGAACCTTAGTTTCCGCATTTGGAAAGTGAGGATGGCCGTAGTTCTTCGCTGTGAAGGGTAAGATGAAGTCTTGTAACAGTGCAGGGTAGGACTCAGTAAACGGTGTGTGGGGCTTTATGGCCACTCACATAGGAACCTACAGCCCCAATGGTCCTGCCACTAGCCCGTGATGCTCTGTCAAGCAAGAGTCTCCAAAATGTATTGACTTTAAGAGCTTTTCCAGATTACTCAGAAAGCCTGACCTGATGGAAGCTAGAGCTAACACTCTGAAAAAATCAAATACAGGATCCATTCATCCCATTCTCTAAAGTCATTCTGAATGCCGACCAAAAAACATACTTCTAACTTCCTGGTTGGAAAAGAAAACTCAGCAGCTATTTTTCAGGTCCTGGCTCATTAGACCTCTCTGGCATTTGGTACTCCTGACTCGTCCCTCTTTCTTATACCTTTCTCCTCACCTGGCTTCCCCACATCCCTTCCTTTTGGTTCCCTACCCATCTTTCTGGCTGCTCTTTTCTGCTTTCTTGGTCTGACTCCTTTCCTACCAGCTTTCTCCGAACCCTTAGTACCCTTGGATTCTCTTCTCAATCTGTGTTTGCTTACCCTGTCAAGTTCATCTGCACCGATGGTTTCAATTTACCATCCATCTATATACTCATCAGCAATCTTCAGTCTTGATTTCTTTTCCAGATCCCTCTTCTGATAATCAGACTCAGAAATCCTATGATCACCAGGATGATTACTAACAATGTACCATGCATGCTACTAACTTCGTTACAATCCTGGTTTCCCTTAATCTGTATAAAATCCCTTTGAGGACAGTACTATTTTCATCATCTGATTTTTACAACTGAGAACCTGAGACTTAGAAAGGTTAAATAACTTACCCAAGAGCACACAGCAACCCAGATATGTGGTGAATAAGACAAAAAGTCCCTGCCTTCAGAGCCCTCACAGACCAGTTGGGAAGAGAAACATTAAACAGATAATTTCACAAATACCCATTTTGTTTTATTGTGCTATAAAGGAGTACAGGATATATATAGGGATATATATTATGAGATCATATCCTAAGGGAACCTTAGCCTATAAGGAGAAGTGTGTGGGGGGCGGTCAGAGAAGGCTTCCTGAAGAAGAACCACTGGAACTGAGCTTTGAAGTAGGAGCAGAAGTTAGCTGGACAAAGAGAGGGATGAAAGATGGAGGGAAAGAGTGACCCAGGCAGAGACCAGCACATACAGTACCTGAATGGGCAGTGCAAGGCATGTGAAGGAAGAGAAGGAGAACAAAGGATGAGTAAGGGTACCTGAGGTTGGAAAGACAGGCAGGGACAGATCATGTAGAGTCCAGTGGGCCATTTTAAGGACTCTGGTTTTTATCTTAAGATCAAAGAGGCATAAAAGAGTTTTAAACCACGGAATGCCAGGAGCAGATTTACGTTGGCTAGAGAGCAAGAGTGGGCACAGGAGAGCCAGACTGGAGACTCTCCTCTCCAAGGTCCTGCAGAAGCACTGTCTCCTCCCTATAGCCTTCTGTGCACCCCCCTTCAGTACTGATCACACTCATCACCATCACCTGCTTAGTTTGTAACCCCCACTACTAGGAGACTCTTCACCTTTGTACTCTCGGCACCTACACAGCAGCTGCCCCTGTCAGGCCATTGTTAGTTGACTAAAGCGTTGGTTGAGCAAACAACTAAGAAACAGTAAGGCCAGTTTAATCCAAATCCAATTCCCTGAAAATCTTAAAAATGAGTCACAGCTTGAGGGAAGACAGTGTTGGAGCTGTGGATGCCAGATGGTCAGTGCCTTACTCTTCCTACCAAATGGATTTTAATAAAATCAACATCTGCTCTGTGATAATTATTGCCCCACTATCTTTCCTCTGAAGGCCTTTTCAGACAGTTTGAGTCTAATTACCAACAACTACAGACAACTTCGTCTCTACCCTTTTTCATAGATGATCAAATATGTTAGTAAACTACTTATAAATGAAACAAAAACTCAAGTTTTTCTCTGTCTGAATCCTTCCTTACAGACCATGTTGCTTTCCTGGGCTTGTCTCCAGGCTCCAAGACTGGCAGCAGCTTCATGGCACCCTATGCATAAGAAAGAAAGGCACTTTTTAGACACACAGAACAAATCAGGTCACTTCCTTCTTTAAAAACTTTCCTTTTGATGTGCCAATTTCCAGGGCTTCTAATTTGACTAAGCATTACCAACGCTTTGATATGAACTTAAATTTGGGAGGCAAATATAACACAACTTTATTGACACAATTACACAATTTTTATTTTAAAAGTAAAAATTTTTAAAAATATTTATTTATTTATTTTTGAGAAAGAGAGAGCATGAGCAGAGGAGGGGCAGAGAGAGAGGGAGACACAGAATCCGAAGCAGGCTCCAGGCTCTGAGCTGTCAGCAAAGAGCGTGATACACGATGCGGGGCTTGAACTCACAAACTATGAGATCATGACCTGAGCTGAAGTCTGATGCCTAACCCACTGAGCCACCCAGGGGGCCCCAATTACAGAGGTTTTTTTGGCTAAAGTTTTCTGTCTGTGATATTCATGGAGAATGGACATATGTCAAAAAAATTTCTGGGGGTGGGGCATCTGGGTGGCTCAGTGGGTTAAGCACCAGACTCTTAATTTTGGCTGGGGTCATGATCTCATGGCTGGGGGGATGGAGCCCCAAGTCAGGCTCTGCACTGACAGCACAGAGCCTGCTTGGGATTCTCTATCTCTCCCTCTCTCTATCTGCCCCTCCCCTGCTCATTCTCTCTCTCTCACTTCTCTCTCTCTCTTTCAAAATAAAGAAATAAACATCAAAAAATATTTTCAAGGGTCACAGATATTTATACTCATCAAAAGACAAAATATATTTTATTTTTTTAAGCTTTATTAATTTATTTTTGTAATCTCTGCACCTAACACGGGGCTCGAATTCACAACCCTGAGATCAAGACTCACATGTTCTCTCTGAGTCAGCCAGGCACCCCGAAAGATAAAATATTTTAAAAGGTTCAGAAATACTGATCTCTAGGATAAATCCAGGCTTCAGGATGGCATTCAAAGCCTTCTGGACTCAACCTTTTTCCCAGGGACTCATCTCCACAGTTTCTTGCTATAGTGAGCTAGTCTTGCTGTATCTGTTGTTTCTAACACGTCAGGCCCTTTCATATCTCACATCTTGGGCTACTTCCTGTACCTGAAATGTCCCTTCCCTTCAAGTCAGCTAGGGAACTCCCAACCTCCAAAGCCCAGTTCAAAAGTCCCTCCCTCAGTATAACCTTCCCTGATTTGTTGCTTTCTATTTACATCCTCAAGTTACTTCCTTCTCCCTCTGAAGATTATCAATTAAGTCACCACCATTGCAGGGATCAATCTGAATGTAATTATCTATTTAAAAGTCCCTACATTAGATTCTAGACTAAATTCCAATAGCGCTGGGCCTTTAAGATTCATTCAGAGAACCTACCAATGGGCCCGGCTTTCAGTAGAACTGAGGGATGAGTGAACGAAGAAAGAACATGGATGAGATTTCTGGGAGATGAACGGATAAATCCAATCCTTGGCCTAAGACACTGACCGCGGCCCCCAAATCCCAGTGGGTAAACTCCGTATGAGCGGGGACTTACTGCAGCTACCTCTGCCAGTCCCATCCCCCAGTCCCATCCCCGCGTGGCAGCGACAGAGGGTAGGAGACAGTGTCGGGAGAGAGCAGGCTGGTTCCTTTCCGTCAATGAGGCCGGGCCGGAGCCCGAGCACGCCCTCCCCAGGTCTCTTCACCCGGCCCGGGCCCACTCCCCTAGAGGATGCGGTGGTTCCCGCCCAGGATCGCGTCAGACCCGCGGCCCGGTCACCCCCAGACCCGAACCGCTTTACCTGCGGCAGCTTAGGTCGGTCCCGGACTATGGCTCCGCCCCTAACACGGGCGGGGTTTGTGCCCTCGCCCCTCCCCCAGGCCCGGAAGAGCGCGAGGGCCAACCGCTCGCCGTCTCCCGGTATCATGGGCCGGGTCCCCAGGGCGCACCCTTTGGAAGGGGCCCGGGAGGGCTCCTCCCCGCCAGGAATGTCAGCCTGGCTGTGCGTGTCTCGGGAGCCAAACAGGCCGGCGGTCCCTGGGGCCGTTCCTCCCCGGCGGAGTAAATAAGTCAGGGCTACTTGGAAACGACTTACAAGCGAAGTGCAGGGGGTTGGGCATCCGCTTAGACGACCCGAATTCCCTGGGTAGCTGGGCTCTCCTGAAGGAGCTAGGGTATTTGCAGTTCCAGCGGCTGTTAGACACGGTTTTTGAGATAGTTTTCAAAGACCCTTTCCTAGGTGTGAAATCTCCCTGCGCGGTCTTTAGGTCAGCTCAAGCTTTGATGTCTTAAACAGCTGACTCATTCCATAATTAGCGTTTGTAACTACTGCAGGCACTGTGCTGAACCAAACGTGGCCCCTGCCTCCTAGGGTTTACAGTCTCACTTGAGAGGGAGATTAAACAGAAAAACAAATAACTAGGTACATTCGCAAAAAGTGCAAGGAATAAAATGCTCATCAACGAGAGTATTCTTGGGGAAGTTACTTTTTTCTGGGCCTCAGTGTCACCCATCTGTAAAATAGAGCTGGTAAGATTTCTGTCACAAGGTTATGGCAGGGCATAAATGAGCTAATGAATATAAAATGCTCAGTTGCCAGTGGCTGGCAAAGTATAATGCTATTCCTAGCTATAAATGAACTCTAGACACTAGTCCTGAGCTAGACTTTTCATTTGCATTACCCCTAGTCTTCATAAGCATAGGTTCCCTGCAGCTTTCCTGAAAATGGAGAGGTGGCTCACTGATGTTTATGTTCCAGAGAATCCCACAATAACTTAGGAGGACTGAGGCCAGTTGTTGTGTCATAGGAAACAGAGGAAAAAGCTAAGGAAGGAGACCTCAGGAGCTCCTGAAGTATAGTGCCTAGTGGGAACCAGAGAGCCATGCTTGGGTTCAAATCCAGGCTCCAGCAGTAACCATCTAACCCTGACATTAACAAGTTCATGACACTCTCTGAGCCCTACTTTCCTCATCTCTTGAATAGGGATTGTAATACCTTGAATACCAATTCTTGAAATTATAACAGGAATTTATTAACATTAAAAAGTTTAATGTTTATTTTCGAGAAAGAGGGCGAGAGAGCATATCGGGGAGGTGCAGAGAGAGGAGGACAGAGGATCTGAAGTGGGTTCTGTGCTGACAGCAGAGAGCCCCATGCGGGGCTTGAACTCACAAATCCTGAAATCATGACCTGAACCGAAGTCTGCCGCTTAAGCCACTGAGCCACTCAGGCTACCCTATAAAAGGAATTTATTGACAAAATGGAATTCGAGGTCTGCAGCTCTCCTCGCTGCTCAAATATCTTATTTCAAACACCTGGAGTCTTTATGAGTTACCATTATTAATGGAAAAATCCCCATTGCTGTCTGCCACATTCAGTCATTCTGCTTTCCTTCAGGAAAGGAAACCAAGGCTTGGTTGGCTCTGCCATATGTCCATGTACATCTTGGAGATTTCTGCTCAGAGCTGTGGAATGCTCTGAGGGGCCCTGTGTCTTTTGGCTAGCTCCATTTCAAGATGACAAACTGGAGTTGCACATAAACAAGAAAAATTGGAAGAGGTCTGTGGGCAAAGTGACAACCAACTTTCATTGTGGGACCTGTGCTTTACACTAGAAATCACATTTCAGAAATTTCTGGAAGGAACTTTTGAGATCTATTTTTAAAATGGAAATTGAGGGGCACCTGGGTGGCTCAGTCGGTTAAGCAACCGACTTTGGCTCAGGTCATGATCTCGGGGTCCGTGAGTTCGAGTCCTGCTTCAGGCTCTGTGGTGACAGCTCAGAGCCTGAAGCCTGCTTCGGATTCTGTTTCCCTCTCTCTCTGCCCCTTCCCAGTTCACACTTTCTCTCTCTCTCTCTCTCTAAATTAAATAAACATTAAAAAAAACTTAAACAAATGGAAATTGAGACCCAGAGAACTTACAAATAACTAGCCTATAAAATTGGCAGAAACAGGAGCCTGGAGTTCTTGCTTTGCCAGAGGAAGACTAAGAACACATTCCAGGGGCACCTGGCTGGCTCAGTCAGTAGAGTATGCCATTCTTGATCTCAGGGTCCTGAGTTTGAGCCCCACATTGGGTGAGGAGCCTACTTTAAAAAACACACAAAGAACACATTGCAGTCAGCAAGTTCTGTACACTGTTTTCAAAGTAAATGACCAATGTGTCTATTATCTCTTCTAAGAGCCCACCCAACACTCTGAAGAATGCTTTCCTCATGTTTCTCTGCTGTGGATGTCAAGAGTGAGGTTCACTGAATGAGGTGGGGCTGCAAGAGGGAGTTAACCAAATGGTTGGTAATGTGGGGACTGCCACCTGCTTTCGTTACCAGGGGACACCATCTGCTTTCATCACCTACCTGTTCACGGACTTATCAGCAAGTGAAGCAGTGATGCTGATGACACCTTCCTCTCAAGCACATTATAGTTTGTAAAGAACAGTCATGTCCGTCTCCCTACTTGCCTTCCTTCCCACTTCTGAGAAAGTATCTTGAGTAGGATTAATTCCCAGTTACTGAGGTTCAGAGCCAAAAAGTGAATTGCCAGCTTTCTAAAGAGGACTGTAATAATAATTTTAAAAAGTCAAAAACAATAGCATCTTTTCCTCATTTGGAATTTTTTCTCCAAGTAACTCTGAGGATGTCATCCTTATGTTGTTTTTTCCCTAAAATCTCAAAATGTTACTTCTTCAGAAAGGCCTTTTCTGCTCATCTAATACTACGAGCTAACAGTCACATCGCACTCACTCTGTACGTTACCATTTTAAGTCCTTTTTATATATTAACTCTGTTAAACCTCAGTATGTCTATACTGTAAGTATTATTCTTATTGTTTCCATACAATACAATGGCAGTTATTATCTCCATATAGAAGCCAAGAAAACTGGAGCACAGAAAGGATAAATAACCTTGCCAAAATCATGCTACTAGTAATAGAGTCTGGACTTGAACTCTGGCCATCTGGTGCTAGAGTCTGTACATGTTATCTCTACTATATTGCCAACCTAGGGCTCCTGGGTGGCTCAGCTGGTTAAGCATCTGACTTGATTTCGGCTCAGGTCATGATCTCACAGTTCGTGAGTTCGAGCCCCCCGTCCAGCCCCGTGTCGGGCCCTACACTGACAGTGTGGAGCCTGCTTGGGATTCTTTTTCTCCCCTTCTCTCTCTGCCCCTCCCCAACGTGCTCTCCCTCTCTCTCTCTAAAAAATAAATAAACTTAAAAAAAGAGAGAATATATTGCCAACCTAAAGTAGGCTTCTTCCACTCCATTTTTCTTACTTACAGTACTCCTTCTTTCCCTATTTAGCACTAATAACATTCTGCAATTAGGTATTTGCTCATTTATATGTATATTGTTGTCTCCTCTGTCACACTGTATGCGCTTAATCACTGTTTCCCTTCCTTCAAGGCTGCAAGATCGGTAGCCTGATGTCTCTTGACAGGCTTAGACAAGGTTTTCACAAGGGCTTGAAGTGCAAACAGGTTATTATGGCCAGGCTTACCCAATTTTTAACTTAAGATGTTTTGGTGAGAGAATGCTTAAATGGGTCGAAATCAGACACAAAGGAATGGCTAGAGTCACCTACTTTGTCTTTTTGCATCGGAAAAGCCTCGCTGGGCCGACAGAAGTGAAAGTCTAAAGGAAGGGAAGGGGAGAAAAAGTGGAGTAGCGGGCCACTATTGAAAACTACAAATCCCAGAACTCCACGCTGCAGACAACTACGGGTCCCAGCAGATTTCACTGTCTGGACCGGGGTTCGCCTCCAGGGACCTGCAGCCTGGGTTCAGCCAGAGAGAGTGGTGCCGTGCGGAGGCAGCGGGGAGAATCGGGTCAAGCTTTACGCCGCTGCGCAGACGCCTCGCACAGGCCGGACGTGACGTAGGTAGAGTTCCGGCTTCGGCCTCCGCCGCTGCCGCCGCCGCCGCTACTACTGCTGCCGCCGCTGCCGCCGTCGCCGTCGGGGCTTGTTATTTCTAAAATGGCGCCCCTAGACTTGGACAAGTATGTGGAGATAGCGCGGTTGTGCAAGTACCTCCCCGAGAACGACCTGAAGGTGAGTCCAGCCGGGGCGGGAGCGCTGCTTGCGGGGCTCGCCCCTTCCGGCAGTGGGGCTCCTGCCGACCCGCCCTTCCTCTCTCCACGGGACCCCCGCCGGCATCCCGTCCGGTCCGGTTCCGGTGGAGGGCCTATTGCGGGGCGAAGCGACCCGGTCAGACCAGGCGTCACGCGGAGAGCGGGGGGGAGCCCGAGTCCCCCGAATGCTCTCCCAGTTTCCTCGGAGGGGATCCCGAAGGATGTCGCGGCCTCTGCCCCAGGGTTGCTCCTCTTGGCCTTCGGGCTACCCCAGGGCTCTGAGCCCTGACAGCTTTGCTTGGAGGACTCCTCTTCGCTCACCCCGACCCCGGTCTCCCGGACGCCTACCGAGTCCCAGTGGACAGTGCCCTGGGGATGGGGTCATCCCTCAGAGGTGGTGACAGGAGCGTGGGGTGCCCGGCGTCTGACAGGAGATGCTACCGGCTCCCGGAACGCGGTCCCAGTGTGTTTAGGTCCCGGCGGAATGGGAAGACGGTGGGGCCAGGGCGGTCGGGTAGCGATGTCAGCGTCAGATCTTCCCTCTTTCCGTACCCCGCGTCCCAATGCCTTGGTAGGAGTGTTGCTTTACTTCGAATTCACATATGAACCGTTTTCCAGTAGGTTGTTGAGCTAATTTCAGTGGATAAAGTAGTAGGCCCTCCATACAAATACTTTTCTGCCCCTGAAGTTGTTTCCTCATAATCCCTTAACTCAAGAGTCCATTTTCTTGGTTTCCCAAAGGAGATGAGTTGTTCCTCGTTACTGCTTAGTCCAAGTGACAGTGCGTTTGTGTGGGTAAAGGAATGGATGAAAGAGAAGAGGAATGTCAGTGTTTGGTATACTGCTTTTCTGACAAGTGTTCCCATGCGTTTGTTAAAGCCAGTGCTTAGGTGTCTGACAGTGTTTAGTGATGAGTGCTAGTGCCCGTTTTACTTGTTCAATTAACTTTGATTTGCTGTGTGGTAAGTGGGTAAACTGTTGACAGTTTGCATTCTTTTTTTACCCTTTCATCTGTGGATTTAAAGCAGCTTATCTTTGTAAATTCTTTCTCTTAAGGTAGATACCGTTTTTTTTTTCTTTTGCTCTGTTGATACAGGAAGTTGATATTTAACATGTCAACAAGTATGCAAAATGTTTAAGGTCACATCAGCTCTGGTGGATGTAAGTTAAGTGTACTTACGTGTTAAATATATGTGTCGTATGATGGGGGAGTCATTCTTGTGCATTTTCCCCTTTTTAATAGGACAATTTGATTAAAATGAGGACAAAGCCAGGACTAGAAATGTAGCTTTTATTTATGTTCATCTGAGTCCTTCAGACATTAGTTTTGTGGCTTCCTTCTGTTATATGCTTTTTTAAGGAAATGAGGATACAACCAACATTGGGCCCTAATTAGTGGAAAACTAACCAGATGTCTTGTGGTAGCATTGTTAATTCCATATATGAAGTTGATTTTTTTCATACCAGTGTTGTGGAATTTTTTGTTTTTTAGTACATGTAAAGCTTTTTTTAAGCTTTGTGTTTATAAATAATGTGCTTATAAAGTTTTAAGCTTTGTGTTTATATTAATAAAACGTTGCTTATTTTTATAGTGTGTCTTGACATTAATTTGAGATTGGCTGTTGAAATTATTTAAAAGATAATCAGTTGGATTTTCTTTAGACCTTTTAGTTTAATAAACTTTGGATTTTCTTCCCATCTTGAGGAAATTTAGGTGTCAAACCATTTCATTTCTCTTTGCAACACTATTGGACCGTACGCAGTGTGTATCTGTTTCTTAGTAAATTTTTTTTTTTTTAATCTTCTGGGCAACTACTAAAGAGATTCTGAATTTTTCTCTAGAAGTGGAGGCTTTTCTTTGTCTTGGAAATGGTTTGACCAGATTAATGTACTTGGTGTTGTTCACGTCTGGAGTATTTTTAAAGAAGTTTAATTTTGTTTCTACTTCTTGGCATGAATTAGAAACTAAAATTAGACAGGCCGAGAAAGTATTCCAGGAGCACCTTTTCTGAGGCTTTAGAGCCAAATAAAAGATTGTGTCAGAGGAAGAAAACAAATCGTTGGGGCTACTTAATGCACATTATGGAAAAGATATGTTCTGGTAGAAAAGAAGACAATTCACCTGTGTTTTCAAATTGACTAGAAGTTGGAGGCACTAAATAAAATAGTAAATGTGTAGGATGTTTTAGATCTAATCACGATTTCTCTATTCTGAATTGAAAGTGGTCAGATCGCTAGTACTAGATTGAATGAACAAAGCTGTTTGTAGGAATAAAGATGAAATATCTGAAAGTGAGTGGGCCAAAACATAATCTTTCTTAAAAAAGAGCTCATGTGGTTCTCATTTACAATAAAGATTTCAGTGAGGATCATAGGAGATATAAATTCTATATCTGGCCAAGTGGAAGAGTAAAGGTAGGTTTACTGAATACTGAAGAATTTGGGGGAGTAGGGATTCTATAACTTGTAGATTGATCTCTTGAACGGTTCTTTTTTGTAAAAAATTTTTTATGTCTTTATTTTATTTTGAGAGACAGGGAGTGACCTAGGGAGGGGCAGAGAGACAGGGAGACACAGAATCTGAAGCAGGTTCCAGGCTCTGAGCTGTCAGCACAGAGCCCCACTTGGGGATTGAACCCATGGACTGTGAGATCATGACCTGAGCCGAAGTCGGCCGCTTAACCGACTGAGCCACCCAGGCACCCCTTGAACAGTTCTTAAAGGTGACATATAAGTAAAGAAATTGCACAAGGAACTGTGCAGTTCCATAATAATCGCTTTTATGAATTAATAGTTAATGTTATCTTTTTGGAACTCACTTTTGTGTTTAGTTTGAGCCATCTCTTGAGAGTTTTTCATATAGGGCCCTTGGTCTGCAAAATTGTACCTTTATTTGAAATGTTTCTATAAAGCTTCAAAAAATTCTGCCTGGCTTTTTTCTGAGATTTTGTACCTCCTCATTTCGAACTCTGACTTTATAGATTCTCATCACAAACAGCAGTGTTCATCCTTCCAGACTTGCAACCCATTAGTTTAGTCACTCACCTTAGTGCTTGTTTTATTGATCATTCTGTTTACCTGAGTTGTTTGGTTTTTCATTGTATCTTTTTCAAGTACTGCAAGGAAAATCGAACCCAGTGTGGCAGTTAGGAATACACTATGGCTTTGTATTGGGCTAGAGGAGTGTTTTCAGTGTTTTCAAGACCCTCTCTGATAATACCTGCCATTTGGTTTATCTTTGTGGCCACAGAATCACATTCTCCTATGTCTTATGAAAATAGACTACAACAGTGCTGTCTGGTAGAAATAAAATGCTCAGAAACGTGAGTCTCAAATGGTCACTTTTTAGAAAAGTAGAAAGGAACAGTTGACATTAATCTTTTTTTTAAAGTATATTTATTTATTTTGAGGAAGAGAGAGTGCAGGGGAGGGAGACAAAGAATCCCAAGCCAACGCGGGGCTCGATTCACAAACCGTGAGATCATGACCTGAACCAAAATCAAGAATTGGACGCTCAACCGACTGAGCCCCCCTTTTTCTTTTATCTTCGTAATATTTTATTTAACCCAATTTCAACATGTAATCAATATAGAATTATTAATTTAATATTTTACCCTTTTTTGGGTACTGTCTATGAAATGTGTATATTTTATGTTTATGACACATCCCAATTTGGACTAATTACATGTAACTGTAGGTGTCCTGTGGGACAATGCATGTCTCTAATGACTCTAGTCCCTTTTCTAGAATTTCAGAGCTAAGGGTGAATCAGAGTTCTTCTGGTTCTGTACCCTTCTTACTTTACTGAGGGGTACTGAGCTCCACAAAGTTTATGATCTGTCTAAGGATGTACACCTAATCAGTGAACTAGGTTGGAAAGTCTCCCTATGCAGAACTCTTTTTCTGTTGCAGTTAATAGCTTTTTTAGGATGATAAATAGCATGCTTTCCTAGGTACATCATCCACTTCATCACTTTTTTTTTTTTTTTTTTTTACTTTCCATTCTAAGCACATTGGACTGCTCTTTTCTGACAACATGCTCTGAATTTTCCTCCTACTTTACTTCTGCTCAGTCTGTTTCTATCACCTACTTTTTAAATACTTACATAGCACAATATTAAATCATTTAATACTCTATGAGTTATGTATAATATTTGCTCAATTTTACAGACAGGTAACTGAAGCACAGACAGATTAAGTAACTTTCCAAAGTTAACAAAGCTGGGAAGTAAGTGGAGGAGCTAGGATTCAAACCTAGGCAGTCTGGGTCTAGGGTTCACAACTACCAATTATATTTCTTCTCTACAGTACCCTTGTATTGGGTACAGTACCCTTGCCCCTTTTGGGCTTTAGCTTAGATGCTGCTTTCTCCATGCAGGGTTCCTGGATTCCACAGTCAGAATTATTAGCAATGATTAGGTACATAGCTGCTTACAGTTTTCAGGGTACCTTCATGTTCATTCTATCATTTACACAATTGTTGTGTAAGGCAGAACAAATATTAGAGCCAAGACTTGATGAGGTTTAAGTAGGTTTTGCTACAGTGACTCAGCGGAGTATATACCTGAATATATTTGCTCTTAAAAATTCCCATTTTGGGGGGCACCTGGGTGGCTCAGTCGGTTAAATGTCCAACTTTGGCTCAGGTCATGATCTCGTCGTTCATGGGTTCAAGCCCTGCGTTGGTCTCTGTGCCTGGAGCCGGCTTCCGATTCTGTATCTCCTCTCTCTCTGCCCCTCCCGTGCTTGCACTCTGTGTGTGTGTGTGTGTGTGTGTGTGTGTGTGTGTGTGTGTGTCAAGAATAAATAAACATAAAAAATTAAAAAAAAAGAAATCCCGTTCTGTTTTTCCTGCACTGACCTTTGCCACATAGCACCTTATTGCTCCATTTTACCACTCTGTTTTCTGTGATAGCAAATATGTCAGTCTCTACCATTAGACTGCAAAGCTTCTTCTTTTTCTTCTTTCTTTTTTCAAATTAGAGAAAGCGCAAGCAGGGAGAGGGGCAGAGGGCAAGAGAGAATTTTAAGCAGACTCCACGCTCAGTACGGGGAGCCTGATGTGGATCTTGTTCCCATGACCCTGGGATCATGACCTGAGCCGAAATCAAGAGTTGGACACTCAACTGACAGCCATCCAGTTTGTCTAGGGACAGCCATCCCTAGACTACAAGTTTCTTGAGGGCCAGGATCATGTATATTTATTTTTGTATTCTCCATAGTCTTAGAACACTGCCTTGTATGTGGTAGACAAACAGTTAAGGTTGGTTGAATTTAGTTGTATACTGCTTTTTGGGGGGGCCTGGGTGGCTCAGTTGGTTAAGCGTCCCAACTCTTGATTTCAGCTCAGGTCATGACCTTGCAGTTCGTGAGTTCAAGCCCTGCATCAGGCTCTGTGTGCAGAGCTTGCTTTGGGAGTCTTTCTCCCTCTCTCTCTGCCCTTCCCCCGCTTAAGCGCGTGCTGTCTCAAAATAAGTAAACTTAAAAAAGTATAGGGGCGCCTGGGTGGCTCAGTCAGTTAAGCGTCTGACTTCAGCTCAGGTCATGATCTTGTGGTTCATGAGTTCGAGCCCTGCATTAGGCTCTTTGCTAACAGCTCAGAGCCTGGAGCCTGCTTTAGATTCTGTGTCTCCGTCTCTCTATCTGCCCCCCGCCCCCACTCATGATCTCTCTCTCTCTCTCTCTCTCTCTCCCCCTCTCTCTCTTCCTCTTTCTCCCCCAAAAATAAATAAAGAAAAATTTTAAGTATAATTTTATACTGTTTTACAAATCACATTTCTTCAGATGTCTCCTTTTGTCAAGTACTGTTCCTGTGGGTGCTAGAGAGAATCTGATACTTCTCTCTACCTTTGAGGGGCTTTCAATACGGTAAAAGAGATAGATAAACAGATGATTATTGCAGGTGTGTTAGGTGCTGTAATAGAGAGCTGTTCAGGATATTGGGGAACATATTAAAAGCAGCATCTAAGTCGAGCCAGAGATGATTTCATACAGAAGGAACAATGAGAGCATGAGCAGAGTTTGTTCATGTAGTCAAAACAGTAAGGAAAGAATGTTCAAGCAGAATAAATACCATATGCAATGGTATAGCTTAACCTGAAAGAACATGGCTGGTTCAGGCAACTTGAATTGGTTTGGTATGGCTGGAGGTGGTGCTTGGAAGTCAGGCAGAGGCCAAACCATGGAAGACTGGGCTGATAAACTTGGATTTTTATCTTTTAGGTGGTACATGGATAAACACTTTGAAACGCTTTTATATTTTAGGGAAAAACAAATCATACTACGAATTTGGGATGTTGTTTAAAATATAGCTAACTAAAAAGAAAAGCAGATTCAAAGAAAACTATTACAGGGATACACTGTGGTATGTGGTAGGAATATGATAAAAATCATGAAGATGTTACCTGAATAGAGTTTTGGAAACACCGCCATAGACCGAGGAGTATCCTTGAGAGATTTTTAAGGAGGACTGTGACAGTAGATTTTAGAAATAAGAGTCTGGTAGCATTTGTGGACTGTGGTTTGGAATGGGACAAAAATATTACAGAAGCAGTAGGCCAAGTGACATGAGAGCTTGACGTAAGGCAGTGACAAGTGATTGTTGTGTTTAAAAGGAGATGGGAGGGCCTGGTTGTCTCAGTCAGAAAAGCATGCAACTCTGATCTGTGGTAGTAAGTTCAAGCCCCACATTGGGTTTAGAGATTACTAAAACAAAATAAACTTAAAACAAAAAACCAAATAAAAGGAGACAAAGAAGGTATAGTAGGACCTGTTGACAGGTTAGGTCTAGGTTACAAGGAAGAGAGAGTCAGTGTAACCTCAGTTTCTGGCATAGATTACTTAGTAAATACTGAAACTAGATTAAGGAATGCAAGGGAGTTTGGTTTTGGCCGTAGTGAGTTTGAGATGCCGCCAAGGTAGAGATATCCAGAAGACTGTTAGATACACAGGCTGGTTAGGTAACAAATATTTATTGATTGTCAAATGTGTTTTCAGACACTAATAGTTCTAATAGTTTTAACTCAGGAAAAAAGTTGAACTGGGGGTGATTTTGCCCCTGAGAAGATACTTGGCAGTGTCTGGAGACCTTTTTGATAGTAGCTGCTAGGGAGTTACTATGTGTATCTAGTGGGTATAGAGGTCAGAGATGGTGCTAAACGTCCTACAATGCACAGGACAGCAGCCCCCCACAACAAAGAATTACCCGTAGTGGCACGGCTGAGAAACTTTGGTTTAGGTTGAAGATACAGATATTTCCTTCTGGATTGTAAGGGTGTGAACGTTCTTGTCATCTTGGGTTCCAGCTCCTCATTCCCAGTGGTTTGTAGAAGTTCTATACAAGAGTATATAAAAAATCATTTTAGATAGATTTTTATTTCTTCAGCCAAGAGATTTTATAAATACCAGTATGTTAAAGGAAATAGTATGTTTTAGATAGCAAGATCAGCTAAACATAGAATTAAAACATTTAAAACCCAGTGTTTTAAATATGAGAGGCAAGAGGAAACAGGGAGATAGGAGCAGAGGATAGAATGGAACCTTGACTATTTTGAGGAAAAGGAAAATAATGTCTTCTATGAAGAGGGCTATGAACCCCTACTTGTTCAGGGATTGGGAATTCATTGGGCACCATGGGGACAGATGGGTGTAGTTTGCTCTAAAATTGGGTAAGATTGAGAATCTTGCCTCAGTGACTGTTTTGGAGCAATAAGAGAAACCACACTTCATACGAACCAAGCAGTAGAACAAACCCATAAAAGGCTTTGGAAGAAAGAGTTGTGTGTCTTCCCCATGGCAAGGGTACGTTCCTGAGGCCACCGTGTGTGTAATTGGCTGACTCCCATAGAGGTTGTACTGAGATTTCATAGACTTCTTATTTTGTGTGTGCTTGGTTTGAACTTGTAAGCTACTGTGGAACTGGAGAGATGAGAGGCAATAGCTTTGGGTTAGAGATTCAGCTCTATAAGTCCTCATTTGGAACCACAGAAGTGGCAGTGACAAGAGCCAGCCGTTATTGTACTCAAGGTAGTGTGCCTGGCCTTGGGTTGAAGATGCTGCCTAAGTAGTTTACATGCATTTCCTAGACACTCACCAGCTTTTAAGATTGGCAAGATTTCACAGTAAAGTTCTTGAGTTTATGGTCTACTGTTGCTTTTAGATCAGCACTGGGGGATATGGGCCAGTCACTAGTGGTGGCTTGCAATTCAGGGGGCATTATGGGGTAGGAGCAAATTCTGGCACATTCGCACATGGGAATCATGGAGTCCCTTAGGAATCTGTGCTGTCATTCAAAATATTAATGATATCTTACCTTGTTCCCAAAAGAATATAGAATGGCTTATGAAGGTGCATTCAATATAGCAAAGTAAATTACATTTAGAATAAGTAAGAAAAAAGAGACAGAATGTAAAGATAGGAAACCAAGATGGAGCCAGTAGTAAAGTAAGAATTGTATACAAAATAAAAGCTGTGATGACTCGATTACTTCTTTGAGCTTAAGCCCTAAATTTTCTAGGAGTCTAGTGAAAGATAGAAACTGATCAGTTAAAAAATTCACCAAGTCTCAAAGATGACAAACACAAGCGTCTCAGGGAAATCACACCTATCCCTAATAGAGAGAGCAAAGAGACATTCCTCCACTGGGTCCTGCTTGAAGGTAACTGTTTAATAACAACATCCTGTGCATCTTGTTTACAATCTACAGAGTGACCAGCTCTGTTTCTTTGAATGTCCCTTACCACAGGTGTATGGCATGATGTTAGAGTATAATTTGTGGGGTGCGCCTGGGTAGCTCAGTCGGTTAAGCATCTGACTCTTGATCTCAGCTCATGTCTTGATCTCAGGGTTGTGAGTTCAGGCCCTGCATTTTGGGTGTGGAACCTACTTAAAAAAATATATATATACATATATATATATATATACACACACACACACACACACACATATATATACACGCGTGGAGGAGGGTAGTATAATGCAGGGGGAGGACGGGCCTCCCTGAAGGACAGTTTGGCTTAATTCAGGGTGGAGTTTATAGTAGGTTTGTTTGGGTAACATTTTAGTAATTGATCTTCCAAAGGATGTACACAGTGGAGCCTCCAAATTTGCAGGTAACCAACAATTTGGTGAGAGTGGGTAGGTAGACTAATCAACATGGTACGAAATGGAGAACTTTTCTTTTCCAGAGATGCCTTATGGAGAGAAGAAGGGGAGGTAGCTTCTTTGGCAGCTTGTGTCAGAGGATGTGTTGGGGGAAACGTTGAAATTCCTGGTATGCGTTCTGACTTTCACTGATGGAAGTTCGGCTTTTTCTTAAAAGGCGTAAAATCCGAAAAGGAGTGTGGATGGGGCAAGTGCCTGACAACATGTAGGCCTCACGGGCAACACACAGAAAACTCTGCCCACTCTTATACAGATCACAGCAAAGTACTTCTACAAATACATTGGTGAAATTCTCTCTGAGAAGCTTTGGTGAGTGTACCTGGAAAATAGTACAGATATTAATTAGACAAGATTATGCCTAAATAAGGTGGGTAAGGTACCAAGATAGGTACTTTAAAACGTCACTGTAGGAGTACCTGGGTGGCTCACTGAGTTGAGTGTCCAACTTCAGCTCAGGTCATGACTTCGTGGTTCGTGAGTTCGAGCCCCATGTTGGGCTCTGTGCAGAGCCTGGCGCCTGCTTCAGATTCTGTGTCTCCCCCTCTCTCTGCCCCTCCCCTGCTCACGCTCTGTCTCTCTCTCTCCCAAAAATAAATAACATTAAAAAAATAAAAAACCATTGTATTGTTTTATTTTAAAAATTGTATAACATCAGAAAAAACATTTCAGAAATGTTTGAAATTCGAAGAGCAGCCATCTTCATAAGGAGTGGTTTTGAGTGGTTCTCATCAAGGTGGTTATTATTATTATTATTATTAATGTTTATTTTTGAGAGAGAAGATGTGTGCATGCACATTGGGAAGGGGCACAGAAAGAGGGAGAGGAAGAATCCCAAGCACACTCCTCACTGTCTGCACAGAGCCTG
Source organism: Cryptoprocta ferox (assembly GCA_028646485.1). Classification (NCBI taxonomy): domain Eukaryota; kingdom Metazoa; phylum Chordata; class Mammalia; order Carnivora; family Eupleridae; genus Cryptoprocta; species Cryptoprocta ferox. Next base: position 9,704,209 of record CM053568.1, read on the forward strand.
ACACAGGGCTTGATCCCATAAACTGAGATTATGACCTGAGCCAAAATCAAGAGTCAGATGCTCAAGTGACTGAGCCACTTAGGTGCCCCTAATTATTATTATTATTTTTTTTTTTACAGTAACAGGTTATATATATATATATATATACACACACACACACACACACAAACATATATATATAAATAATAGATTTATTGAGAAGTAACTTACATACTGTAAAATTAAATTTTATTCAATTTTTATTTTATTATTTTTAAATGTTTTAATTTTAAAAAATTTTATTTTTAAGATTATTTATAAAGATGTTACTAAAATTTTTTTAATGTTTATTTATTTTTGAAGGAGAGAGACACACACACACAGAGTATGAGTGGGAGAGGGGCAGAGAGAGACCGAGGCACAGAATATGAAGCAGGCTCCAGGTTCCAGGCTCTGAGCTGTCAGCACAGAGCCCCCTCAGAGCCCAATGTGGAGCTTGAACTCATGAATTGTGAGATCATGACCTGAGCTGAAGTAGGACTGTTAACTGACTGAGCCATCCAGGAGCCCCATAAAGATAATTTATATGTAATGTCTACATCCCAACATGGGGCTTGAACTCACAACCCCAAGTCGCATGCTCTTGCTGACTGAGCCAGCCAGATGAGCTTGTTTATTTTTAATTTTTAAAATCTTTTTAAAATCGATATTATTAATTTTTTCGTTTATTTATTTTTAGAGGAGTGGGGAAGGGCAGAGAGAGAGGGAGAGAGAATCCTAAGCAGGCTCCATGCTGTCAGCATGGAGCTTGACACAGGGCTTGATCTTACGAACTGTGAGATCATGACCTGAGCTGACACCAAGAGTCAGGCGCTTAACTGACTGAGCCACCCAAGTGCTGCTCCTTTTGGGTCATGTGTTATAATTCAGTGTATACTTACATGTAATAGATGGAGTATATAACCGTGTATGTATGTGTATAAAACTCTGCAGAGCACTTTGCATGCACTATCTTATTTAATACTCCAGAATATCCCCAGGTAGATGTCTCTATTTTGTGGATGAGGAAACTGAGAAACAGAAAAGTCAAGTAACTTGCTCAGGGATACACAGCTAAGTAATGGACAGTAAGCTAAGTACTCTGTAAGAGATAGAGCTGATTATTTGACCTCTGGTCTTTTTTATTTCAAAGGCTGTGCTCTTAACCTTGATCTATGCCATGGCATTAATTGGTGTGCCCCTTTTCTATCTTAAGTATAAAATATTCTAGGATTGGTACTTGTTGATTAGGAATAAAGGAGTATTCTCTCTCAGCCCTACTTTATTTCTCCAAAATTTGACCTTCCAGCAGCATTGAACACAGTTGATCACTCATCTTTTTCTTTCTTTTTTTTTGGTCCCCGCAACTTGATGACTCCTCTTTTGACTCCATTTGTTCACTGGACTTCCAGGATACCACATTGTCACGGTTGCCTTTCTGTCTCACCAAGCTATCTCTTTTGTTTGTTCCTTCTTTTTTGCCTAACTTATTTTTTTATTTTATTTTATTTAAACAATTTTTTTAATGTTTATTTTTGAGAGACAGCGAGAGACAGAGTGTAAGCAGGGGAGGGGCAGAGAGAGAGGGAGACATAGAATCTGAAGCAGGCTCCAGGCTCTGAGTGGTCAGCACAGAGCTCGACGCGGGGCTCAAACTCACGAACTGTGAGATCATGACCTGAGTCGAAGTCAAACGCTTAACTGACTGAGCCACCCAGGCTCTCCTTGCCTAACTTTTAAATATTGGTATATCTGAAGGATCATTTCTTGATCTTATCCTTTTCGCTATTTGTAGCTACTACTTTAGTTATCTCTTCTAGTCTCGTGTGTGTGTGTGTGTGTGTGTGTGTGTGTGTGTGTGTGTGTGTATGTATATCCTGACAATCTCTAAATTGGTCTCTCTGACCCGTATCCTTTTCCTTGAACTCAAGACTCATTTGATCACTTGTTTACAGCACATCTGAGGCACTTGGAAGTCAGATAGGCACCTCAGACTTAATATCAAAATCAGATTCTTACAGCCAAACAGTGGAAACAAACAACCCAGATGCCTAGCAACTGGTGAGTGGATAAGCAAAATGTGGTAAATACATACAATGGAATATTATTTATTTATAAAAAAGAACAAAGTAGTAACAAAGGTTACAATATGAATGGACCCAAAAAGCATTATATTAAGTGAAAGAAGCCAGTCACAAAAGGCCACATGTCCAGGAGCACCTAGGTGGCCAGTTGGTTGAGTATCCAACTTCTGCTCAGGTCATAATCTCATAGTTTGTGAGTTTGAGCCCCACATCAGACTGTGTGCTGTCTGCGCAGAGCCCACTTCAGATCCCCTGTCCCTCTCTCTGCCCTCCCCAGCTTATGCTCTTGCACTCTCTCTCAGAAATATGTAAACATTAAAAAAAAAAAAAAAAGGCCAGATGTCCAGAATGAACAAATCCATACAGACAGAAAGTAGATTAGTAATTGCCTAGGGCTGTGGGGTGGGGTGTGGGGAGTGACTACCAATGGATACATAGTTTTGAGGGGAATGGTGAAAAAAATTTTAACTTGTAGCTTTGAGGCATTTTATTCTAAAAAGCTGGCACTTGTATATATAAACTAACAAGAACTTAAAATTCATCACGTTTACTTCATTTTTTAGCTTGACCTTCTAGTAAATCTTCAGCTTCATTGATTTTGGCTGCTATATAAGGAGATCCTTCCTTATCTGGGTGATTTAAAAGCATAATTCGTCAAAGAACATATCTTACTTTTCCTTTATTGGCAGTAGGGCTTATGCCTAGTATTAATGTTGCTGCTTGTTTTGTTATTTTGGATGCAAACCCTCCTCTATAATAGCCACCACTGAACGCAGAATTTGGTAGACTTAGAAAAACTTGTTTTACTCAAGGCTCCATATTATGCTTCATGGCTTGCAAAAATAATGGCCTGCAAATCCTGCAGCAGCAGCAGTCAGTCCGACTGCTGCCACTGCACTGGCCATGGCTTTAGCTTGGTTCCCCTACCTCCACCGAGAGCGTGGTCCTTCCCAGCCCAAAGGTCAGCCAATGAGTTCCCACACACCAATGTGGCCACCACCAGCAGGCACCGAAAATGTTCTTTTTTTTTTTAATGTTTATTTATTTTTGAGAGACAGAGCGTGAGCAGAAGAAGGGCAGAGGGAGAAGGAGACACAGAATCCGAAGCAGGCTCCAGGCTCCGAGCTGTCAGCACGGAGCCAACGTGGGGCTTGAATTCATGAATTGCGAGATCATGACCTGAGCCGAAGTCGGCCGCTCAACTGACTGAGCCACCCAGGCACCCCCGAAAATGTTCTAAAATTAATTATGCTGATGGTTTCCCAACACTGAGTATACTAAAAAACAACTGAATTTTGTACTTTAAAGGGGTATTTTTTGGTATGTGAATTATATCTCAGTGAAGTTGTTAAAAATCGAATTCCTCATTTCCCATCCCTCAAACTAAACTCAAATCAAAACAGTCTGCTTATGAAAGAGATCATTGATAAATTAGACTTCATTAAAATTAAAAACTTTTGCTTTATAAAAGACACAGTCGAGAATGGGAAGATAAGCCACAGACTGGGAAACAAATACTTGCAAAAGACCCATCTGATGAAGGACTTTCATCCAAAATATGCCAATTAGGGGTGTCTGGGTGGCTCAGTTGGTTAAGTGTCCGACTTTGGCTCAGGTCATGATCTCACGGTTCGTGGGTTCAAGCCCCACCTTGGGCTCTGTGCTGACAGCTCAGAGCCTGGAACCTGCTTCAGATTCTGTGTCTCCCACTCTCTCTGCCCCTCCCTCCCCTGCTCACTCTCTGTCTCTGTTTCTCTCAAAAATGAATAAATATTTAAAAAAATTTAAATATGCAAATCAAAGAACTCTTAAAATTGAATAATAAGAAAACTGCTCCATTAAAAAATAGGCCAAAGACCGGCGAAGACACCTCACCAAAGAAGATATACAAATGACAAATAAGCATATGAAAAGGTGCTCCTCATCATGCATCATTAGGGAAATACAGATTGAAACAACAATGTGGTATCACCACAAGACTATTAGAATGGCCAGAATCCAGAACATTGACACCACCAAGGGTTGGCAGAGTTGTAGAGCAACAGGAACTCTCATTTGTGCTTGATGGGAATGCAAAATAGAATAGCCACTTTGGAAGATTGGCAGTTTCTTACCAAACTCTTACCATACAATCTAGCAGTCATGGTCCTTGCTATTTGCCCAAATTAACTGAAAACTTATGTTCACCAAAAAATCCTATATATGGATGTTTATGGAAGTGTTATCCATAACTGCTAAAATTTGGAAGCAACCAACATGTCCTCTAGTAGGTGAATGGATAAATAAACAGGTACATCAAGACAATGGAATATTATTTTTTAAAATTATTTTCAATTTGATTTATTTATTTTGAGAGAGATTGAGAGAAGAGCAGGGGAAGGGCAGAGAGATAGGGAGAGAGAGAATCCCCAGCAGGCTCTGCACTGTCAGCACATAGCCCAATGCTGGGCTCAAACTCAAGAACCGTGAGATATGACCTGAGCTGAAATCAAGAGTCAGTTGTTTAACCAACTGAGCCACCCAGCTGCCCTGACAGTGGAATATTATTTAACACTAAAAAGAAATGAGCTATACAGCCATTAAAAGACATGAAGGAGGGGTACCTGAGTGGCTCAGTCAGTTAGGCGTCTGACTTTGGCTCAGATCATGATCTTATGGTTCGTGAGTTTAAGCCCCTCATCAGGCTCTCTGCTGTGAGCACAGAGCCCTCTTTGGATTCTCTGTCTCCCCTTCTCTCTACCCCTCCCCTGTGGGTGCATGCCCTTTCTCTTTCTCAAAAACAAATAAGCATTTAAAAAAAAAAAAGACATGAAGGTATCTTAAATGCATATCATGAAGTGAAATAAGCAAATCTGAAGACTAAGGAGACTAAGGTATGATTCAAACTGTATGACATTCTGGAAAAGGTAAAACTATGGGGACAGTAAAAAGATCAGTAGTTTCCAGGATTTGGGGGAAGGGAAGGATGAATAGATGAAACAGAGGATTTCTAGGGCAGTGAAACTATTCTGTATGATACTGTAATTCTGTATACACGTCGTCATACATTTGTCAAAACCCATAGAATGTATTACACCAAGAGTGAACCCTAAACTGTGGACTCTGTATAATAATGATATATCAATATAGGTTCGTTAGTAACACGTGTACCACTCTGATTGGGATGTTGATAGTGGAAGAAATTGTATGTATGTGTTTGTGAGCAGAGGACATATGGGAATTCTTTGTATCTTCTGGTCAATTTTACTATGAACCTAAAATTGCTCTGAAAATCAAATTCTGTTGAAAAGGAAAAAAAAAAACTGGGGTGCCTCAGTGGCTCAGTTGGTTAAGTGTCTGACTCTTGATTTCAGCTCAGGTCATGATTTCAGGGTTCGTGAGATCAAGCCCTGAATCAGACTCCACCCTGACAGCGTGGAGCCTGCTTGGGATCCTCTCTCTCCCCCAAAGAACTACAATGAGAAAAACTTTCCTTGGAGTCTTAACTATCTCAATAAGACTGTTAACATCCTTGTAGTTACTTAAGCCAAAAACATTGAGTCATCCTTGATTCCTTTCTTTCAACACTCTAATTGTTCTCAAATCTAGGGGATGTTACATTCAGAAAACATCTGGAATCCATTCACTTGTGATCATTTGCTACTTTTATGATGTTGGTCCAAGCCAGTATTAACTTTTACCTAGATTATTGTAGAAGCATCCTAACTGGTGTCCCTGTTCCTGCCTTTACCTCTTCCCTACCCCCATGTTCCTCATAGCCCATTTTTAACATAGCAGACATAACATCATATCACTCTTTTGCTTAGGACCTCCTAGTGGCTTCCTATTAAAAGCCCAGGTCCTTACATTCACCCCAAAGGACCCGAAAGTGTTCTGTGGTGCACTTCTATTTTTCTCCTCATTCAGTTCATTAACCACACCAGCCTTGATGTTTCTCACATACCAAGGATGCTTTTACCTCTGAGCATTTTGTACTTCCTGTTCTCTCTGGCTTCGATGCTGTTCCCCCATAACCTTACCTTTCTTAGATTGTTGCTCAAAAGTCACTTTATTAGTAAGGCTTCTGTGCTCACCCTATTTAAAATACCAGTACCGGGGTGCCTGGGTGGCTCTGTCGGTTAAGCGTCTGACTTCGGGTCAGGTCATGATCTCACCGTTTCCGAGTTTGAGCCCTGCATTGTGCTCTGTGCTGACGTCTTGGAGCCTGGAGCCTGCTTCGGATTCTGTGTCTCCTTCTCTCTCTGCCCCTCCCCCACTTGTGCTCCATATCTCTCTGTCTCTCAAAAATAAATGTAAAAAATTTTTTAAAAATAAAATAAAATATCAGTACCTGCTTCCCACCTCTGCCATTATTTATCCCTATTACAGGGCTTCATTTTTCTCCTTTCCTCTTATCACTATCTGAAAAAGTAGTATGTATATGTTTTTTACTTGTTTATTTTCTATACCTTTCCTCATTAGAGTGTAAGCCGCTGAGATCAGGTCTTTTATTCTGTTTGGTCATTACTATTTATTTACTTTGTTTCTAGAATAATAACTGGTATCATATTAGGCTCTCAATAAATATTTGTTGTGTTGAACAGCTAAATATTCAAGATAGTACAGTGAAAAGAGGTAGGTAACCTGGATTCTAGATCTGTTGCAAAAATTAAGTAGCATTGTGACCTGAATGTTTGTGGGTCCCAGTCTTATCATCTATGTCGAGTGAGAGATTTGACATAGGTGTTTTTTTTTTTTTAATGTTTATGTATTTTTGAGAGAGAGAGAGTGTGTGTGTGAGTGTGCGCATGCAGGTGGGGGATAGGCAGAAAATGCAAAGCTCAGAGCCCAACCTGGGGCTCGAACTCAAAAACCATGACATTATGACCTGAGTCATAACCTACTAAGCCACTCAGGCGCCCTAATGTTTACTTATTTTTGAGAGAGAGAGAGAGACAGAGCACTTGAGTGGGGGAGGGGCGGGGGGCAGAGAATCTGAAGCGGGCACTGACAGAGTGGACAGCAGAGGGAGCCTGGCTCCAGGTAGAACCCACAAACGGTGAGATCATGACCTGAGTTGGATGCATAACTGACTGAGCCACCCAGGCGCCCCTGACATAGGTGGTCTTTAATGCTGTGATATAGTAGAAAATGTATATTGGTCTCTGGTCCCAGTTCCTAGCACAGAAACCCTTATAATCTCCTGGGTAATAGAAGTGTCTTTTTCAAATGAAGTAACCCTGGGGGGACTCCTACATGACTCCTGGATATAGGCTGGTCACTGGGAAGGCCAAACCCATGATTAGAAGCTTGGCATTTTCAGTCCTGCCCCCTATTCTTTTCAGAGAGAGAAGGACTGAAAATGGAGTTAATGATGGATCATGTCTATATGATGAAGCCTCCATAAAAATCCTCAAAGCATGGGGGAACATTCCATCTGAATGTTCATTCATTCACTTTGTCATATTCTTTAATAAACTGATAAATGTAAGTAAATGTTTTCCTGAGTCTATGAGCTGCTCTAGCAAATTAATTAAACCCAAGGAGGAGGTCTTTGTAACTTCCATAACCTTTGATCTACAGCCAGTTGGTCAGAAGCATAGGTGGTAACCTGAGGTTGTGACTGATGTCTGTAGTGTGTGTGTGTGGTGGGGAAGAGGTGGCACAGTTTTGTGGGACTGAGACCTTGTGAGGTCTGATGCTATCTCCGGGCGGGTAGTGGCAGAATTGAGTTAAATTGTAAGACAATCAGCTGGTGTCACAGAGAATTTCTTGTTGTGGGGGAAAAACCTCCACACATTTGGTGACCAGAGTGTGAGTGTTTTGTATGACTAGTAAAGAAAACACACAGGAAAGAAGCACACATTAGGGAAGAACTGGGTTTTCCCTACATAGGGAAGAAAAAGCTGGATTTTTTCCCCCTTTACAAATGTAAGCCAGAATTTTATAACTGAAGAAACCTTGAGAGACCATCTTTTATTGTAAAGGTAAGGCTCTGAGTTCAGAAACATTGTTTTACTCACTGGTGTCTGTGCCTGTTATGAATAGTGGATGGATTATTGGCAGGAGTAAAGATTGGTGAAGCATCTGAAGTTTGTGGGAAATTCAACCCAAGAGGGAGCTAGCTATGCAGATTGCCTTTGAGGTGTCATTTGAAGACCAGGAACTTACCCTAGGAATAAGAACAAACCAGTTTATTTTGAAATTTCAAAGCAGCTGTATTTACCCTCATTTTCTTTTGAGGGGCCTCCTCCTCCCCACCCCCCATCATTGTGAGTTCTCTCCTATGCTTGACTCTATATAAAGTAGCTATAGCTGTTAAAGTGTGTCTCTCATATGTTTAGGTAAGCTGTAACATTTAGAATTATTAATGTTTAAAATAGTTTCACTATGCTTGTGTAGTTTTGTGTGTGTGTGTGTGTGTGTGTGTGTGTCTTAGAGTAAGCTCTACACCCAACGTGGGGCTTGAACTCATGACCCTGAGATCAAGGGTCGCATGCTCTACTGACTGAGCCAGCCAGGTGCTCCCCTTTAATTAATTAATTAATTATAAATTTTAAAATATATTTTTTAATGTCTGTGTAGTGTAATTTCTCCTTTCTTGGCAGACCTATAATAAAATCCAGTAGGAACTCTTGACTGTAGTATAAATTGGTCTTAGAAGGTAGTTTCTCCTCCAGTTCTCTATGGAGAGCAACATGCTACACTTCCTTCTCCATAGCACTGTTGGGAGAATCATTTTCCTTCTATGAAATCTTCTGATATGTTTTCAGAGGACAAATATTTTTCCATTAATTTTTTTAAATGTTTATTTATTTCGAGAGAGAGAGCGCAAGTGGGGAGAGGGGCCGAGAGAGAGGTGAGAAAGAATACCAAGCAGGCTCCGTGCTCCGTGCTGCGAGCACACAGCCCGATGCAGGGCTCGAACTCATGAAGACTTACATCATGACCTGAGCTGAAATCAAGAGTTGGTCCCTTACCCAATGGAGCCACTCAAGCGCCCCTACGGTTCTTTTTAAAAAGTAGGGTGATTCCTCAATTTTAGGTTTACATTTTGTAATTAATTTTAATCTTTTTATTTTGATATAACTGTGGATTTATTTGTATTTGTAAGAAATAATACTGAGAGATCCTATGTACCCTTTACTCAGTGTTCCTAGTAGTAAGGTCTTGTAGAATTGTGATAAAAATACCACATCCAGGATATTTATACTGACACAACCCATGATCTTGTTCAGATTTCACCAGTTTTTATTGTACTCATTTGTGTGTGTATGTGTGTGTATTTAGTTCTATGCAATCTTAATACATCTGTAGTTTTATGTATCCAACTCCACATTCAAGACACAGACACTTCCATTACCAAAAGGCTTCCTCATTTTGTCATTTTATAATTATACCCACTTCCCTCCTGCGGCGCCTAATTTCTGGACCCTGGCAATCACTAAGCTGATCTTCATTTCTGTAAATTTGTTACTTCAAGAGTGTTATATAAATGGAATCATACCTTATGTAACCTTTTGGGATACTTGTTTTTTTTTCTCACTCAGCATGAATCTCTTGAGATTCATCTAGGTTGTTATGTGTCAAGTTTCTTTTTATTGTTGAATAGTATTCCATCAAATGAATATAGCAGTTTGTTCAATTATTCACTTGTTGAAGGACACTGATTTGTTTCTAGTTTTTGGCTGTTATGAATTCAGCTTCTGTGGACACTTGTGCACAGATTTTTATGTGGTAAATTTTCATTGCTGAGAGTGCAGTTGCTAAGTTATATGGTAAGTGCATGGTTTGCAATTTACTTTAAAAATGAGTAGATAGAAATTAGTAGATAAAAACCTTTTCATGTTAAAATTATTTACTCATATTTATTTGGTGAAAAACATCATTTTATAGTTTCTTTAAGGCTGTTTTCTTAAACCTATTATCTGTGTAGCCAGATAATTTGGAATAGACAATGTATCCTTCTCAGGCATTATGAGATAAAGGCAAAAAATGGACAGAATCCTATCACAGAATTGTTAAAGGCTAGTTTCCTTTTCTACGAAACAGTACACATACTAGTTCTAGTCTTTATTGCATTTGATCTTTAGTTTTAATATTGTAGTGAAAAGTTCCATTTTATTTTCTCTTTTTACAGCGGCTATGTGACTATGTTTGTGACCTCCTCTTAGAAGAGTCAAATGTCCAGCCAGTATCGACACCAGTAACAGTGTGTGGAGACATACACGGACAGGTAAAATTTCATGAACAGATTTTTAGCTTTTGTACTGTCCATAGTCCATGTGTGTTTCCACTTGTGCTTCAAAAAAGCCACCAGAAAAACAACAAAAACAGCTGGTCATTTGATAGATTGCCTCAGTCTGTGGAATACTAATGATTCCTGGTTATTACTACAGTGAGTAAAAGCGATGATCAAATTATTCATGGAGTTCGTTGAAATTACACTTGCAAAGTGGATAGAACACAGCATTATTGCTCTGTGGAATGGGGAAGAGAGAAAATAAATGTAGACAGTTCACAGTGATTGTGATTAACAGGAGGTGCTTTGGTTTTAGGCACTAATTTTCTATTCTATTCATTTCTATTTATTCATTTTACTCATTCATGTTATATTTTAATGTATCATTTCCTTAGTGGGAATGAGATAGTAAGGGTTCAGAAAGATAAAATTGGTGGTACATGATTTCACAGCAAGTCACTGCTAGAATAGGAAGAGGAAGATTTATCTCATTTTCTCATCTCCTGGGATTTTGCTTGTTTTTAAGAGTTTTAAAGCAGTGGCAGGAGGCGTAAACCTCATCTCTAGACTCCTACTGTCATCATGTATCACAGTTGGAAACCCTCTGTGTTTTGTAGAGGTATTTGTATTTTTTTTTAAAGTAGGAATGAAAGCTGAACAGAACACTCAGTCTGCTGTATACATACAACGGAGTTGTGGCTATGATAAGACACATAATACAGTGACAGCCTCATGGTGGTGGACTCAAATTTTCGATTCTATTTTTTTTCATTTGAAAACTCAGATTTTGTCATTGGCAATAAATATTGTCAGTTGTTTCCTTGAAGTGACTGGCTCACTTCCTTCACAATTGCAAAGATGCTTGCCACATACTCATAGTTTGTCATTCATTATCTCAAGTAAAAATAGTGTTCCATAAAAGAGGCTACTTAAGCTTGTGACAGGCCTATGCTGTCAATTTTTTTTTCTTTGAAAGAGACAGAGAGAGAGCACAAGTAGGGGAGGGGCAGAGAGAGGGAGAGAGAAAATCCCAAACAGGCTCTGCACTGATAGTGCACTGATAGTGCAGAGCCTGATGCAGGGCTCGAACCCACAAATTGTGAGATCATAACCCAAGACGAAATCAAGAGTCAGAGTTGGATATTTAACCGACTGAGCTACCTGGGCTCCCCGAGGCTGTCAGCTTCTGATACTTAAAGACTTTTCTGTTGGTGTGATATTAACAAATATGATTTTTGGTGATGTATAATGAAGGATCATTTCTATTTTCCAAATGACCAGTGTGTTAGCTACTGAAAGTGTTAGACCAGTCTGTCTTCTATCAGAGCAGGAAAAGACCACTTGTCAAGTTTTGATATATTAAAATAATATGCACCTTTATTTCTAAAGGTTCTTAAAATACTCTTCCCTTTTGTAAACTAAAAATATCCCAACAGATTGAATGCAGAGGCAGGTTATAAAAATCTAGCCATATTCTATTTAGCCGGACATTAAATTTGTTTTGTTTTTGAAAACATTATTTATTTTTCATTAGAAATCTGTGTATGTTACTATTTAATGAGTTGTTACTGATTTAAAAAATTAAATATTAAAAATGATTAGTTTTATTTATTTATTTATTTATTTTAATGTTTTATTTATTTTTGAGAGAGAGAGACAGCATGAGCAGGGGAGGGTCAGAGAGAAAGGGAGACACAGAATCTGAAGACAGTCTCCAGGCTCTGAGCTGTCAGCACAGAGCCTGAGATGGGGCTCAAACCCACGAACTGCGAGATCATGACCTGAGTCGAAGCTGAAAGCTCAACTGACTGAGCCATCCAGGCGCCCCAAAAATGATTAGTTTTAATTTCTAATGTGGTTAATAGCAATCGATATAAGGCTATATAAGCAAAAAAACTTTTTGGAGACCTCTGATTTTTAAGTCTATGAATTATGAATGTTCCTGAAACTAAAAAGTTTAAAAACTACTGAGCTAGCCAACTGTTTCCTTGCCTCAGATGATGAACTAAAATCCACTTCTCAGGATTGCTTTTGTTTTAAAATGAGAACATTTAGAGAGTTTCTGTGATGTGGAAAACATATAATAGATGGTAGAAATTATTTGTGAAATGATGAGGTGAGCTTCCAATAATGTAGGACAAGCTTGGTTGTCTTCACATGTTCTCAGTAAATGTTTATTATGTTAATTAATTCTGGACAAAACTTCCATTATGGAGTAGGAACTGTTGGATTCCTAAAGCAGAATATTTGATTGTCTCTTAAATGTGTAGAGGGTAAATGGGAACTTAAAAAGTTTTTATTTAAGAATGTATTTCTATAAACATCAGTAGAAGAGTTAAAGGACACTTCCACCATACCTTTACAAAGGCAACTGTTTTATAAAACTTTTAAATGTTCCTGTTCTGACTCTGTTTGTATACATACTCAATTTTTACATAATAAAATTGTGTAGTTTATTATAGGTCAAGTTTTGTGTTCCATTCTTTTCCCTAATTGTTTTTCCTTTTTGCTACATAGTTTCCATTATAACCATTATTATTCAAAAGAAAAAATTTTTAATGTTTATTTTTAAAAGAGAGAGGGTGAGTTGAGGAGGGGCGGAGAAAACGGAAGACAGAGACTCTGAAGCAGGTTCCATGCCGTCAGTGCAAAGCCTGACCATGGGGCTTGAACCCATGAACCGTGAAATAATGACCTGAGCCGAAGTTGGATGTTCAACTGACTGAGCCACCTAGGCATTATAATCATTATTCATGATTGGTCCAGGCCTTTGAGTTGGTAGATCGTACTTTGTTAAAATAGTCTCTTACGTTAGTCATGAAGGTTGTTTCTTTTGTTGTTAAAAATAATGTTGTAACACATTTTCTATATTTTCACACAGCATTTATTTATTTATTTATTTATTTATTTATTTATTTCCTTTCTTACTTTTTTTGGCCCTTAGGATATAGTCACAGAAGTAGAAATAGTAGGCCAGAGTGACACAAGCGTGCGCGCACACACCCATCCACACATATTTTTACTGCTCATATTATGTGTGTATGTGTATATAAATACTATGTAAATGATATGTACATATATCATATATACATCTGTGGGATGGGTATTGAGAAGTATACTTTCAAAGGGAGGGTCTTCACATAGTAGAAGTGGACAGCAAATACTTCGTACAAAAGTTTACCACTTGACTGAGCGCAAACATTTGTTTCATTTATTTGCTTGCTAATTTTAAGAAGATAGTAAAATTTTATTAAAAAATTTTTAATGTTTATTTTTGAGGGGGGGGACAGAGCCTGAGCAGAGGAGGGGGAGAGAAAGAGGGAGACACAGAATTTGAAGCAGGATCCAGGCTCTTTAGCTATCAGCACAGAGCCCAATGTGGGGCTCGAACCCACAGACCACAGGATCATGACCTGAGCCGAAGTCGGACGCTCAACTGACTGAGCCACCCAGGCACCTTAGGAAAATTTTATTTTAAACTTTTTAAAGTTTTTTTTAACTCTAAGCAAGTAACAACTCTTTAGATTTATGAAACATTTATTATAAAGAGTAGTGGTTTATTTCTTTTAGTAGTTAACATTTAAATTTCAGTTTTGTTCACTGTGACTAAGATTTCTGTACTGTTTTAAGTGTTAGAAATTTAAGTAATAATTTTATTATCAAGTGTAGAAGATAACTGTATAGGAAGTAATTAGTTGTAGTTGGTACAATATATTATAGTCAATTCCTTTAATTCAATATCTTTTCTTAGAAAAACTGTGAAGTTTTTAGAAATTAGGATTATCTAGTTGACTGAAGTTACCAAATGATCAATTTATCAGTTTCCGATTTTCAGTCAAATAGAACACGATGATACATAGAGTTCTGTTTTCCTAATTATTGAGAAGACACCTCCACAGCTGTAGCGCCTGAGGGCACACATCTCCAGAGTAGAGTGTGGGAAGGTAGGTTGATTTGCTCTTCAGGATACTATGAAGTGTGATGTAAATTCATTCTTTGAAAGAAATTCTTGTCCACTTGTTTTCTTACCTTTTGTCTCATTAAAATAGATACTGAGTATGTGGTGGGGTGGTTAGGTTAGCTTATTGATTGACAAGTTAGATAAATGATCAGTTATTTCAAATTGTCAAATGATGAGGCCCCTGACTGGCTCAGTCAGTAGAGCATGCAACTCTTGATCTCAGGGTCGTGAGTTAAAGCCCCATGGTGTGCATAGAAATGACTTAAAAAAAAAATCCTCAAGTGATAGGTGGAGAGATAAATGACAGAAATTTGAGGGGGAAGGCCTGTAATGTTAATGATCTAGGAATGACTTTAACAGTAATTGTGAGATTTATCTCAGTGCCTTTTTTTACGCTTGAGAGCTGTGTGCTTGGCAGTTTTGCTTACACTTAATTTCTTTATAAGTGTAAATATTTGAGGTCGTCTTAATTAAATGCTTCTTTACACATTTCTCTCTCAGTTTTATTATTTTACTCCTTCACAGGAATTTGTAATCAGCATATATTGCCTTTCTTTTATAGTTTTATGACCTTTGTGAACTATTCAGAACTGGAGGTCAGGTTCCTGACACAAACTACATATTTATGGTATGTAAACCCCAATGATACCAAATACTTACTAAAATGGAAAGGATCTGACTTGTTACATGTAAATTACATAATAACATCACTGCTATGTGACATTTACTATTTAAATATATGAAAAGGTGATTCTATATATTTTTTTACATTTTGCCATGTCATCTAGTTGAAAATAATTGCTTTAGTATTGCTGTGTGCATAGGACTGGGTTGTAACCCTACAACCATTACAAGTAATGATTGGCAGAAAAATTGCCGAGAACCACAGATTTAAGACACAAATCTTCAACTTACTGTTATTTTATCACACTTTTTTGAGCATTTTCATTGGTTATTAATCTGTGGATTGATGATTATAGGCACATACACATTTGGTACTAAGGTGGATATTTGCTTAGTTTCCTTTTGGAATATAATGTCACTGTTGAATTTTTCCTGAATCCTGTCATTTTCCTTCCTTCTAAAGTTTTGTGGGTCACTTTCCTATTCTTTCAGCTGTTTTCCTATTGTTCTAATATTGTCCCTAGTAAGACATTAATGAGAAATATAATTAGTATGGCTTTACATGCAGTGTTAAATACAAAGCTGAACCCAGAATAGTGGTATAATTATGGTATCTTTTACAAAAATACTGTTTCTTCAATTTGGTGGCTTTTCTGATATAGTTAAAGTGATTTTTGAAATTCATTTAAAAATTTTTGATTCACACATGATCTTTAGGAACATCTGCTAGTGTAGGTGATAGAGAATTGGGAAAATGGTGATTTTGCAGGGAGGATCCTTGAGAGAATTGCACAGCAGCTTCCTGCAGTGCTCTTGAATCCTAATACTAGCACAGACATTAAGTAGAAATAGTGTATTTACTTCAATTTGAATTTTTTGTTAAAATCCAATATTCAAATAATTCAGTGTTTGACTCTTCATTTTTGTTATTTTTGGCTGGGCCTCTGAGTTTGTACACTTTGGTATAATTTAAAAAATATTGCTATTGTTTTTAACGATAAACTTTTATTTTACAGGGTGATTTTGTAGACAGAGGTTACTATAGCTTGGAGACCTTCACTTACCTTCTTGCACTAAAGGCTAAATGGCCAGATCGTATTACACTTTTGCGAGGAAATCATGAAAGTAGACAGATAACACAGGTGTATGGATTTTATGGTAAGACCTTCTATTCTCTGATTCTTTTTTTTTTTTTTTTTTTCTGAGAGCGAAGAGTGTGTGTGAGTTGGGGAGAGAGGCAGAGGGAGAGAAAGGGAATCTAAGCAGACTCCACGCTCAGTGTGGAGCCTGATGTGGGGCTTGATTCCATAACCTTGGGATCATGACCTGAGCTGAAATTAAGAGTTGGATGCTCAACAGACAGAGCCACCCAGGCCCCCTAACTTTCTCAGCCTTTAAATCCTCCTCTTCCCCCAATCAAAAACCTTACTATGGAGAGAGAACTATTCTTCTTCTTCTTTTTTAATGTTTATTTATTTATTTTGAGAGAGTGAGAGAGCGTGAGCATGCGTGTGAGTGGGGTAGGATTAGAGAAAGAGGGAGAGAGAGAATCCTAAGCAGACTCTGCACTGTCAGCACAGAGCCAATGTGGGGCTTAGTCTCATGAACTGCGAGATCATGACCTGAACCGAAATCGAGAGTTGGACTCTCAACCAACCAGGTGCCCCTGGAGAGAGAACTATTCTTAACTTTTTGGCGTACATCTTTCTAGATGAGTGCCTCAAAGTGTAGTCCTCAGTTTACCTTATTGGAATCATCTGGGGTCCTTGTTAAAAATGTACATTGTTGGGCCCCACTGAAAACCTTTTTGGAGTGGGAATCCTAGAATCTGCTAAAGGTGAATATTCTCTTGAAAGTTTGAGAACCTATTCTATATATATGTATATTTGTGTGTTATGTGTGTGTTTGTAAACATATTCATGTGTGTACATACCTGCTTTTTTCACTTAATGCTGTGACCAGCCTTTTTTCACTTCATTGACATTATTTTTATAGTTGGATCATATTATACTCTATGGATGTACTATAATTGGTTAAACTAATACCTTTAACATTGAACATTGGAGTTGTTTTTAAGTTGCTGTTATACACCTAGTTGAATGAATATCCTTTCACATATATAAAATTATGTATGTGTGTATGTATGTATCCATCCATCTATCTGCCTGTGTGTTCTCTCTAGAGAATGCCAGGACCTCAGGGGTCAGAAACAGAACTTAGCCATTAAAAGCAAAATATCTGCTTCTATAAAACTTTTATATGGTTGAAAGTTTTAAAAAATGAGGTTAGAGGGAGGCTGGTTGGCTCAGTTGGTAGAGCATGTAACTCTTGATTATAGGATTATAAGTTCGAGCCCCACACTGAGTATAGAGATTACTTAAAAATAAAATCTATAATGGGCACCATGAATCAATTGATCAATCTTTAAGGGGGTGCTGACGCTGTCAGCATGGAGCCTGCTTGGGATTCTCTCTCTCCCTGTTTCTCTGCCCCCCACCCCCGTCTTGCATACGTGCACACGTGCTCTCTCAAACTTAAATAAAGTCTTTTTAAAAATGAGGTTATGGGGGCGCCTGGGTGGCTCAGTCAGTTAAGCGTCGGACTTCAGCTCAGGTCATGATCTCGTGGTTCTCGAGTTCGAGCCCTGCATCAGGCTCTGTGCTGACAGCTTGGAGCCTGGAGCCTGCTTCAGATTCTGTGTCTCCCGCTCTCTCTGCCCCTCCTCCACTCATGCTCTGTCTGTCTGTCTGTGTGTCTCTCTCTCTCTCTCTCTCAAAAATAAACATTAAAAAATTTTTTAAAATGAGATTAGGAAGCTCTTTGAAGAAGATAGCAGAACTGTTGAGATTATTAACATGAAATTTCCTTAAGAACAATTAAGGCAGATATGGACATATTTGAAAATATTTATCTCATGACCCTTTAATTTTAGATTTTATATTTTGGATTCTTTTTTGTCATTATAAAGATAAGCTGAAAAATAAAGATAAGTAAACTCTCTTTGATTTGTAAGCCATGGAGAAATTTTGATAATTTATTGTTTATATAACTTTGTTATTAGTAATTGAAAAGTTAGATGGCTAATATTTGTCTCCTTTCTACAAGTTACTTCTGGTTTTCATTCACAAAATACCAAGTGCCATTTGAAATAAAATTTTTTGATTCTTGCAAGACAGTTAATAGTTTGGATAGTATACACTATGGTATTAGTAAAAGCACCTGGCTCTAAGATTAATATTATACATATTATTACACCCCCAAATTTGACCAACTTTCTTCTTATAAGTTTCATTTTTTTAAATGTTTGTTTATTTTTGAGAGAGAGAGAGTAAGCAAAGCATGAGTGGGGGAGGGGCAGAGAGAAGGAGACACAGAATCTGAAGCAGGCTCCACGCTCTGAGCTGTCAGCATAGAACCTGACTCGGGGCTTGAACCTACGAGCTATGAGATCATGACCTGAGCCAAAGTCGGAAGCTTAACCGACTGAGCTACCTAGTTGCCCCAATCAACATTTTTTTTAATGTTTGTTTATTTTTGAGAGAGCATGCGCTCGTGCATGAATGGGGGAGGGGCAGTGAGGGGGAACAAAGGATCCTGATGTGGGGCTTGAACTCACGAATCTGCTAGCTCATGACCTAAGCCGAAGTTGGACATTCAACTGATTGAGCCATCCAGGTGCCCCTGACCAACACTTAATGCAGGGCAAAAAAGGAGGAGAAGGAGAACTTTTTTTTTTAAGGATGACATTTTAATCAAGATGCCTTCACTGAAGGAAATGACAACAGCATAACATCTAGTATTGAATTCTCTTGTTCCCAAGCTGTGCTTATCTATGGTTTTGTTTAATGGCAGGAAGCCCACTAGCTCCTCAGGTGGGAGGTAATTTTAGTCATCATGGAACTTAACATTGATTTTAAAGTAGTAAAATGTCCATATATAGCTATTAGTTATATTGGGCCTTCAGTTCACACTGATAAATGTATACTGAGCCGTTATTATGAACCAAATGCTTTGTGTATGTATGAAGATGAAAAAGACAAGATTCCTGTCTGCAAGCTCAGCTCAGTGTTAGTGCTCTCCTGGTGAGTTTACATAAGGATCCTGTTTCACACAGACATGCAATTTAGGGAATCATGAGGATTGACCATACCCTGTAGTCTTCTATATCATTTTCAGCTCTACTTATGGTCATAGTGATATGTTAGTTTTTTTTCAAAATTAAGGAAGAAGTCAAAGAACAGAACTTCCATGATATTAATTGAAGGAAGAGATGTATATCCTATTAACAGTTGTAGACAGCAGAGAAAGTGTTCAGCTAAGAATATATAAGGACCTGATTGGTAGTCTGTCTCCCAGTGATGACTGCAAGTGTACTTACTGGAGCTCAAGTATTTCACTGCACAATTTACAGAAATCTCAGAGGAGATAACCTAGGCCTGAGAAATGTTGAGATAGGAATTACCTGTGCTCCTATAATTAAGGGTCCTCTGATTAGTTTACTCTAGTAGAATAAGGTGGTCACATTAAAGAAATTACTCACTTGATAGAATTGTCCAGTGTGAATAACGTACTAGACAAAAGCATTTGTTTTGAGTTATGTGAATTTAATATTTAGCTCTTCCTGATTATAGCATTTTGATCAATAATTTCAGCTGCTTTGTAAGACCACTTCTGGAATGAAAAGCAGGACCACATTCTTAGGCCAGTTAAACACGAGTCTGCTTCGTGGCCCTACCTGGAAGACCTACCAGGCCTCAATAAATGTCATAATTTGCCATCCTAGTTTAAGCTAAACTTCTTTATTATTGGATGTATTCTTTTTATCAGCAGATTCAGAACTTCATTAAAGAGAACTCTTCTATTTCTTTGATAGATGAGTGCCAAACCAAATACGGAAATGCTAATGCCTGGAGATACTGTACCAAAGTTTTCGACATGCTCACAGTAGCAGCTGTAAGTTTATGTAAATCTTTGTAAAAAGCTTAAGTATTTTCCTGCTAGTAACACTTTGCATACTTTTATCTAATTGTCATTTCAGTTATATTGATGTCATTAGCATTCACTGATGAATTTAGTTATGACTGGGTTTTTTATTATTATACTTTCAACTCTGTTATCCTTTTTGCTAGTTAATAGATGAGCAGATTTTGTGTGTTCATGGTGGTTTATCTCCTGATATCAAAACACTGGATCAAATTCGAACCATTGAACGGAATCAGGAAATTCCTCATAAAGGAGCATTTTGTGATCTGGTTTGGTCAGATCCTGAAGATGTGGATACTTGGGCCATCAGTCCCCGAGGAGCAGGTTGGCTTTTTGGCGCAAAGGTCACAAATGAGGTAAAGCCAATTTTTGGGGGGAAGATGGTTTGTTGGTTGCTAGTAGACTACATAAAGAACTATAGTGACTATAGATCACAAACATTTGTTTCTCATCTAGCTTATCATGTATGGCTCTCTCAGTATCCACTTGGTAATAT
Source organism: Cryptoprocta ferox (assembly GCA_028646485.1). Classification (NCBI taxonomy): domain Eukaryota; kingdom Metazoa; phylum Chordata; class Mammalia; order Carnivora; family Eupleridae; genus Cryptoprocta; species Cryptoprocta ferox. The sequence goes on from CM053568.1 coordinate 9,724,596, forward strand.
GTGTACAATAAATGTTTCTTTTCTTTCAAATATTGCAATTATTAAGATAGCAAGGGCAAGATAGACACACAGGTATACAATTTTTACTGTATTTTTAATTAAGATGTAATTGATGTGTAACATTGTATTAGCTTTGGATGTACATCATGATGATTTGACATGTGTATTTATAGTGAAAAACCAACTTTTGAGGTTCAGCTGTTTTCAATTAAAAAAATACACAAACATTACTTACACACCTAGGGATGAGCTTCTCTAAGGAAGTAATCCAGTATAATGGAATGAGAGAGCTGGGTTCAGCATAATTTAAGTAAGTTATTTATGCTCTCTGAGCCTCTATTTTTGAAGTTATAAAAGAAGGATGATAAATCTCAGAATTCTTTTAAGAACCATTCTAAACCCTCAGTAAATGGTAGATATTAATATTGGCAATATATTTATTATTACACCATAAAAACGTTTTTCATATCTGCTAGTACTTACAGAATACTTTTCATCCAGAAACTTCTAATTATGTGACTGTATGATTTCCATAACTTAGGCCAAAGCAGCTATATTTTTGTGGAATTTACTGGAATTCGTGGGGATAGCTAGTAGAATGGGTTCTGTAATCATGAGAACTCTAGTAGTAACAGGATTTATACTTCATTGGATATTATTCTTTTACAGATGTAACATTTTTTTTTTAATGTGCTGGTTACTTAACAAAACCTTTCTAAATTGCAGTTTGTTCATATCAACAACTTAAAACTCATCTGCAGAGCACACCAGCTAGTGCACGAAGGCTATAAATTTATGTTTGATGAGAAGCTGGTAACAGTATGGTCAGCTCCTAATTACTGCTATCGTTGTGGAAATATTGCTTCGATCATGGTCTTCAAAGATGTAAATACAAGAGAACCAAAGTTATTCCGGGCAGTTCCAGATTCAGAACGTGTTATTCCTCCCAGAACGACGACGCCGTATTTCCTTTGAGGCCTTCGCCCATCCTGCTGACCCGTTTTTCTGCCCTCTTCTTACCCCAACTTTCGTGTGTTTCCCTCTTCAGTATACTTTTTATCGAGCACTTTGCTGCTGAAATGCTGCCTCTTGCCTTTTTTTTTAATTTTAAATTATCTAAATTTATTGTTTGTTACGGTGTCGATAGCAATGTTTTTCTATCAGTTTTCTCCCCCATCCCATCCCCATCTTGGACTCATTTGAAAAGACTTGAGAAATGTCTTAATACTCACACTGCTGCATGTAGCTCTTGCTTATTTACTGGTCTTGGGGAAACAGGATGCGTTTCCTCTTTTTAAAAAGCCAATTGACAGAACAGACTACACCGAAATGCTCCTCCTTTTGTATCATTCAGCCTTTTGTTTTAGTTTGGTAAGTTTTAAGAAATTTCAGCAGCAAAGTTGTTATTCAGTGGGCACGATGGACTGCAGATGCCTCGAGTTATGTATACCTGTCCCAGCTGTAAACGTCATTGTCCTTTGTTGGATGATATTTTAAATGGATATAAAATAAATTGGTCTAAAGGGCTGCCCTCCTTGTTGTGTTTTTAAATTTTAGTTAAAACTGCTACAGCATATGACTTTGTACAGTAAGATAATTGTATTGATCTTTTTTCAGATTCCTTGTATTTTTTAATAAAGTACTCTTAAATAAAACCCAGATAGGTTAAAGTGTTAGAAATTTTAAACAGCTTACATTGTTAGTTTAAAGTTATTCTTCCCCCTCCCCCGCCCCCAATCAGAGTTCTTGACCCTTTGGTTATTGAGTTTAAACCTTCAACTGAAATTCAATACTATTTATTTTAAAAAAAATCACTAAACTGTGCCTAAAGAACATAACTGCCATATTAATGTTTTGGTTTATATTCTCTATAGTAATAGAAAAACATTTAATACTTGTAATGCTGATGTGTTCATTTGATACCAGTTGAGTAGAATGTGATCAATCCAGTTTACAATCTATCAGTATCATTAAGTAAAATCTGTGTACTTTTCAATAGGAATCATTCTTCTCTTGCTGTAACACTTGACCTTAACTTTTAGAAAGTGTTCATTTTTTAACTGCAACTGGAAAGGTTGAAAAGTCAGGACTCTTGTATTTGTGAACTGTAATTGGAAGCAAAATTTTAAAAGTGTAGGAAGAAACAAATTGTCTTTTTTTTGTAAAGGTCTGTGATACCATGTTTTGGCTTTGTGTAAGTAATTTGAATATCCAAAGGGTGTGATGATCAGTTCTTTATATGCAACTGTCCACTTAATAAGGACAAGTGTCCCAGTGTCTTTTATGACTCTGGTCATAAATGACATTGGAATTTACTATTTTGTGAAATAGTTGGTATCCCTTTACTACTATAATTAATTTTTGTCATTCCAGGAAATCTTTGTGAAGCCAGCCAGTTAATAAAGCACTTTAGTATCTGTTCAGGTAGTTTTGAAAACCAACTTTTCCCCTTCAGGATAAGAACTTCCAGGTCACCTAAAAATGCAATAAAAATCTTTATAGTCTAAGCTTCTTGGCACATAATTTTTCATCAGGGTTTTCTTTTATTAAATGAGCACAATAATGTTTTGATTTTTTTTTTTCCACAACCACCTAGCTCCTTGTTTAGTTTTTAATTGTATAGCTATATGAAAGAAGTGGCTAAGACATTTGCTGCACACACTTGAACTGTTGGGTCAGTAGCTTTGTGTTACTGCCCTGACCCCAGTGTAATTCAGGGGGAAAGGTATTTTTATCTTACAGGGATATGTAGCTATGTATTTTACTAATTGTGAAACACTGGAAATTAATGATGCAGACAACTTGGTGTGGTCTTTGAACAGCTCTCTGCAGTATTTTTTTCTGTTACCATAAATTGTATTTAAGTGCTTGCTCCTCTGCTTTTAAGTTGTACCAATAAAATCGGTAACCTCAGCCCTTCCTTCCCATTTGACACTCCCTAGCTCAGATTGATGTAGTTGTTTTAGTTATCCCTGTAATGTGACCTTTATTTTTAAGTCATGGTGTACTGCATTTGTTTGTCACTAGTTGGGCATGTGCCAATAATATTCTGTCCATTCCTTAATTGCCATCTCTATTTTGTCTGATTTTTTCTCTTCAGCTGAATAACGGCTTTTTTGCATGAAAAAAAATAGTTTTTACTATTAGACATGTAAAGGGAAGAGAGAGTGAATGTATTGGACTTTGTAAGCCTGAAAGGAATACTTGGATCCCTCTACTAAATAAGGGCTGTGTACGATATAGAGTAATCATGTAGTGGGAGATACTTGCAAGTCATAGATTTGTAGGAAGGAGGATCTGTTACTCCCTGTATCTAGGCTGAATGTAAAATCCTTTATGTTGTATTAATGGGGGTAATAACTATTTTTATTTGCTGATGATATACTTGGTTTCTAATAAAGTGTCCTAGGCTCTAGTGAGAACTGTCTACTTTTAATTGCCAATTACTCCCTTTCCCCTTTTCCTGATATGCTCTTGGCTAGCTTTTTATAGGTTAATGCTTTTTTCTGAAACATCTCACCACTTTAAATGTTTGGGTGTGACCCTAAAAAAGCCTGGATCAAGAGCACATCTAATATGCAACCTGCATCAGCTCCTACTCCGTCTGGATGACTAGAACTGTTGGAAGATTGTGACGTCTTAAACCCAGGGTTTTGCTTTTGAAATAAGGTTTGAAATATTGTTCATTGCATTAAGATTTGTGTGTTTTTGCTTTGTGAGTCCAGCACCAGGTTTTGAAAATGCCTGTATTGTGAAAGCAAATCTGAACTCTTTCTGAGCTTCTTTCGTTGTCAGAAATAGAATTGCTTTCCAGCAGCCTCCAGAAAATTGTGTATCTGGAGTCCAAGAGATTTAACAGCACGAATCCAGATTTTTAAATGTAATTGTTTTTTAAATGCTAATGTTTGTAAAGCACCTTCAGTTCCTTGGATGAAAGGTGCTATATTCCTCAGTGTAAATTAATAAAAAGATTATAGGAAGTTTGTCAGAAAATTTTATCTAATGCATAGTCTGTAGCATGTCCCGACAAGAAGTTAGCATTTTATATAACACAATTTAAATTAAAAATGCTTATTCCTTCACGTGGTTGCTTGACTAGTAAACAGAAGTGAAACTTTTTCTTGTTCTGCATTTGACTTTGAGCTAAGTGTTCCAGTTCTTTACAGGCAAATAGTCATTGTTACGTCCTGGACCCAGTGCCCAGAACCACGTATCACGAGATCGTCACAATTCTTTGAATTGTATGTTTTCAGTGTGCATTCATGCTGATGAAGGATACAGTAGTAAAACACCCAGAAACATTTGCAAAGTCCCCTAGTGTGGTGCCCAACACAGTAGATGCTTGGGGGAATGTTTGTTCCTTATTCCCCTTATTAATTTTCTATTTCCTTATCAATCCGTTGGTGATTGCCTTTCTTACCCTCATGAGAGTAAGACTCTTCTGGCTTGGATTATTCAAATATTTCCTTTTTTCAAAACTGCATGAAATTTGTGAAGATTTTTTTGTGCGTATCAACAAAAATATTTATTACATAAGTATGTTCCATTCAACCCCTAGACATCCACTATTCTCAGCTCTTTGCTTTTGGATATAAATGGAAATGAGATACAAAAGACTGCATGGAGGTGTTAGGGAATAGTGTAAAGAATATAGGCTCTGGGATCAGATCTATATAAAAAACTCAGCTCTGCTGGGCAGTAATAGCTAACATAGCTAAATGATGTACATGCCCTATTTTGTGTTTACCTTTACTATGGTTCTATGACTATATTACCTCTTTCCATGCCCCCCCCCACCCCCCTTCAGATGAGGAAACAGATTTAGGATAGGTAACTTGTCCAAAGTTGCATAGGAGAGCTGGAACTTGAAACCCTGTAGGATACATCTTAAACCCTCTTAAGCCATCGTAAGCAGTATTGGTGTTTGTAGCTGTATGACCCTGAGTTCTCTGGATCCAAAAATTCTGTGTCTGAAATAAGAGAGTACCATACAGGGTTGGCCTCCGGATTAAAAACAGCACACATAAAGAACCTGGTCCCTGGCCCATAGCTGCCATTTATTGAGGGCTCACTCTGATATATCATTTGCCCAAATTAAATGTAGCTGGGAAATAAGAATAATTTAAGGCAATATATAGTTGGCTAATACAGTAAAGCTTATGAACGTAAAACAGATTTGGAGAAGGAAGTGTTTGACATAGGACGAGTAATTGGGGAAGGCTTAAAACAGTAAGCGTGAATTAAATGTGAATGACGGGATGTTTACTATGTTTTACATAGTAAAAACACAGAAGCAAAGATTACTAGAACTTATATGTGACTTAATAGGACTTGAGGGTGCCTCTTGGGAAGGCATAAGAAATTAAAGCTGCAGCTCTACTGGCAGAACCATGTATCAGAGAGGAGTTGGCCAGTTATGAAAGATCTTGAAAACCACACAGGATTTTAATACATTTTAAAGAAATGTAATGAGTGATATTTCAAGATCAGTTTTCTAGTGAGTTGATGATCCTCCCCACCAGGAATCAGACCCCACCTGCCACAGTCTTGTCTGAAAAATGTTTCTGGTTTTTCCCTTCCCTTTCTGATTTGGTTGAGATTGAGGCCGTCCATAGTTTGTTGATTTGGGGATTACATAAAATATTAATTTTGGGGAACCAACAGATGTTTGACATTTTTTTCTTATCAAAGCCATTTTAAAAGCCCCACCACGATTTACAATCATTTTGTAGAAGGAATATTATTTTAACATGAAAGATGTAAAGAAAAGCCAAATCAGAATAAAAGCCCTTTATGCCAAATAAATTTGGTTTCGTGAAAAACCAGTATCCTATTTTTGTGCCAAATAAATTTGGTTTTGTGAAAAACCAGTATCCTGTTTGTGAGGGTCTGTGAGAGATTTGTCCCCAAACTGGTGGTGTGATCTACTCTAGGCTGTCACATTATTGATGCATAAAAACATGTTCTAATAAATAGGAAATAGCAAAAGAGAAAGTTTTATGCCTCCTCCCAGCTCCAAATAGATGCCAGGGATCTATCAACAACAACAACAACAAAAATCTGTTCACATGGAATGTAGAGAGGCTGTAGAATACATTTAATTAAAGGAAGAATTTTATAAAATGTTAACGAGTTATGTCTTATTTTCAAGAGGCCTTATTAAAGTAGAAGATGAACGGTAACATACTGTGCTTATGTGCTGGTAGTCTTGAATGCTTAGGTCTGTCAACAAAATGCAGTGAAATTTATTTTTAAATTGATTAGTTGGCATTGAATTTACAATCATCTGCAGTATCACACGATGGTTCGCACATATTCAAGATCAATTCTATTTAGCCCTTCCAAAATGGAACATACTGCTTTTAGTTATGGCATCAAAATTCTGTTTGCAGTGATGATTTTTCTTTCATGGTAATTTTTTTAAATCTCTTGCTTTCTTGGAAGCCAGCACCCAAGCTTGTGATCTTTTCTGCAGAGGACTGAGCATCTGAAACATGCTTTATTTTGGTAGATTCTTACAGTTTTCTTGCTGAATCCTCAATGAAGGGTATCTGTGAGCTGTGAGACCATTTCAGCGTGATGTAGTCAGGGACCGCATTGAGGTGGTTCAAAATGAAGCTCGTTTTGGAGAGTTACCTCACTGTCGCACCTGCCAGAGGAGTTTGGGAAATTGCAGTGCTTGGCTGTTGGTCCTGGCGTGGTGCAGTGTTGGGGGGCGCCAGCAGGTGTGTGGAATGCAGGACGCTGAGCCAGGAGAACCTGCCGGCAGGTGTCTGGCGCAGGAGATGCAGTTTCTACTTTCCAGCGCACGGTGGCGCTTAGGTCTCTCCGGCGCTGCTAGCAGTCTCTAAGGCACCTCCGCCGCCACCTGCAGTCTCAACCAAACTCTAGGTGGCGGGATGTGACGGCCCGAGCGTCCAATCGACCGCCAGGCTTTCGGCTACACTACAGCTCTAGCCAATGGGAACCGAGGAAAGGCGCGGAGGAGGCGGGCCCCGCGGCATGCCAGGCAGAGGCGCGAGGCCCTCCTCCCGCCTCTCCGCCTACTCCAGCCTCCGCCGCCTCAGCTTCCCGAGCGAGCCCTGCGGCCGCCGGAGCAGCTCCCGCGGCGGAGCAGGAGCCGGATGGTCAGAGGAGCCCGGCAGCCCCAGCAGCCGAGGAGTCGCCTGGCCCCCAGGTGGGGCGGGGGCTGGGTCGAGGTCGGGGTCGGGGTCTGGGATGGGGTGGGGGCGCGGGAACGGGCCCACGGGCAGCGGCTCGGGGCCGTGAAGCATTCGGGGCTCCGAGACGGGAGGGGAGGGGGGTGCAGGCTGAGGGGGGTTTCGGGGGACGCGCAGGGCCGGGGGAGCGGGCTGGACGGCAATCGCATCCTCGAGGCCGGAGGAGAGGGGCGTGTGAGGGAAGGGACGCCAAGGGGTGAGGCTGGGGGCGCCGGGCAGGGAGGGGCAGGGCGTGCGCGCCCCGTGGAAGGGCCGTGGAATGCGGGGGGCGCGGGGCCTGGAGGGGCGGGGCTCAGAGGGGCAGTGCGCGCTCGGAAGGGGGTGGGCACGGGAGAGGGGAGGCCGGAGGGGCTTGCGGGGGTGACGAGGCAGACAATGAGTAGGTGGAGGTGGGTGGTTTTGGGGAGCGGGGCTGTGACGAATAGGAGCCGAGAATGGAGTGAGGGACTAGAAGGGAGAGCACGGTTTGGGCAGAGCAGACACTAGGGGAACTAGGAGTCCCAGGATTGCTTGGTGCTGGTAAATAGGGGAAACAGAGCATAAGGCGTTTGTCAGGTCAGGTATGAGCTGCAAGCCTGGGGTCCTAGAGGGTGGTACGTTGAGTTCTTGACTGGCATAGTAGGGCCAGGAGATGTGTTTTTGTATATTACTTTTAGTTACCATCGTATATGTTTGGTCTATAGACTGACTGGCACGGTGGAGAAACCACCTCGGAAACGGAAAAGCAGGTAAGGCAAAATGCCTTCCTATTTTGCTTCGTGTTTTTCCATTTGCTTGGCTTCACCTATAGTTACACACTGTCACTAGATGAAGTTTTTTATTTAGCTCTTTTCCTAATGAATATAACTACATTCAAGGTCTTTCTTTTTGAGAAGTTCAAAGTACTACCTGTACCATTTGTGTGTATGTGTGTAAGATTACATGGGAAAGAGACGTGGGGAATCGAGAAATCTTAGTTTTTTGTTACTTTATTTTAAAGTTTATTTATTTTGGGAGTGAGAGAGAATGCACACAGGTAAGCAGGGGAGGGGCAGAGAGAGTGGGAGAGCTGTCAGCACAGAACCCCATGTGGGGCTCAATCTTACAAACCCATGACTTGAGCTGAAATCAAGAGTCCCTTGCTTAACTGACTGAGCCACCCAGGGGCTCCCTTAGTTTTTTTACTTTAGCTGTAATTTCAGCTTCTCCACCAGCTCTGTTTAAAAAGCTATGTTTGGGGCACCTGGCTGACTCAGTCTGTAGAGTGTGCAACTCTTGGTCTTGGAGTCCTGAGTTCCAGCCCCACCTTAGGCATAGACCTTACTTTAAAAAAATAATAAAATGTATTTTATTTAGTAAAATATATTTTAATGTATTTTATTTAGTAAAATACATTTTAATGTATTTTATTAAAAAGTTAATGTTTGTCGAGCATCTACTATGTGCTATTGTGTACAACTGCTTTATATGTATTATCTTCTGTAATCTTTTTTTTAATGTTTATTTTTGAGAGGGAGAGCGTGAATGGGGGAGGGGAAGAAAGAGGGGGAGATGGAGGATCCTAAGCAGGCTCTGTGCTGACATCAGAGATCCCGATGTGGGGCTCGAACTCATGAACTGCAAGATCATGACCTGAGCCGAAGTCAGACACTTAACCGACTGAGCCACCCCGGGGGCCCCATATCTTCTGTAATCTTGAAACACCCCAAAGAAGTATGCATCACAAATTATCACTGTTTTGCAGAAGAGGGAACTGAGGCACAGAGAGGCCAAGATCCACTCACTCATCTAATAAATAATAGAAACCAGATCTGAATCCAGGTAATCTGGCTCCAGTGTTTAAGCTCTTACCCATTATACTATACTGCCTCTAATAAACATACAATTGAAAATAGATTTTCTTACTGCTTTTTTGTTTTATCATTGCACATAGTATGCAGAGTCTCTAGTAAACAATCCAACCGTTGGGAAATAGAAACGGAGGGCTTAAGTAGTCCACAAACAAGTGAATTTTTCCTTGAGTAATGAAGGAGAGGATACATCCATCCCCCAAACATTTTTGTGTGCATTCCACGTGTCAGATACTATGTAGCAGTTCTGTGTGATCATTAGAAGGGTTGTTTTTCACAGATCCAGGCAGTGGTCTAGAGAGAAAATAAGCTATGGTAGAGAGAATGGGACCAGTAGGACCCTTGTCATAGTTAATAGTTGGTAAGTTACTGATTTTAGTACACAGAAACCTTCAACAGTAAGTAGATCATGAAGTGCTAATGGTGGGAGTGCTGTCAGGTAAAGTTCCTTTGTCACCGTGCGGTTTCATATGATGGCCGTATCTGGCCATAAAGCACTTGAAATGTGGCTAGCATGACTGAGAAACTGAATTTTAAATTTTATCAATTGGAATTAATTTAAATTCAAAAACTGGTACTTGACTCGCTGGTAGGTGTTCAAGTATGTTTGGAACACTTTGGGTATGTGAATCTACTTTTTCATCTGGAAGTTTTATGAAATATATACACAAATCACATATTTCCAGTGAAAATTTAATGTCTGAAACAAGATGTGCTCAAAGTAAAAATGCACATCGGATTTCAGGTGAGTATGAAAAAATGAATGTGAAATTTCCATTTACTAATTTTTATATTAGATGATGAAATCATTTTATGGCTATTGGATAAATAAAAGTATTAGTAAAATTATTTTCACTTTTTTAACTTTTTCTAACATGTCTGTTCAAAAATTAAAAACTACATACATGGTTTATGTTACATTTCTTTTGGACAGACTTTAGCTCTCATTACCCCACTTCCAGTCTCTTGCAGTGGCCTCCTGACTGCGTTCTCTACCTTAAATCTGCAATTCGTTCATTGTGCTGTGCAAGTTGATCTTGTAATTCCCCTGTTTAAATTCTTCTATGGTTCACCATTGCTTATTGAATATAATTCATACTTTTGAGCCTAATCATAAAAAGAGACTGCCTTTCTCTTCTCCCTGTCTTCCCAGCCACAGTTTAATACTGTGGCCATGGAAATTCTCAATAATGGACCTATTAAATATCTACTATTAAGTGACTTAATTTTCTGCTGAATCCTGCACCATGAATTAATTGTTGAATATAACTCTGTGTTCTGTTTGCCATTCCCCAAACTTATGTTCTCTCTTTGCTTTGGGTTTTTGCACATTATTTCTCTTTCTCTCTGGATTACTTTCTCCTTGCTCCTTGGCAAGCTCCCTCCTTTAAGACTTAGCTCATATGTCACATCCTGTGTTCAGACTTTCCCATCCTCTCCTTCATCTTACTTGCTCCCACAATAGCTTGCACATACACCTAAGTTTAATGGTTTGGACTGCATTTGAATCCTAGCTTTGTCAAATACAAGTTATGAGATCATCTGTAAGTTAATAAACCTCCTTGAGCCCCAGTTTCCTCATCTGTATATGGAATTAATAAAAGTTCAACCCAGGGGCTCCTGGCTCACTCAGTCGTCGGTAGAGCATACAACTCTTGATCTCAGGGTTGTGAATTCAAGCTCCGTGTTGGGCATAGAGCTTACTTAAAAAAAAATACAACTTTTAGGGGCACCTGGGTGGCTCAGAGGGTTAAGTGTCTGGCTTCAACTTAGGTAATTAATTATCTCACGGTTTGTGGGTTCAGGCCCATGTCAGCCTCTGTGCTGACAGTTCAGAGCCTGAAGCCTGCTTTGGATTCTGTGTCTCCCTCTTTCTCTGTTCCTCTCCCGCTTGTGCTCTGTCTCTCTTTGTCTCTCAAAAATGCATAGACATTAAAAAAATAGAATATTTAATGAATAATTAAGAAGAAAATAGTCCAACCTTAAGGGGTTGTAAAGTGCTTAGTACAGTGCCTGTCACATAGAAAATACATATTAAATTTTATGTTAAAAAGCAAATACCTTTTATTTCCCACCTCTTTTCTAAATAAATACAGGCTAAAATATTTTTAAAAAAGGTATTAAGGTAAAGAAGAAATGAGAGAATAATAATAAAATTAAACCAGTGGCAAAAAAACAATTTTAAACCAGTGGCAAAATTTATATATAGACTAGAAAATACTGCACAGTGACTAAAGGTGGGTTCCATATTTGGCTCTGAGTTTCCTCAGGCAAAGCAAAGAAGAAAATAATGATCAACTTCCAGATCCATGGTGTTTCAAACACGTGTTGTTCAAGAGAAGCACAACTTTTTTTGAGTGTTAGAGAGAAATTTTTCTCACTGGTCTTCATAGTGGGGACACTGGTTTTGTAAGGGGGAGAATCCCAATGATAAACATAGTAGTGAGTTTTTAAAGATTGCTTCCTTTAATGCTTTAAAAAAAATCTTTTTAATGTTTCATTTATTTTTGAGACAGAGAGACAGCGCGTGAGCAGGGGAGGGGCAGAGAGAGAGGGAGACCCAGAATCTTCTGAAGCAGGCTCCAGGCTCTGAGCTGTCAGTACAGAGCCTGACGCAGGGCTCGAACCCACAAACTGTGAGATCATGACCTGAGCCAAAGTTGGACCCTTAACCAAATGAGCCACCCAGGTGCCACAACTTCTTGTAATGCTTCTTAATCCAGGTTCATTAATGCCAGTGAACATTCTCCAAAGAGCCATACAGCTCACTGATGGCCTGGTTTGGTTTAGAGATAAACAGGGATGAATAAGTTCCAGGGATTCTGTTTATCCAGCATTTAAAACATTTTTTTTTTTAATGATTTTTATTTATTTTTGAGAGACAGAGAGAGACAGCGCGAGCAGGGGAGGGTGAGAGAGAGAGGGAGATACAGAATCCGAAGACTGCCTCCAGGCTCTGAGCTAGCTGTCAGCACAGAGCCCAATGCGGGGCTCGAACCCACGAACCGTGAGATCATGACCTGAGCCGAAGTCGGACACTTAACTGACTGAGCCACCCAGGCGCCCCATATCCAGCATTTAGACTAGTGCCTGGCACTTAGAAGACAGTTGGTTAAATTATTGAATGAATGTGTCCTTAAATACTTCTCTATGAATATTATTTTTTTAATTAAAAATTTTTTTTACTTTTATTTTTTTAGTGTTCTCTACACCCAACATGAGACTTGTACTCACAATCCTGAGATTAAGAGTCATGTGCTCTTCTAACTGAGTCAGGTGCCCCTAAAACTATTTTCTTAATAATACTAAGATATTACTTGCCTTTTTCATGATTCATTCACTTTCATTCATCGTGGAATTTTCTGAGGCTACAATTGGGAGTGATTTCACTTCTGCTCTGAAGGCTCATGGAATGTGTGTTTCTGTATTACTATATATAAAATTTTTGTTTTGAAATAGAAATATGGATAGATATACCCAGAAATATAGTTTTCAAGAACGTTAAGGGGCTCCTGCGACCAAAAAGCTTGAGAGCTGTTTGAGAGAATGCATCATAAGAAAGACTAAATTTTCCTTAACTCAGTTCTTGAGATGCTCTTTTAACCCTAGGTCCCTCCTAGAGGCGCCTTTCCTTCCTTCTGGGTGTTTGACATTTAAGGGTTCAGAATTGTTGCCACCAGGCGTCCCTGGTATGGGCTGTCTGAATATTATTTCTTGTAACTAAGTTTTGCACCGATGAGTTTTACCTTATGTTCTCAGTGAAGAAGCATGAGAGCATGCATTTTGATGTCTGATTAAGGTCAGAGCCTGATCAAGTCAGGGTTTTGACCTGAATGGACAGCAACATACATCTGTACATCTATGAAGAGATCCTATGGGCAAGACCAAGATTTCCCTCGGAAAAACAGTTCTGAGATTGTTCTAAAAATAGCAAACAAAATGACCAGTTAAGGCCCTAAAGATGGGTTATAGAGAAAATATGTAATGGTCATAGTCAGAAATTTGTTTTATAGCTGTTATCAGTTGCATACTGTGACCATGAAAATTCTCAATATCAAATGATGTTGTAATGAACACTTCAAGATGAATTAATTGTTGAATTTTGTCTTTAGCATCCCTTTGAGTTGGCCTGCTGTGTAGAGTTATTTACTGTTCTACTGTATATCCTATTAATGTTTGGAAAACAGTTGCTAAAAGTAACATTTTTATTTTTGGATACTTGCTCTTAAGTCATTAATGGCTGAGTTTTTTTTTTTTCTTCTTAAGTTTTTATTTAAATTTCAGTTAGTTAATATACAGTGTAATATTAGTTTCCAGTGTACAATTTAGTGATTCAGCACTTCTATACATCACCCAGTGCTCATCACAACAAGTACCCTCCTTAATCCCCATCACCTCTTTCACTCATCCCCCCCACCCACCTCCCCCTAAGTTATCTTTTGAGAACATTCCTAGTGTACACCAAACTATAAGAATATTTTTAAAAAACTAAAATGATATGAGATAAGCATTTCATACACTATTATTAATTCTGTGTGTGTTTCTTTCCTCACTAAAACTTTTATTTCTTTATCTTAGTTCATCTTTGTATCCCTCGCACTGACTGGGTGCTCAATAAAACTGTAGTGAACCAATAAATGAATTGGTAGCAAGAAAGAGTTAGTGTAAGATGAGGCTTTAGTGGTCCAGAATACTGTGACACTATTTAAGGGCCCTGATAAACTGTACTAGACCAAAAGGAGTTTTAAGATTAGGAAATTTTATCTCTGTGGTTTTGGAAAATTCTGAAGACTTCAGCATGTTTGCTTAATAATGTTTAGGTTATAAGTCAGAGCATCTTCTCAGATTCTATTAGGAATAAGACCCATTTGTTTGGATAGGATTCGTGTTGATAATGCTTTAATGTATGATTTGGAGGCTTTTTTTTGATGATGTTTAAAGCAAAGAGAACTAAGAATTTCGATGGAATATGTAATTTGTCTAAATTACATTTGAACTCTAAAAACTTTATTTTTTAAAATAATGTTTATTTATTTTTAGAGAGAGAGCGTGTGAGCATGGGAGGGGCAGAGAGAGAGGGAGAGAGAGAATCCCAAGCAGACTCTGTGCTGTCAGCGCAGAGCCCCACATGGGGCTCCATCTCACAAACCGAACTGTTGGATGTTTAACCAGTGGGGCCACCCAGGCACCCCTCTAAAAACATTTAAATGCTTTCTACTCCTGGGTACCAGGGATATAGACGTGATTAAGATTTGGTCCCTGCTGGGTAAAAGTCATATAGTAGAGGAGGGAGACCCAAGCATTGGGACAGTGTCATGACCTCGCATGTATGCAAAAGGTTTTTAGTAATTCTGCATACTGGTAGTCAGGGCACGTTCCACAGACATTTCATCTAGGCTTTGGAGGTTTTCAGGAGGCTACTTTGGTGGTAGTGTGACTATTGAAATGGCAGAGTAGACAGACCCTGGATATAGACAGACTAATACTGAGGACTTAAATGAGCTGAACTCAGGACCTAAACCAGGCCAGTGTCAGGTATGGAAAGTTCTGGGCTGTGGTGTCAGTTTTTAGAGATTAAGCAGTGGTTCTTAACAAAGACAACTTTGCCTCCCGGGGGCATTTGGAAATGCTGGAGATGTTCTTGCTGTTACAACTAAGGGCATTTGGTGGGTGGAGGCCAGGAGTGCTAAACACTCTATAATATATAGAATAGCTTCCCACACTGAAGAATTACTCAGCTCAAATTGTCAGTGATGTTGAAGTTGAGAAATCCTGGATTAGGGTCTAATCTCAGCTCTTCCAAGTACTAGCTTTGGGCTCTAGAACAAATTATGGACTTAATCTCTCTGAACCTGTTTGCCCTTTTGCAAAATGCAGGTATTGACAGTACTCACCTTGTAGGATTATTAGCCTCCTCTAATAGCATATAGACTGTGTGAGTGCAGAGATTTTTGTCTCTTTAAAATAGATTCAATGAGGGGCGCCTGGGTGGCTCAGTCGGTTGAGTGTCTGACTTCAGCTCAGGTCATGATCTCTCGGTTTTTGGGTTTGAGCCCCACATCAGGCTCTGTGCTGACAGCTCAGAGACTGGAGCCTGCTTCAGATTCTGTGCCTCCCTCTGTCTCTGCCCCTCCCTGGTTCGTGCTTTGTCTCTCTCTCTCTCTCTCTCTCAAAAATAAACAAACATCAAAAAAAAAAAAAAGATTCAATGAAGTAATGAATGTCAAGTACATGACAAGTTACCTGACATGTTAAAGAGTCAATAAATGATAACTGTGAATATCATTAGTTTAACTATTTTTATGTTGCCTTTCCTTCTAGTCTTTTTTAAAAACATCTTTATTGAGGTATTATTTACGTTAAAAAATTATGCCAATTTTAAGTATGCAGTTTGAAGACTTTTGACAAATGTACTCAACTGTGTAATCACCCACTGTAATTACGATCTTGACCATCACCATTGCTGCCCTCCCCACCCCCACATTTGCTCCTGTTGTCTTGGAGTCATGGTTCTGGCAATCACTGATCTTTTTTGCTCTATTGTTATACCATTGTTTTTTCTGAAATTTCATGTAAGTAAATCACTCATTAGATAGTCTTGTGTCCCCCTGGCATAACGCTGTTGAAATTCATTCACGTTCTTATTTGTAACTAGTTAATTCTTACTGCTGAGGAGATTCCATTGTGTGATTTTACCATAATTTATTTATGCATTTGCCAGTTGGCAGACATTTGGTTTATTTCTGGTTTTTGGCTAATATGAATACAACTGTTAACGAACATTTGAGTTAAGACTTTGGGCAGATATGGTTTCATTTCTCTTGAGTAAATGCCTATGAGTGGACTTGCTCGGTCTTATGGTAAGCAAATGTTTAACTTTTAAAAAATTGCCGTACTGTTCTCCAAAGTGACTGTACCATTTTGCATTCCTACCAGCAATGTTTGAGATTCCATATGCTCCATATTCTCACCAGTATTTGGTACTGTCATTCTTTTTCTTTTAAACAGTTTTGTCGAGGTACAATGGCATACAGTAAGACTCATATTTTTTTTTTCAAAACTAGTTTGAGGTGAAATTCACATAACATAAAGTTAACCATTTCAAAGTGAACAATTCAGTAGCATTTAGTATGTTCACATTGTTGTGCAACCACCACCTCTATTTCCAAAATATTTCTATCACTCCATAGTAAATCCCCTTCCCCATGAAGCAGTTTCTCCCCCTCCCATTCCCACTTTGCCCTTGACAACCACCAATATGCATTCTATAACCGAGGATTTATCTTTTCTGGGTATTTCATACAACATGTGATCATTTGTGTCTGGTTCTTTTTGTTTGTTTGTTTGTTTGTTTCTTGTCAAGTTGGTTTCCATATAACACCCAGTGGTCATCCCAACAAGTGCCCTCCTCCAAGCCCGTCATCCATTTTCCCCTCTCCTCCACCCCTATCAACCCTCAGTTTGTTCTCAGTATTTAAGAGTCTCTTATGGTTTGCCTCCCTCCCTGTCTGTTTGTAACTATTTTTTTCCCCTTCCCCACCCCCATGGTCCTCTGTTAAGTTTCTCCTGTTCCACATAAGAGTGAAAACATATATCTGTCTTTCTCTGCCTGACTTATTTCACTTGCATAATACCCTCGAGTTCCATCCACGTTGCTACAAATGGCCAGATTTTATTCTTTCTCATTGCCATGTAGTATTCCATTGTATATATAAACCACATCTTCTTGATCCATTCAAACCACATCTTCTTGATCCATTCGTCAGTTGAAAGACTCACATATTTAAAGTGTACAATTAAAAAACATTCTCTAAAATGTTTTTTAAATTTGGTTTTGAGACAGAGAGAGAGAGAGAGAGAGCACGAACATGTGTGCACAAGTTTCAGGGGGGTGGGGAGGGTGGGACAGAGAATCAGAAGCAGGCTCTACACTGAAGTCATGACCTGAGCCAAAGTTGTATACTCAACCGAGCCATCCAGGTGCCCCTAAGTTTTGACACATGTGTATACCCTTGAAACCATGTGTATAGGTGTGTATACCCTTGAAACCATCACCATTGTTTGTTGTTCTAGGGGTGTATGGTGATATGTATCATTATGTTTAATTTGCCTTTCCCTAATGATGAATCATGTTGAGTATCTTTTCATGTATGAATTTGCCATTCATAAAACTTCTTTTGTGAGTTTTCTTTTCAAATCTTTTGCCCATTTTTTTTTATCAGTTGTTTGTCTATGTATATAGGTATAAGGGTTCCTTTATGCATTCTGTAAATAAATTATTTATTCAGATCTCTGTTGTGCAGATGTTTTTCCCTAGTCTATGGCTTGCCTTTTCCTTTTCTGCACAGTATCTTGAGCTTTAGCTTGAATAATAGGTTGGATGGAAACATTTTTAATTGAGACAGCAGAGACAGGAGCAAGTTTGGAAGGGTAAGATTATGAGTTTATTTTGACTATATAGAGTGTAAAGTGCTTTAGTGAATACCGTCTCCTACCAGACAGGTGAAAACTTGGGTCTGGAGCTGAGAAGGGAGAGAGTAGGTCTTCGGGTACAGATTTGGAAGTCATCAGTAAATACTTAGTT
The DNA here is from genome assembly GCA_028646485.1 of Cryptoprocta ferox. Classification (NCBI taxonomy): domain Eukaryota; kingdom Metazoa; phylum Chordata; class Mammalia; order Carnivora; family Eupleridae; genus Cryptoprocta; species Cryptoprocta ferox. Next base: position 9,742,229 of record CM053568.1, read on the forward strand.
ATGCAGGTCATGGAATGGAATAACGGACCACTTTGAGTGAAATGTGAAGAGTAGAGTGTCCTAATAATAGGTTGTGGAAATATTCCAGACTCCTTTCTGTCTTTTGGATGTTCTGTCTTTGCAGTATTATCTGTCCGTTGCAGTGTTTCTGTATGTAGTCCTCAAACAAGTAGTGTTTATCTCTGGGAGATAGATCTCTGTACTCTGGTGATCACTGAAATTCTGGAGGTAGTTATATTGAAAACTAAGTAAACATTTTCCAGTTTACACTGAAACACAGGAATGTCCTCTACTTACAGAGTTTCTGTGTGATAGTGTTTGCCTTAGCAATGTCCCTACAGAAATGCAGTGGTTTTGGTAAAACCGTTTCTTCTAGATGTGTCAGTGAAAACCTAAGGACTTAATACCAAAATTCAGTTCTATAAAAACAGATTCTACAGGAGCCCAAGATGGTACAGTCAAAGTGGTCAACATTTTCATGGTAGCACTGTACTCAAGAATAAAACCTAGACTGGCTCAAGCAGTGATTTTTAAGGATGTTAAAAAAATGAGCCGAAAGGGTCATTGGGACTAATTCAAGGATTCCGTGGAGGGCAGGATGTCAGAAATAGGTAGGCAGAGGAAAGTTAAACAGGTTAGCCTCTAAGACTCCACCTCTACTTTTATGTATGTATGTATGTATATGTATTTTTAATATGGAAAATTTCAGATACAGACAAAATCACTGGGCTACAGTGAACTTAAATTGTTCACCCAGGTTCAATAATTATCAACTAAGTCCCATTTCATCTGTATACCTTCCTACTCTACCTGAAGTGTATGCCATACATAGTTTTCATCTGTAAATGTGTTAGTACATGCTGTTGAAAGATAGAGGACTCTTTTAAAACACATTAACACAATACCATTAACAATAACTTAAAAATTAACAGTATTCCCTTAGTGTCATCAAATACCTTATCAGTGTCCAGATTTCCACATTTGGCTAATCATTTTTTTAAATATGTGTTTGTTCAAATCAGAATTCAGATCAGGTTTATAACTTGCAATTCATTGATTAGATCTCACATCTATTTATTTATTTATTTAAATTAAACTAAATTAAATTTTGTTAGAGAGAGAGAACCAGGAGATCATGACCTGAGCAGAAACCAAGAGTTGGATACTCAACCGATTGAGCCACCCATGCGCCTCATTTTTCTTACCATAGTTCAATATGAGTTGGTTTTCTAGCATGCCCCAAAGGCAACTGACTTGCTTTCTTTTTTGTTTTATGAGAACTATTTTTAAAATTTTTTAATGTTTTTTATTTATTTTTGAGAGACAGAGAAAGACAGCTTGAGCAGGGGAGGGTCAGAGAGAGAGGGAGATACAGAATCTGAAGACGGGCTCTAGGCTCTGAGCGAGCTGTCAGCACAGAGCCCGACGTGGGGCTCGAACCCACAAACCGTGAGATCATGACCTGAGCCGAAGTCAGGTGCTTAACCAACTGAGCCACCCAGGTGCTCCAATGAAAAAGATTATTATCAACTCATAGTTTTAAACATATTTGATGAATTTTGATCCATTATGATGATTTTTCTTATTTAGTCATATTGACCTACCTTTGCCTAGTGGAAGTGTCTTTAAATTGGCTCCTGGGGCCTTTTGACACAACTCCATTAAACTTTGATGGCTTCCTTGCTTCCTGGTTGGACAGGATATTCCAGGCCCATCTTGTATGTTTCCTTTTCAGACCTAGAATCGGCCATTTTCCAAAGAGACCTCTTTCTTCTGGCATCACTCTGCTTGTATTTGTTTCTATTCTGAGATTCTCTTAGAAAGAAAGGATTGCACAATCTAAAAGTAGTTTGAAAGCAACAAATTTAGAAGAATGGATTATGTACTATGGTTTTCAATAATCCTCCATAAGTGTAATTAAAAAAAATTTTTTTTGTGATGAGAACTTTTAAGATCTACTATCTTAGCAACTTTCTTTTTTTTACTTTTTTTTTAATAGTTTATTTATTTTTGAGACAGAGAGAGACAGAGCAGGAGTGGGGTAGGGTCATAGAGAGAGGGAGACACAGAATCTGAAACAGGCTCCAGGCTCTGAGTTGTCAGCACAGAACCTGACGCGGGGCTCGAACCCATAAACCGCGAGATCGTGACCTGAGCCGAAGTCGGACGCTTAACTGACTGAGCCACCCAGGCGCCCCCATAAATGTAATTTTTAAAATTTAGGTTTTTGATAAAAGTTGACTAACACACAGGAGTTATATTTTATAGGTACTCTGTAATGCTGACCATGGCTGGATCTATTGAGAGATTAAGTGACCAGGTGGTAGAATTGTATTTTTCTTTTTTATGGAAATTGTGCATCCCTAACCTCAATGGATGGCTTTCCCACAAGGCCAGGATTTTTTGGTGGGGGGGGATTCCGGGCAGATACACATTGATCTATAAATAATTGCTTAATGTTCTGTACCTTCTATAGGAGAGAATAGCTTAGAAAAAAATTGTGGCTAATATATTACTAATGGAAAAATCTTAATGTTTTGATGGACCAACCTGTTCAGAAAAACTACCAAGATGAATAAGTTATAAAAGATATCCGTAAGTTAGTAAGTTAGTTGACCATCTAGTAGGTACGAATTATATTTCACAAAATCAGGTAACTAAGAAATGTTACAATATTTTAATCTCTTCAAATGAGATTAAATCCAGCCTTGGGATATGTGCCCCTCCCACCCCTAATCCACCAATCCGATGAAAAATTCAATCTTAGTGACTAAGAATGGGCAGCCACCCCTCCTGAGGGTTGTATAGGAATCTGAGAGGCATCTGAGGAACGAGGCAAAGCATGAAAGGTTCATTTTCAGACTGTAACGGCTGTGACTGGTAAGCAGGCTGTGTAAGAGGATATGGTTCCTTGGTGTTCAGTGGCTCTAACAGGGCTGACGTTAGGCACACGAATTTTTTTTTAATGTTTATTTACTTTTGAGAGAGAGAGAGAGAGAGAGAGTGCGAGTGGAGGAGGGGCAGAGAGAGAAGAAGACACAGAATCTGAAGCAGGCTCCAGGCTCTGAGCTGTCAGCACAGAACCCGATGCGGGGCTTGAACTCACAAACCGCGAGATCGTGACCTGAGCCGAAGTCAGACGCTTAATGGACTGAGCCACCCAAGCACCCGAATTTATACTAGGTTTGGGGATGCTGGTGTAGAAATGTTAGCTTTCCTAGGTACAGCACATACCCATTTCCCTCTGAGGACCTGTCATTTATCTAGAGCCCTGCCAGGAAGTGGGCTTGCAGTCCTCCTCTTTTTGTGGGTCGCAAAGAATTCCTTCCCCTTACCAGACAGTTCACTCCTTTTTTCTTCTTGTTTCTACCTTTTTGCCTCCAAAGGTATTTTTATTCTAGCCTCCCCTCAGCGTCATCTCCTCAAGGAGGTCACATTTTCAGAAAACAAAAACAAACCTCCCTTGAGGCAAGGACTGTCTTCTTGGGGTCTGGAGAATACGGTGAGAACAAAATGTCCATTGATGTCTTAATAACTATCCAGCTCCTTTTTTTTTTTAATCTTCAGTAATTCTTTTAGTCTCTGTGGTGGTTTTAAAGACTTTCCACAAATTCTTTGATTCTCCTTTCCTTAAAAAATGGAGCTTAACTCACCCCTGTGAGTATGGGGTGGACTTTGTGACTCCCTTCCAGTGAATAGAATGCAGTGGAAGTGATGAGACCTTACTTCCCAAATCAGGTCGTCAGGAGACTTTGGTTTGTTTCTTTCCTTCTCTCTCTCATCACTCCCTCTGACAGAGGCTGGCTGCCATGATGGGAGATGGCCCTGAATAGACAAGAGCCACTTGCCATGTTGGGGAGACGGGCAGTCAATGGTGAGGTCCACTTGGTAAGGAAGAAAGCCTGCCAGCCACCAAGCACATGAGTGAGCTTGGAAAGGGATCCTGAATTAGTTGAGCCTTGAGAGATGACTACAGCCCTGGCCAACAGCTTGACTTACTATCCTGGCTTCACGAGGGCTGAGTTATATGAGCCTGTGATTTTTTTGGCGGGGGAGGGAGGTAGTCTCTTTTCTTTCGACACTGGCTCTATTGTACCCAAGAGATCAATCTCTGGCTAGGCTTTCTCTCCTGGATAGGTCTCTGATGGGCACTGTGTGCCTGTGTGTCTGTATGTGTGTTTTGGAAGCAGCTGTCTTTTGATGAAAGGCATTGCAGGACAGTTTACTTTCAGGCAGTGATGTGTGCCTGTTGTAATAGCAGAATCTCTATTTGCTTTTCTCTTCAGAGTCATTGCTCCTACCCTGGTCTTTTGTCCCACAGATTGGGAGGTAGTCCCATGCTCATGTTCACTCTTAATAAGGCAAGAGCCAGAAGGTCGTTGCCCAGTGAAATTTACTTTTCCTCTGTCTGGTACCAGTTACCAGGTTTTGGACTTTTTTCCTACCCCTTCTTGGCTGTCTGGGAAGACTGGACAAATCACACTCAAGTAAGCTGCTGATGGTTAATTTTACATATAAACTTGACTGGGTCACAGGGTGCCTAGACATTTCATCAAACCTTATTTTGTCTGTGTGTCAGGTTGTTTTTGGATAAGAGTGACATTTGAATTGGTGGACTACTGAGTAAAGTAGATTGCCTTCCCCGAGATGGGTGGGCCTCATCCAATCATTTGAAGACCTGAGAAGAACAAAAAGGCTGAATAAGAGGGAACTCTTCCTGCCAGACTGCTTGAGTTGGGACTTCAGTCTTTTCTTGCCTTTGGACTTGAGCTGTAACCTTGCTCTTCTTGGGTCTTGAGCCTGCTGGCTCTCAGGATGGAACTTACACCATAAACTCTCCTGGTTCTCGGGCTTTCAGACTCCAACTAATACTTCATCATTGGCTCTCCTGGGTCTCAGCTTGTTGATGGATCTTGGGACTTTTTGGCCTCCGTAATTGCATAATCCAGTTCTTTATTATCTATCTCTCTATCTAAACAAACAAACACACACGCGCACACACACACACACACACATATCCTGTTGGTTCTGTTTCTCAGGAGAACTCTCATGCATAAGCCTCATCTTTTTACTTTTTAAAATTTTTATTATTTTTTTTTAAGTAGGCTTCATACCCAGCATGGAACCCAGTGCGGGGCTTGAACTCACCTGAGATCAAGACCTGAGCTGAGATCAAGAGTCGAGTGCTTAGCCATCCAGGCACCCCAAGCCTTGTCTTTTTTATGGCCTTCCTTTGTTTCATCCCTGGTTTGCCAGCGTGCTCCTAAACTTGTCATAGCTTCTGCACAGTTAGCTGTGGGTTCTCTTCATGCTTGCAGGCTGCTGTGAATGGCTGTCTTCACCACAAGCTAAGCAAAAGGAGAAGTGCTTGTGTTTTCATAAACTTGGCAGCTGTTTTGGCAATATTTCACACTAAGGCTGGGCATCATTCTTTTTTTTTTTCTCTTAAGATTATTTATTTATTTTGAGAGAGAGAAAAAGAGAGAGCACGTGTGTGCACAGTAGGGAAGGAACAGAAAGAGAAGGGAGAGCGAGAATTGCAAGCAGGCTCTGCACTGATGCAGGGCTCAAACTCACAAATCGTGAGATCATGACCTGAGCTGAAATCAAGAGTCAGATGCTTAACTGATTGAGCCACCCAGGTGCCCCTATGCATCATTTCTTTATATTCTTGTTTTGCAGTTGGGTTTCTTTCTCCCAGGCTCTCTCCATATACTCTGTGGGCCTCAGAAGCAAATGTACCTGTTTGGCAGTATTCTAGTTCTTCCTGGATGAAGGAACCCATGATGAAAGTGCTCCCACATGGTTTCCCAAAAGCGTGCAAAGTGGCAGTTAGAACTTTTAAAGTTTTATTTATTTATTTATTTATCTACTTACTTACTTATTTTTTTTAATGTTTTATTTCATTTTCGAGAGAGAGAGAGACAGAGTGCAAGCAGGGGAGGGGTAGAGAGAGAGGGAGATACAGAATCTGAAGCAGGCTCCAGGCTCTGAGCTGTCAGCACAGACACTGATGCGGGGCTCGAACTCACAAACTGTGAGATCATGACCTAAGCCGATGTCAGATGCTTAACCGACTGAGCCACCCAGGTGCCCCTAAGGTACACGTTTAAAAGAAGGGGAATGGTCTTAATAATTTATAAGAGAATTGTATAACGTGTACTGGAAGGATTAGTTATTGAATCCAGCAGTAAGCACAGTAGGAGAAATCCTACATAACCTATCAGAAAAGGAAGTCTTTTAAATTTCCTCAGTCTCGGTCGTTTAAAATATGGCTTACTTACATGTTTACTAGAAACTGATAGTGTATTGAGTGTTTCCTAAGAATTTTATCTGAATGAAATATCTCATGTACCTGCTGTTACATATTTTATATGCTCTTGTGAGAAAATACCAATGGAATTTAGTAGAGGTTTTAGTGAATTCAAGGCACTTCTATTGTTACTGATTTTTCTTAATAACCAGATAATAAAATCACAGTCAGTGTCATATAGGTGGCCACAGAATATTTACTCTTAAAAAGAGGTTCTTATACTTGGAAACATTGGAAACTACTGAATTAGTTATCTTTGGAGCTATTTCCAGCTCTGATATGTGGGAAAGGAACCGTAGCTTAAGGATGGAGTCTGTAAGGGTGTGTGGTAAAGAACATCACAGAACTTGCTGGTGAAATCCCCAGGGCTTTGGCTGGTTTTTTAGTCACTCCTTTTTCTTTTTTTTCCTACGTGCCCTAGGGGTTTGATTCATCTTTTTCCCCCAATATTCATTTGGTAATCTCTTGTTCTCTCTGCCCATAAACTCTTCTTTGAAAGAGAATGAAGGTGCCTCAGCTTTTCTCTTACTTTGTTAACTCTGGAAGTATTTGATGCTTTTTCATTAAAAAAATTTTTTTAATGTATATTTTTGAGAGTGAGCAGGGGAGGGGCAGAGAGAGAGGGAGACACAGAATATGAAGCAGGCTCCAGGCTCTGAGCTGTCAGCACAGAGCTCAATGTGGGGCTCAAACCCACGAACCTTGAGATCATGACCTGAGCTGAAGTCGGATGCTTAGGGTTTCTACTGCCAGTAACAATAGGAAATGAAATGAATGAATAAAAATTTATGCATTTGAAAATTTAGAGTTTTATTAAAAGTAAGAAGATTCCCAAACCTTCATTAAAGGGTAAATGAGTAAAGCTCGGCTTTTAGTAGTTGCTAACTAGCACATAACCATTTTTTCTTCTCTATTGTTTGGCCTTGAAGATAGTTGCTCATAGGCCATTGAATTCATTTCATCACAGAGGAGGAGAAGGTCCAGGTTAGTTTTTAGTCTCTCCACCTGTTGCTTTTTGCAGGAAAAGTCTACTTAATAGAAACCAATAAACAGTATTAATGAAAAACCAACTTTGATATATACTAACACGTAACCTTCCACTGGTGTGATAGATTGTATTTTCCAGCGATACCTGAAATAGCATCGTTCATTTCATTACACATGTTCTATTACATTGTGACCTTGACACTCCTCCCTTCTAGCATTGAGGTCTGTGTCACCATCTCTTAACCAGAGCAGGCCTTTGTAAACGCCAAGAGAGCATGGTCCAGGCAAAACTGTGTGACTTATAGGGCTAGGTCATAGAAATGCCATGTGCTTCTACCTTACCCTCTTAAGATGCTCCCTTTTGGAACCAAGTTCCCAGGCTCTGCTGTGAGGGCTCAAGTGGGAGGCCTGTGTGAGAGAAACTGAAGCTCCTGGCCCTCAGCCCCAGCTGAGCTCCCAGCTGACATCTAGCCTCAGCCTGCCGGCCATGGGAGTGAGCCATTCTAAAAGCAGATCCTAATCCTCCAGATCCCCATCATACTGCCCCGGCAGGTGCCCACTTAGGGCAGAGAAGAGCTGTCCTCACGGAATTGAGCCCTACCCAATTGCAAATTCACGAGCACAACTTAAGACTGTGGTTTTCAGACACTAAGTTAGACAACAGAAGATGACTGAATTGGTATTCCATTTGCCAAAGCTGAGAGAAGAGACCCTGAATATATTAAACTGTTTCAGTTTACAAACATGTTTCTGCCTTCAGGACCACTGTCAGTATCATAAAAGAAAAAAAACAGATTCTGTGTCCTATTCCCTTACAGATTTTTATCTCCTAGGCTTTCATTTTCTGTATTTATTAAATTTTGGGTCTTTTTTTTAAGTGTTAATTTGGAGAGGGGGAGAGGGGCAGAGAAAGAGGGAGACAGAATCCGAAGCAGGCTCCAGGCTCCAAGCTCTTAGCGCAGGGCCCTACGTGGGGTTCTAACTCACGAACTGTGAGATTAACTGACCGAGCCACCCAGGCGCCCCTGGGTCTTTTTAATTAAAGAGTAGTACAAAACAGCAAAAACTGGACACTAATATCCCTGCCCATGTAACTCCATTCTTATGTCCTTCTACTATAGAAGATTGTGTGCATGTTAATAATGAGCGGTGACTTTGGAATGATTTCAGGTGAGGTATGTGACCTTGGAAAGTGACATCTTTGTAACACAGTTTCTCATATAAAATGGTACCTACTTCCTAGGGTCCTTGTGAGCCTTCAGTGATACATACATGGTGTTTGGATGATGCCTGTCACAAAATGTTGGCTCTTCTTACTACTGATCATTTCCACTATTATTGGCATTATTATTTTTAGACAGGGAGGGGAAGGGTAACCAGCAGAAAGGTTCCAATCTCAAATGATGGAGTAAATATTTCTTTCTTTTTTTTTTTTTTGAGTAAATATTCCTAAGAAGTTAGGTACAGAGGGATGTTCAGAAGTCTAAAAGGACTAAAGAATTAATTGTGTTTTAGTTTTTTTTTTTTCTTTTTTTTAAGGCTTAAGGCTTCATTTAAGTGGTGAAGACCAGGGGTGCTTGGGTGGCTCAGTTGGTTGAGCATCTGACCCCTGATTTCAGCTCAAGTCAGGTCATGATCCCAGGGTCATGGGATCGGGCCCCATATTGGGCTCTATGCCGAGTGTGGAGCCTGCTTGGGATTCATTCTCTCTCTCTCTCTCTCTCTCTCTCTCTCTCAAAAAAAAAAAAAAGTGAAGAGCAGAAGGACTCCTTTGGGAAAAAAGACTAGGGAGAAAGTAATGAAGAAATTTCAGAATCGGGGTGCTGGTTTTTAGACTTGTGTTTTTTACAATTTATTTGTTTTTATTATTATTTTTATTTTATAGAGAGACAGTGTGAGCGGGGAGGGGGCAGAGAGAGAGAGAATCTCAAGCGGGCTCTACATTTAATACTGAGCCCAATGTGGGGCTCTATCCCACAACCCTGGGATCATGACCTGAGCCACCGAAATCAAGAGTCTGATGCTCAACCGACTGAGTCACCCAGGCACCCCATGGACTTCTTTTTTTTTTTTTTTTTTTTTTTGCCCCATGGACTTGTTGATAATGACTGGCATTTATTGATATATTAGCCAGTGATTTCTCAAATAACGTTAGCTGTTGTCAGTAATTTCTTTTTTAACAGGCCCTTTAACTTTATTAATGAATACTTTAATGCAATAAAATGTATAGATCTTAAGGTATTCAGTTCACTGTTTGTTTTTATCAATTCTTAATTCTTTAGCATTCAGGTGGATTACAGAGTAATGAACTAAATGGGAGGAGGGGACTGCGAGAGAATTACTTAATTCCCAGGGTGCTGGTTGGTGCTTATAAACAGTTCAGGTTTATATTTATTACTTCATTAGAAGATGGGTGGTATTGTTCCCATTCACAAATAGAGAAACTGAGGCTCAGGAAAGTAAAGTGATTTGCCCAGAGTAACACAATTAGGAAGTGGCTCAGGCAAGACAAACATAGTCTTTGTCTGTCTCTATAATAGTTTTACTGTTAACAGACTAAAATAGTGGTATTGGCTTTTTTAAAAAAATTTTGTTGGAGATAATTTCCTATGGCGCTTTATTAAAGTTCCATAAGTAAAATGAGAACAGTTCTTTGATACGCATGTCTTCTGGTTTCAAATGCTTCAAACTTCCTCAAGCTTCTAAAACATTATTTTTTATTTTACCAATTTCTATAATTGACATAATGTAATTTATCCTCTCTAGTGGTTATTAGATAAAAGTAGTTGTTTGGGATAATGTAGTGCAATTTTACTTTTGAGTATTCAAGAAAATAAAGACCATTAAGGATGAAAGGAATTCTGTTTCCGGACAGCTCATGCTATTGCAGGTCTCTTAGATAGCAGATTTTTAAAAAAATTTTTTAAATAATGTTTTTAATTTATTTTTGAGAGAGAGAGACACACAGCATGAGCAGGGGAGGGTCAGAGAGAGAGGGAGACACAGAATGCGAAGCAGGTTCCAGGCTCTGAGCTAGCTGTCAGCACAGAGCCTGACGCGGGGCTCGAACCCACAAACCATGAGATCATGACCTGAGCCGAAGTCAGACGCTTAACCGACTGAGCGACCCAGGCGCCCCTCTTAGAAGATTTAAAGACAGAAATATAAGTATGTTACTTAATTTTCCTGAATGACAAACAACCTCATGCTGGAGTCTGGACAATGGACAAGTAAGTTGAAGTGTTACCGAGTGAAAATATCTTCAGATGCAGAAATGCAGCCTTTGATTCAATCAGCATCGTATTCCTATGAAAATGCCAGCTCTGAAAATGGGGTAATTAAGACAGATTTCATGTACAGGCAATCATTTGTTTAACAAGTATTCTGAGAGTGTCTAGATGTGCTTAGTATTTTATAAAATATTCTGAGGACTTTTAATACACAGTTTACTTAATTGGGATTCTCTTAATATATTGATGGTTTCTCTTAATATATTGTAGATGGTTTCATCTTTTAGATTTTTCCTAGTTTCTTATAAACTGTTGAATATCTGTTTTTGTTTATAATACAATTTTACTTGTAATAAACATTTTAAACATCTCAAGTTAAATTCAGTATTTCATATGGCAATCTGCCCTGTGCTCCTCATATCCCTTCCTCTGCTCTACTTTTAATTAAAAAAATTTTTTTAATGTTTATTTATTTTTTGAGAGAGAGAGACACACACACAGTGCAAGCAGGGGAGGGACAGAGAGAGAGGGAGACACAGAATCTGAAGCAGGCTCCAGGCTCTGAGTCAGGGCCCAACACGGGGCTCAAACTCATAAACTATGAAATCATGACCTGAGCTGAAGTCTGACACTTAATCAACTGAGCCCCCCAGGCACCCCTGCTTTTAATTTTTTTAATTAAAAAAATGTTGGGTTGTGTCTTTGTTTTTTTTTCATTCATTTAATCTGGGCATTGTTTTCTGTCTTCTTCCTCAACTAACATAAGCTCTATGAGGGCAGGACTGTTTCTTTGTTTGTAAAGCACAGAAAATACCTGAAACGCAATGGGTTTTAAAGAAATATTTTGTTGAATAAATCATGTTTATTTTAATTAATTATTTTATTTAATTTTAATTTTTTAATGTTTTATTTATTTTTGAGAGAGAGAGAGAGAGAGACAGCGTGAGCAGGGGAAGGTCAGAGAGAGATGGAGATACAGAATCTGAAGACAGGCTCCAGGCTCTGAGCTAGCTATCAGCACAGAGCCCGACGTGGGGCTCGAAACCACGAACCGTGAGTGAGATCATGACCTGAGCCGAAGTCGGACACTTAACTGACTGAGCCACCCAGGCGCCCCTAATTAATTATTTTAAAATGAAATCTAACATGTATACAAAAAAAGCACGTATGACATGTATACTTTAAAAAAATTTTTTTTTAATGTTTATTTTTGAGAGAGAGAGCACGCGGGAGCTCGAGAGCACATGTGTGGGAGGGACAGAGAGAGGGAGACAGAGATCCCAAGTGGGCTCTGCATTGACAGCAGAGAGCCCGATGCAGGGCTCAAACCTATGAACCATGAGAACTGCCCTAACATGTATAGTTTAAAGAAGAATAATGAAATTAATAGATTTGTTCCCACCATCCAGCTTTAAAACTAGTACATTATCAATACTTTGGAAGTTCCTCAAATACCTCTCTTCTATGGCATTCACTTCCCTCTCCTGTTAGAGGAAAAGCACTATGTTGCAATTGTTTTCATTCCCTTGCATTTTCTTTCATGGTTTTACAACATATGCATATAACTATACATATATTGTTCAGTTTTAGATTTGTTAAGCTTTAAATACATGAAATCACGCTGGATTTCTTCTTTGGTTTGCTTTATTCAGTCAACATTAGGAGATGCACATACATGTGTGCCGTTCATTTTCACGGTTAATAGTATTAAATTACATGATGGTGTCACGGTTTATCCATTGTCCTATCTCTGAGCGATTGAATTATTTCTCAGTTACAAATAGTGCAACCACAAATATTTTTTTAAAGCATCTCCTGTACACGTGCAAGAGTTTGTTAAGGTATATGTCTGAAGACTTTCGGGATCATAGAAAATGGGCATTGTCAAGTTATTACTGACATTGTTTTCTAAAGTGGTTGTACCAGTGTGCACTCCCATCAGCTACTTTTGTGAGAATTCCAGTTTCTTACATTCTTGCCAGCACTTGGTATTTTAAAATTTGAGCCATTGTGGTAGGTGTATAATAATATTCCTTTGGGCCTTTTTTTTTTTTTTTAAGAAAACATTTAAAATTTCATTCTTAAATAACCAGTTACTTGGGCTCTTCAGTTCTCAAACTGTGGGATCATATTGGATCACTCACCTCGCCTCCTGTACCATATGATTTTCATGGATATTTTCTTTTTATGACAGCAACAGCTGAAAAACCAACTGCACGAAGATAGGACATGATTGAATATAAAGTGATCTAGTGTTAGAACTCAACCACCTAGAGCTTGTAGTTTGTGTGGTATCCGACAGATGTCACTGTGTTTCCCTTGAAGGTTTAATATATCCTGCAGCTTGTAAATTTGCTGTGGTGCCCTGGGTGCCTGAATGCACAGTTTGGGAACCAAAGCCTTGAAATATCAATCATGGTATCTTCAAGGAGTAGAGGTTTTTTTTTTTTTAAAGATTTTTATTTTATGTAATCTCTTCACCCAGTGTGGGGCTCCGACTCACAATGCTGAGATTAAGAGTCACATGCTCTATTGACTGAACCAGCCAGACATTCCAAGGAGTAGAATTTTTATTTATTTGTATGTTTTCTGGGTTTTCCACATTTCCTCTTTTTTTAAATTTTTTAGTGTTTATTTGTTTTTGAGAGAGAGAGAGAAAGAGAGTGTGTGTGCACATGAGCTGAGGAAGTGCAGAGAGAGGAGGACAGAGGATCCAGAGCAGGCTCTGCATGGACAAGAGACCCTGACGCGGGGCTTGAACCCACGAACTGTGAGATCACAACTAGAGCCGAAGTCAGATGCTTAACTGACTGAGCCACCGAGGTGCCCCCACTATTTCCTGTTTTTTAAAAAACTTATTATTATTTTTAAGTAAACTCTACCCCCAACATGGGACTCGAACTCATGATCCTGAGGTCAAGAGTCACATGCTCTACCTCCTGAGCAGCCAGGTGCCCCCACATTCTTTTATAATGATCATATAGCATTTAAGAGAGGTCAGAGAAAAAATTCTATATTTCTAAAAGAAATTATTACTGAAGTCCATACTTTATTCTGCTCGTTAAGTTTTTACCTAATTTTCTTTTCTGTTCTACACACAAACATATTACCTTACATTTATTTATTTATTTTTAATTTTTTAAAATGTTTATTTATTTATTTATTTATTTATTTTTAATGTTTATTTATTTTTGAGAGACAGTGTGAGCAGGGGAGGGGCAGGAGAGGAGTAGGAGACCCAGAATCTGAAGCAGGCTCCAGGCTCTGAGCTGTCAGCACAGAGCCCGACACGGGGCTCAAAGTCACAAACTGTGAGATCATGACCTGAGCTGATGTTGGCCGCTTAACCTTCTGAGCCGCCCAGGCACCCCAATGTTTATTTATTTTTGAGAGACAGTGTGAGCAGGGGAGGGGCAGGAGAGGAGAAGGAGACACAGAATCTGAAGCAGGCTCCAGGCTCTGAGCTGTCAACACTAAGCCTGACGTGGGGCTCAAACCCACAAACCGTGAGATCATGAGCTGAGCTGAAGTCGGATGCTTAGCCAACTGAGCCACCCAGGCATCGCGTCGTTACTTTACATTTAGTTATCATATTTCTTCAGAGGCCTCTTGACTGAGATAGTTTCTTAGACCTTTGTTATTTTTTTTTTTTTTTTGATAGTTTTGAGGCATATTGGTCAAGTAGCTTTTAGAATATCTTCCAATTAGGGAAAATCACAGTGCCATTCTCATCCTATTAAGGGTATGTGCAGCCTACATGACTTATGACTATTAATGTTAACCTTGATCACCTAGCTGAAGTAATGTTCGTCAGATCTCTTCACCATAAAGCTGTTCCTTTATTCCCCCTTTTCATACTCTACTCTTGGATAGGAAATCATTATGTGCAGTCCATACTTAAAGAGTGGAAGTTATGAGTTACACTTCTTTGAAGGCTAAGTATGTAAATTATTTTAAATTCTTCTTTATAGGAGACTTGTCTGTTCTCCCCCATTTATTTGTCTATTTATATTCAGTCATTTATTTATATAATTGGATTCATGGTTGTTTTGTTGTTGTAGTTGTTTTTTTTTTTTTGTTGTTGTTGTTATTTTCTTATGCTTTGGGTTATATTCCAACACTACCTTCTTTTTTCTTTTTTTTTTCTTTTTTTTTTTTTTTTGGTGCTGAAATTGTTCCATTTTGGTCATTGGGTGCTCTTCAGTTTGCTGCTATGTCCCTTTGACATACTTTTATCGTGTGGGTTAAAAGTTTGCTTTTGAATGCTTCCTTACTTTTTGATACTACAAGATGCTCCAGGCTCATCTTAGATATTTCTTGCCTCTAATAGAATGAGACATTTCTCCAAGGAACCCTGTTTCCTTTTATTGGAGAATGGTATTAAAAATCAAGATCTGGGGGCGCCTGGCTGGGCCACTTGGTAGAACGTGAGACTCCTTTTTTTTTTTTAATGTTTATTTATTTTTGAGAGAGACACAGTGCAAGTGGGGGAGGGGCAGAGAGAGGGAGACACAGAATCCGAAGCAGACTCCAGGATCCAAGCTGTCAGCACAGAGCCTGAGAATGGGGCCTGAACCCACAAACCGTGAGATCATGACCTGAGCCAAAGTCAGATGCTTAACTGACTGAACCACCCAGGTGCCCAAACATGGGACTCTGGATGTCAGGGTCATGAGTTCAAGCTCCATATTGGGCATGAAGCCTACTCAAAAAAAAAAAAAAAAAAAAAAAAGAAGGCATCTAGGTGCTGAGTGCGCTTGTTGGTACAGTGTTGTATCAATTAGTATTCCTCTGATGATTAATGAAGTCAAGTACTTTTTTATTTTTTTTGTTTTTTTGTTTTGTTTTGTTTCATTTTTTTTTTTGTATATCCTGTTTTTCATGTGGCAAGGCTATTCAAGAATTTTGTCCAACAGCAGAGTTGAATACTTGTGACAGAGACTGTCTGGCTCACGAAACCTAAAATATTTACTATCTGGCCCTTTACAGCAAAAGGTTGCTCACATCTATAGTTATAATAACTATTTTAATGTCAGTTCTGGGTTGGTTTTGATTGGTTGATTTTTCTCATCATCACTGGTCATATTTTCCTGTTTCTTTGGATACCTTGCAATTTTTATTTGGTTGCCAGACATTGATTGGGTGGGGAGGGGGGACTGGAGTTTTGTTTTGTTTTGTTTTTTTCTTATACATATCTGGATGCCAGACATTATGCAGTGGAGGGGGGGGCGGTAAATGGAGTTTTGTTTTTTTCTTCTTATACATGTCTGGATGCCAGACATTGTGCAGTGAGGCGAGGGGAGGGGGTGACTGGAGGTTTGTTTTTTTTTTTTTTCTTCTTCTACATTTCTGGAGATTTTTCCTGGGATGCAGTTAAATTATTTAGAAATATTTTGATCCTTTTCATTTTAAGGTTTTAAGTAACAATAGGACCAAAGCCAACATTTAGGGCTATCATCATTAGGGCTTATCATTCTTCATTTTTTTAAAAATTTATTTTTGAGAGAGGGAGAGAGACAGAGCAAGAGCAGGGGAGGGGCAGAGAGAGAGAGGGAGACACAGAATTCGAAGCAGGCTCCAGGCTCTGAGCTGTCAGCACAGAGCCCGACGCGGGGCTTGAACTCAGAAACTGTGAGATCATGACCTGAGCTGAAGTTGGATGCTTAAGCAACTTAGCCACCCAGGCACCCCGGCTTACCATTCTTTACTCCTGTGGCAAGACCCTTTGGAATACTCTATCAGGAAATTATAAAGTTTTCTAAGGCTGACTAGTGGTAACAGGCACTATTATTGGTCTTTGTAAACTCCAGGCATTTTTCCCTCTAATCCTTTTGGATGATTTTTTCCCACCTTTGGTAGTTTTCTTGCATGCATGGACTGGTACATATTTAGTGGAATACTTTAGAGGAACTCCCCACAAATCTCCAGTATTTTCTCTCTGTTTAGCTTTTTCCTCTACAATATTCTGCCCTGGAACTCTGGCTGCCATGTCTTCCTGGGACTCTCTGCTCCATCTTTTCAATCTAGGATATTCCTTGGGCTCTGCCTGGGCTCCTCTTCCCTGTCACACCTTTGAAATGCGCTCATGCTTGGTGAACTGGGGCAATTGTAAGAATCACTTTTTGTCCTCAGAAATCATTGTTTTTTGTTGTCTGATGTACAGTGTCTTGAAAACCATTGTTTATTATCTAAACTATTTCATCTGCTTTCTTTTTGGTTGTTTAATATAAGGGGGTAAATCTGGTCTTTGTTATTACATCTTGGCCAGAAGTGGAAGTCTTTGAGATCTTTGTAAAAAAAATTTTTTTTAATGTATATTCCTTTTTTGAGAGACAGAGACAGAGCGCAAGCAGGGGTGGGGCAGAGAGAGGGGGAGACACAGAATCTGAAGCAGGCTCCAGGCTCTGAGCTGTCAGCACAGACCCTGACGTGGGGCTTGAACTCAAGAGCTGTGAGATCATGACCTGAGCCGAAGTTGAGCCACCCCAGGCGCCCCTTTGAGATCTTTTTAAAAATCCTGAATGGGTGTTTAATTTTATCAAATGCTTTTTTTGTGTGTCTGTTGAGATGATCATATGATTTTTTTCTCCTCTTTTTTTTTTCTATTAATGTGTGTTGAATTACATTAATGGATTTTTTCCTAATGTTTTAAATCAACCTTCCATTTGTGGAATGAACCATAAATAGTCGTGATGCATTATCTTTTTTAATATATTGCTCTATTTTAATTTATTTGTATATTAGAGTTTTTGAATCTGTTTATGTTCATATACTGCCCTTCTTCAGGTTTTGACATCAAGGCTATGCTGGTTTATAAAATGAGTTGGGAAACATTCCCTCTTCTTTAGAAAAGTTTTGTTAATACTGGTGCTTTTACTCCATAAGTGGTTAGAATAATTCTCTGGGGAAGCCACGTGGTGATTTCATTAGGGAAACTGTTTAATTACAGCTTATTTCTTTAATAGATATAGGACCATTCAGATTTTTCATCTGTTTACGCTTGTGTTTTGGTCAGTTGATTTTATTTTATTTTTTTATTTTTTTAAATGTTTTTTATTTATTTTTGAAAGAGAGAGACAGTGTGAACAGGGGAAGGTCAGAGAGAGAGGGAGACACAGAATCTGAAGCAGGCTCCAGGCTCTGAGCTGTGAGCACAGAGCCCAACGCGGGGCTCGAACCCACGAACCATGAGATCATGACGTGAGCCGAAGTCGGATGCTTAACCGACTGAGCCACCCCGGCACCCCTGGTCAGTTGATTTTCTAAGAAGACAAATGATCTTTTCAAGGTTGTATGTCTCATAATGAATAAATCTAACCAACGCTGTGGTTTTTCAAACTTTGTCATACCAGTATAATACATACTTTTGAATTTGTATACTCTTTTATCTTCTACAGTAGATTATAAACTAACAAGCAGGTTCTATTTGTGATAAAAATATCACTGGAATCTTAGGGCCAAGTAGATATTTAAATTGCAAATAGATATTTTAGTTAAATTAGGGATACATGGGATTTGTATTGAGATTTTAAAAAGAGAGACTGTTATTTAAATAGTTGTTTCAATACTTCATTTGAGCTCTTTCAGTGTCTAAAAGGTGCATTTCACTTCTTTGATAGTGGGTTATTGTTGGCTAGAATATGTATTAAATTAAAAAAAGGGAATAGTATAGTTCTTACATTTTAGAAGTACCGTTTATATTGTTGAATTTGTTTTTCTACATTTCACTCAATTTTATCTTTATTTCTGAAAACTTAGTAGATTAGATACTGCTTATAATTCTAGGGCAATTGAAAAAAAGAAAAATAACTCTAGTCAGAATATGATTTACACAAATGATTTTTTATATCTATTCAAGAGAGATTGTAACTAAGATTCTATTATCATGAAAAATTTAGTGAATATGTAACCTTTCAATACCTTAAATATGCCCATCTTGTTATAGTAGACTTAGTTTAAGATTCACATGTTAGGGGCACCTGGGTGGCTCAGTCAGTTGAGAATCTGACTCTTGATTTCAGCTCAGGTCATGATCCCAGGGTCATGGGATCAGGTCATGGGATTGAGCCCTGTGTTGGGCTCTGCACTGAACGTGGAGCCTGTTTGGGATTCTCTCTCTCTCTCTCTCTCTCTCTCTCTCTCTCTTTCTCTCTCTTTCTGTCTCTGTCTCTGTCTCTCTCTGTCTCTCTCTCTGCCCCTCTCTCCTGTGCGCTCTCTAAAAAAAAAAAAGAAAGAAAAGATTCACATGTTAGGGAAGAATGTGAGTTTGAGTGGAGAGGGTTCAATTGAAGGTCTGTTTCTATAAAGTATGTAGTCTGTTGCCAAAAGAAATATTACCTAACAGCAGTTTACATGTGCCACGAGAGGCCAGGAAAGTCTTGTAGTAGAAATTGTACAGGGGAGCTGTCAGAGTAGATCCCTGAGGATGTCAGGCAGGAAATAAAGCTTACAATGCTAAAAAATTTTTACTGGATGGCTAGGCCATTGGAAGTAAATCTTCCAATGCTTGTATGTTTTTATCACGCTTTTATACTGAAGAGACAGTCAGAATTACAGTTAGGTAATTTAAATTGTTTAAAAAATTTTTCCCAAATTTAAGAATTTTTCTAAGATTAGATTGAATAAATATTAACTTATTTGTGTCTTTTTCCTACATACTGTTTATTTTCTGAGATTAGGCTTAGAAATGTATTAGAAGAGAGGCTTTAAGTTCTTGGGAATAAAATATAATCAGTAAACAATTTCCTTTCCTGTACCCAATGTGGAAATATAAAATAAGTAATCGTGCCAAAGTATTTAGCTGTGATTCTTTCTGTTTCTAAAATAAACATTTCCCATCTCTATACATTCAGATATATACTATACAGAATTATAGAAATTTTGAGCCTAAAGGACTTTTAAAGGAACATCTATTTGGATATCTTTATTTTGTGGGGAAGAGAAACAAGGCAGGTACAGCTGAGATAAGAGTAACTTAATTTGCCTAGTGTCATGGAGGAAGTAGGAACGCTTATCGCACTTGGGAAAATAGAGCCTTTCCTTAATTACTGTTGGTTTAGTGAGTTACTGGAAATTTCAAATGTATGGTGATGGCATTGGTTTTCTTACCACCTCATGGCTTCTAAATGTTGGAGTGTCAGCTTTTAGTTCACTGCCGGTAACAGTAAATACTGTCAAGTGCCTTTGAAAACCATTTATATTCAGGAAACAAAAGCAGTGTTGACACGTTATATAAAATAATAGGTTTAGGTTCTTAGAATTGAGAGAAGGTTATTAAGAAATTATTTGTAAGCCTTCTCAGCTGCTTCTACATTGATGACACACTCTTTTCCATGATGAGTGCCCCCTTGAAGTTCACAGATAGGTTTAAACTAATGTTATAAAACACTAAAAGGAATAGAGATGGTCCTGCAATTTTGGTTATAAGAAGTCATTGTAACTGATCTATGTTAAAATCTTCTCTAGGGCAAGACTTAAAATCAGTCTGGTTCACTTATGGATGGTAGAATGTTGATATTAATTATTTTAAAAAATGTATGCATTTTTAACAGCATTAAGGAACTTTTTGAAGGAGCAAAAAAATTTTTTTTCCATTTAATGTGAGAAAAATTTCTTTTTACAGAGAAGTTTTATTTTGAGCTCAGGCTGTAGCTACATTATAGCCTGTCCAGCAGCTGCAAGTGTCGGATCATGGTTAAGAGCTGAGCTTTGCCCCTCACTAGCTCTGGCCTGTTGAGCAAGGTACTTCACTTGCATGTATCTCGGTTTCTTCAACTGTAAAATGGGAATAATAATACTATGTACCTCATGTACTTTGTTTTGAGGATTACATGTACTTTGTTTTGAGGATTTGTAATTACATTACATTGTGATGTAATCCTCACAATGCTTGTGAAGTGCTTAGAATAGTGCCTAATAGGGTAAGCATTCTGCAAATGCTAGTTATTATTATTAGTATTATAACATGAGAAGCTCTTAGAATCTGGCGTAGGTATTCAGTAAATGTTAGCTCTTGATGTTAGCCATTTTTAGTCAGTATATAACAGGCTTTAGGTTCTTGAAGTAAATTGGATGGTTTAAAGTAGCATTTCCCAAAGTGTAGAGCAGTAATTCAGTATTTTGGAACCCACTCTTATAGTCATAAAATATTTCCTTCCCTTTCTTAGGCTTATAAAATCCTTTATGCGTTCCTGCTCCCCGGAGATAACCCAAAAGTCCCATCTAATCAGCACCAGGCTGAAGGTCCTGGATCTTGGGGTAGTCTCTCTACGTCCGACCTGATATGGTCTGTACATCACTTACTGATGTGGTCCTCTCTGAGCTTCTGCCCCCTTCCCGGCATTCAGGGGCGGGTCAGGGAGGGCATGACTACAGGAAATTCTCCTCTTTCCCCCCTTTCCTTCTCTCACCTTTTCATCCCTCTGTCTTTCTTGTCCTCTCCTTCTCTTTTTGCTTCTGCGTTTGCTATTTCTGGCACTATTTTAAGTTCTGATATGAAATATATTTTTTTTACTAATTTTCTTTTCTTGGATCAGTTATGTTCCTTTTAATCTTATCCTTTTGTCTTTTATCTTTGAGTTCTTGGTTCATGGAGTTCATTCTTAACTTTTCTTGATTTATTCCAAGAATGAGAAGAAATGTACATGGAATATACTCATCTGTATGTTGAATATTATATTTCTTAGCCTATTTTTATATTGTACATAATTTTGTATTGGTCTCAAATCTAACGTTCCACTCTTCTTTTAATAGACATAGATTTAAATTCTCTTTCTGTCACTTGCTGCTTTTTTGACTTTCATCATTTTATTTAATCATTTGAGACTTAATTTTCTTATTTTTAAAAGGCACTTCATAAGATCTTCCTCCCAGTGTTATTATAAATTTAGATTAACTTTTGCTTAAAAATGATGTACTTCCATATGCATTTGCATTTCTCTTTTGATATTAAAAAACCAGTAAAGGTTAAAACTGTAAAAAGGAGAGTGATTGAGAACAGAATAGCCGATGAGAGATTTAATAAAAATTTTGATAAGAGGGGTGTCTGGATGGCTGTTGGTTGAGTGTCCCAACTGTTGGTTTCAGCTCAGGTTATGATTTCATGGTTCATTGGTTTGAGCCCCGCATTGGGC
The DNA here is from genome assembly GCA_028646485.1 of Cryptoprocta ferox. Classification (NCBI taxonomy): domain Eukaryota; kingdom Metazoa; phylum Chordata; class Mammalia; order Carnivora; family Eupleridae; genus Cryptoprocta; species Cryptoprocta ferox. The sequence continues at coordinate 9,763,891 of CM053568.1, forward strand.
TCTGTGCTGTCAGCATGAAGCCTGCTTGGGATTTTCTTTCTCTGCCCCTCCCCTGCTTGTGTTCTCTGTTTTTCTCTCTCAAAATAAATGAATAAACTTAAATGCTCAAGTCTTTTTTTTTTTTTAATGTTTTCTATTTATTTTTGAGAGAGAGAGACAGCGTGAGCAGGGGAGGGTCAGAGAGAGGGAGAGACACAGAATCTGAAGATAGGCTCCAGGCTCTGAGCTAGCTGTCAGCACAGAGCCCGATGCGGGGCTTGAACCCATGAACCGTGAGATCATGACCTGAGCCGAAGCCTGAGGCTTAACCGACTGAGCCACCCAGGCGCCCCAATGCTCAAGTCTTTAAAACATTTTTTTTTATAGAACTTGATAAAGGGAAAAGTAATTGACATAGTAGGACAGAGAGATGTTATTCCCTTCTATGTATTATATTTAGGACCTGAAGAATGGTTCCTACAGGAGGCACACTGATTCACTCTGCAGATTTCTTAAGAGGCACCAGGTACTTCAAAGGTGGGAATGAGACATTGAACTGAAAATGAGTCATTGGTTCAAAGTCTGTTTACTGAAATGTTTGTTGCATCTCCAGGTCCTCTGCCTTACACTGTGAGGCCAGACAACTGGCCTGCCCTCCATCCCTCAGTTATTCAGAAATCAAATGTGACCAGGGGCAGGGGTCTCTTTAAATTGGAGACATTTCGGGGTGGAGTGCCTCATGGGACAGAAAATGGGTATTATCTGTGTTCTGTACAGTGAACCTACAATCTCTTCCCTTGTCTCTCAAATATACCCTGGCTTCTGACCACTGGCCACCAGACTTCTATGGGTCATTCAGGAGACTGAAGGGATCTTTTTCAGAGAAACTGAAGAGGACTCAAAGAAAACACTTTCTCACACTGACATTTAGGGTCTCTAACGAAAGAGTTATTTCCTTTAGGGAAACTGTCTGATTGAAAACCCTATCTGAGGGCTTATTTGGGTGAACGTCCGACTTGATTTCAGCTCCGGTTTGATCCCAGGTTCGTGGGATCAATCTCCACATCGGGCTCCACCCTGAGCATGGAGCCTGCTTAAGATTCTCTCTCTCTCTCTCTCTCTCTCTCTCTCTCTCTCTCTCTCTCTCTCTCTCTCTCTCTCTCTCCCCCATTCCCACTCTCTCTCTTTCTCTCTCTAAAGCACAAATAAATAAATAAATAAAATGAAATCTTAAAAAAAAATCAAAGATTCAAATGTGTTTAAAAAAAAGAGAGAAAACCCTGTCTGTACACCAGGGTTGGCAGTCAAATCTTTCAGGGCCTTATTCTTAAATAGGAACAGACAGCTACTAAGGATCATGAGACATAGGAAAAATCCTTGCACATGAACAACAGAAACCAAAATAAACACATTGCAGGAAGGATCTGGTGGAAACAGAGGTAAGGCAGAGCTCAGAGTAAAATTGTAAAATGAAATTAAAAAAAAGAACCCCACCAAACCAAAATAAAACTTTTCTAACTAATAATGTAATAGAGACACGGATTTATAAAATAAGAACTGGATTCTTTGAAGAAGGAACGATTCTAGAATGAAAAAGAGGTTTTGGATATATGTAATTATAGCAGCTCAAATAAAAAAATCCATTTTTTAAAATGGTTGAAACCAGGTAAAGTTGAAGAAATCTCCCCAAAACTAGAAGGAAAGACAGTGACGGAAAATAAGGGAGAAAAGATGCTCTTTGAGGAAGACACGATCTCAGCTACAGCGGCTCTTCATTGAGCCCGCTCCTGCTCTTGCCTCACCACTCTTCACTGTCCTGGAGGAGTAAGAAGGTCACAAGCTGTGCCATGGCCATGACTTTTAAACACACTTGAAAGATACTCCTGAAACCACGAGGTGGCGATTCACAGATCAGAATCACTCTAATCAGCCACAGCGTAAAACCTTTGAAGAAGATGTGTGCTGACTTGATCAGAGGTGCAAAGGAAGAGGATGTGAAAGGATCAGTTCAGATGTTTACCAAGACTGAGAATCACTAGGAGGAAAACTCCTTGTGGTGAAGGTTCTAAGACCCAGATCCTTTTCAGATGAGAATGCACAAAGGATTCATTGATTTGCAGTCCTTCTGAGATTGTTAAACAGTTTACTGAGATTGTGAAGCAGATTACTTCCATCAATACTGAGCTCCTAGTCGAGGTTGAAGTCACCATTGAAGTTGCTTAAATCAATATTTTTAATAAATAGCTTATCAGTTAAAAAAGGAGAGAAAAGAGAGGCTTACAAAATTAATTGAGGAGGTTCAATGACAGACTAATAGAAGCTGCATAAGGAGAGACAAGAAGGAAAATTTTATAAAACAAAATATAAAATGGTCTAGAATTGATGTTTCCAGAATGAAAGCCTCTGGTGGCTAGCACCGTGGATGGAAAAAGAATGAAGTAAGGTCCAGCATGTTGAAACTGACAAACATCCTTTACAAAAGATAAAATAAAGGTATTGAAAACTTGCAAACACACACACACACACACCATTTTTAAGGAATAGAGAACAAGAGTAGAATCAGATGTCTCAATTGCAACTCTAGAGGCTAGAAGACAATGGAGTAGTGCTTGAAAAATTCTGATGAAAAAATTATTTTCAACCTGAATTTGATACCAGGCCAAATTATCAATCGTTAGTGGTATCATGTTTTGATCATCAGAGATTTGGAAATTTCATCTGTCATGTGTCCTTACTTAAGACTACTGAAGGGTGCTCTTTGGCAAGTAAGGAGGTATTCCATGAAAGACGATGATGGGCTTCAGGAAACAGCAGCTCCAATGTAGGAGAACAGTAAAAGTGAAATTTCAGGATGACCCAGTATATAGCAGATATGAGAACAGTCAATCCAGTGTGTTCCAAAATGCAATGTCCGGGGTAAAATAACAGATTTTGCTTGGGACAAGTAATTGATTATTTTATATGATGGAGCATTAGGAATAAAATTGATATGCATACGATGGGACATTAAAAAAATTTTTTTTTAATGTCTTTATTTTATTTTCAGAGACAGAGACAGAGAGTGATTGGGGGAGGGGCAGAAAGAGAGGGAAACACAGAATCTGAAGCAAGCTCCAGGCTCTGAGCTGTCAGCACAGAGCCTGATGCGGGGCTGGAACCCACAGACTGTGAGATCATGACCTGAGCCGAAGTCAGACACTTAACCGACTGAGCCCAGGATGGGACATTTTTGAAAACTTAAAGCTAGATGTATGATAATAATGTAAATAAGAATACGGGGCATGTGTAAACACTAGGGAAAGAAAAAGCTCTAGGTTTTTGAACAGTTGGGTGGAAAATGAAGTTTTGGAATGATAGTCTCTTAAATATTGGAGTATTCCTGTTAATTGGAGCTTCTAAGTCTAAAAATATTCTTGATTTTTTTCCCTTAAAAGCCTAAGTGTTCAAAACTTATACAAAGCTACAGTAATCAAGGCAGTGTGGTCCTGACAAAATGGTAGACATATAGATCAATGGAATAGAATTGAAAGTCCAGAAATAAAAAACCCATTCATCTGTGGTGAATTGATTTTCAGTAGGGGTACTGAAAGAAGCCAATGGTGAAATAATAGTCTTTTCAACAAATGTTTCTGGGATAACTGGATATCCACATGCAAAAGAATGAAGTTGGACGCTTCACCTCACATCATATATGAAAATTAACTTAAAATGGATCACACACCTAAATATAAGAGCTAAAACTAAAACTGTTAGAAGGAAACATAGAAGTAAGTTTTTGTGACCTTGGATTAGGCAGTATTTTCTTAGACATGACACCAAAAACACAAATGGCAAAATTGAACTATATCAAAATTAAAAACTTATTGCTTCAAAGGACACCCTTAAGAAATGGAAAAGACATCCCACAGAATGGGAGAACTGGTGTGCAAATCCCGTATCTGATAAGGGACTTCAATCCAGAATATATAAAAAAAGATTCTTACAGCTCAACTATAAAAAGGCAAATAACCCAATTTATAAATGACATAAGGAGGGGCGCCTCAGTGGCCCAGTTGGTTGAGGATCCAACTTTGGCTCAGGTCATGATTTTGTGGTCTGTGAGTTTGAGCCCCTCATTTGTGCTGACAGCTCAGAGCCTGGAGCCTGCTTCGGATTCTGTGTCTCCCTCTCTCTCTGCCCCTCTCCCCTTTCAAAAATAAATAAACATTTAAAAAAAATCATAAATGAGCAAAGGATTTAAATAGACATTTCTCCAAGGAAGATACATAAATGGCCAATAAGCATATAAAATGATGCTCAACTTCATTAGTAGGGAAATGCCGATCAAAACAACAATGAGATAGTGCTTCGTACTCACTAGGATGGCTGTAGTAAAAGAGAAAGACAAGTACAAGTGTTGGTGAGGATGTGAAGAAATTGGAACTCTCATCATGTTGCTAGTGGGACTGTAAAATGAGGCACTCGCTCTGGCAGATAGTTTGTCAGTTCCTTAAAAAGTTCAGAGCAAAGAATTACCACGTGACCCAGCAGTTCCACTTCTAGGTATGTACTCAAGAAAATGAAAATGTAAGTTCATGCAAAAACTTGCACACAGATTTTCAAGGCGGTGTTATTCATAATATTAAGCCAAAAAGTGGAAACACCCTGTTGTTTATCACCTGATGAATGGATAAGTATGATGTGGTATATCCATACAATGAAATATTATGCAGTTATAAAAGAAATGAAGTACTGATACATGCTACACCATTGATGAATCTTTAAAACATTATGTTAAGTAAAAGCAGCCAGTCACAAAAGTCCACATATTGTTGTATGATTCCATTTATATGAAATATCCTGTATAGACAAATCCATAGGGACAACACAGATTAATGGTTGGTTGGCAGGGTAGGGGAAAATGGGGAGTGACTGCTAATGGATATGAGATTTCTTCTTGGGTGATAAAAATGTTCTGGAATTTAGATAGTAGTGATTGATGTAGAATTTTTGTGAATATGCTAAAAATCCGTGAGATACACTTTAAAGAGGTTATACCTTTCATGGCATGTGAGGTATATCTCAGTTAAGGTATTACTGAAAAAAAACCCTAAATGTTATGAATGGCTTACTTTAATGACTAATAAGAGACTGTTTTGTGATAAAATATGAATTGGAATCATAAAGCAATTAACCACCTCCAGATTGGGTGATGACTGAGAAGCAATTGAGAGAAAATGGCATAAGCCTCCAGCAGACACCTAATCAAACTTGGCATGTACACAGTAGCTACTGTACGGCCAAACATAAGGTAACATTTTTGTTGTTTAGGCTGGATTTTTTGGGGACAGGACATTGTGACATAAATTTGAAATGTGTACTTTGTTCTTGTAACAGGTTTTTACTTAGGTGGGTTAAGACAATGATTGTAAAATGAGAATGTGACAAAATAAAAACTGTCCCTTTAATTCCAGCTCACTGTCAAATCATTCATTAAACAGGCGGAAGAAAGAACAGTTTTGGCCATAAATGTGTTCCCACGTTATCGCTTAGAAATAGATCCTCTCTTTTGGGAAACAACATGAATTACTTTCCAAAAGGTGTTTAGCGGTTTTGCCCGATCGGCTTAGGTCAGTATTTTCATCTTACACTTGTCATTTGCTATTTTTGATGAATATTTGTTTTAAAAAATAGTTAAGCCATGACCTGAGTTTTTGGAATTGTACCAACACTACTACGGTGATTTCATATGGACATTTGCCTCGCGTTATCAACATTCATTTATTGCTAGTCTGTGCTGGATTTTAATGTGATAGTGAGGTCATAAGTTCTACTCATGTGATTATCCACTCTGCAATTTCCTTTAATCATTAAAAAAAGATGTAATTTTACAGTATGATTTGAGCCAAGGGGTTATGTTCTTTGAGGTAATGCTAAAGCCCTCCTAACTTTGTAAGGATGCATGCTCAACTGGTTCATTTGGGAAACTATTTGACCGAGGGCCAGTAAAACATTCGTGTTGGCTCTAGCCAGTGGCTTCTTCGAGATAATCATCTTAAAGCGATTTTAGATTTCTGTTGTAACAAGTAGTGCAAAGAATTTCTGTAAAGTATACTGCCAGAACTATTTTGGAGCATTTGTGAATTTTTTGATTTCTTCATTTTTCATTTAACATGTTAAGAGCTGGCAGAGGTGATCTAACAGGCAGAATTAGACTGAAATCTTTCGGGGGGTGGTGGTGATGTGGTTGGATTCTAAAGCCTAGAGCCTAGAGGAAGTGATGGCAAGAGTAGAGCTGTAAACCTCAGAATGCTAATAACTTCAGATGCATTCAAGACTCTTCTCTATGAAGACTTGGAGTTAGCTCTTTGAAAGTAGTTAGAGCCATGTCTTATGTGTAGCTCATACTAGAAACCCCTTTGTCATTTTTCCAGTTACTTCTGCCAGATAGGTTTTAAAATACTAGGAAAAATATGATGTCAGCTCTTTTGTACTTTGGACTAGAATGATTTTGTTCTCTTGTCTACTTGAAGAGTCCAGTTGAATCCCTCTTTAGTGACTGGCTTTCTTTTTTTTTTTTTTTTAATTGTATTTTCTAAGTCTCCATTTCTACTTGTGGTAATAATCCTGTTGGGATGCATATTACCAGCTGTACGTGAAGGTGTAGCTATATGGAGCATAAAATTAGATCTGCTTCCTGCCTTTGGCTCACAATCTAAATTTAGTAGGCGAGAATCTCCTTTCCTAGATGTCATTAAAAATAGAAGATACCCATCTGTCTGGAATGGTTTAGATACAATTCTGCCTACAGGCTTGGAAATGAACTATATAATGTTGACTTTCTTTTAGCCCTAGAATTCTTAGAAAAATAATATCTTCTTTAATGCAGAAGGCCAAGAGTGTACAGCTTATAGTGTTGACCTTAAATGATCCTGTAAGTTTATGACTCTCAGGAACACCTAAGAGAATTGAATTTTTAGGAGAAATAAGATGGAATAATAGCACTTGATTAAGAAAATTGGCTTTGAAAAAAAAAGAAAATTGGCTTTGAAGTAAAAGCTAGTTCCACTCTTCTTTTTACGATTTATTAACTCTATGAGAAAATTATTTAATTCCTCTGACATTGTAACCTCATTTATAATGTTGGAATAGTAAGGTTGACTTCACAGGGTTGTTGAGTAAGTTAAATTAGTTAATGTTTGTAAAATGCTTTTTTCAGTGCCTGACATATAGAAGGCATTTTTTGGTGGTGGTAGTTACTATTGTTTGTTGTAATAAACATAAACTGTGGTTCTGTTTTTTCCACCCCCCCCCCAAAATTCTGCCATCTTGCTATTTAAAGGTCTTACTTTGGAGCTCAGGATGTAATGGAGTCAGAGATAAACAGAATCCTGGGGGTACTTGGAGTGATGGAAATCATTTAGAAGAGTACTAAAAGTCACACCCAAAGGACTGCTTATATTTGGGGGTTTCAGAAGACACTGGGAAATACAGAACACTATCAGTGAGGTGAGGGGACAATTGGGAGAGTGCTGTCATGGCATTCAAGACATAGGCTGCTCACCAGGTCACATATTTCCTTCAGAAATTTATTAAAACAGCAGCAAAAAACATACCAAACAAACAACAACAAAAACAAACACAAGAGGTTTATTCAAAATATTTTAAACACTAGGTGATAGCAGGCAGTGCCCCGAGGAAACCATTGAACTGGGCAGATAGGAGGTCTTGATCTCTCAGAGAATAGAGAAATGGCTATAGACCTAGATTTTATTGGGCAGAGAAGGAAGTATGAGGTGAGGAAAGTGGAGGCCATGAGTTTAAGAAGGACTCTTAGGAAAATTCAGTTGTGTAGAGGAGAGAGAGAAACCTAAGGAAGTGGAGAAAGGGTTAGAGTTTGTTAGTTTTGTTCAGGAAGGAAAAAAATCAGCATGTTTGTGGTGTCTGAGGGAGAAATTAAACATACTAGCCAGAAGATCGTTGATGGGCAGGTTGTGGTTTAAGGCAAGTGGGAATAGAATCCAGTCACAGGTAGAGGCTGAGAGGAGCAGCTGTTGTTTTAAAGAAGGAAAGGAGGAAGACCAGCAAGTTCGAGGCAGGAGGGGACAACGAGGAAATTTATGTCTCATGGTTTCTATTTATGTGGGGAAATGGATAGTGAACTTCCTGAGATAATAACAGACCCCAGCTGTCCTCAACTGAGGATGATTTTTGCCTCCCAGGATACATTTGACCGTGTCTGAAGAAGTTTTTGATTGTCCTAAGTTGTGGGATGCGCTACCAGCATCTGTGTAGAGGACAGGGATGCTGCTGAATGACCTAACACGTACAGAACAGCTTCCCACATCAAAGAATGACCTGGTCCCAAGTGCCAGTAGAGCTGCAGTTGAGAACCTGCCTTAGATCAGAACATTCCTGCAACATCATCTTTGACAAAAGCCAAGCAGTCGAGATAATGGCTTCATATATCCCCTCTTAGAAAGTCACAGTACATATTTTTTGAAGTCTGAAAAATCCTTAGGAGAAAATCTAAACTATTTAACCAATAACTTGTTTCTCTTCCTTTCATAACAAGTGTTAACACTCTGAGAAATACACTTAGGAAAAGATTGTACTTTCGATTTCTTGGCTGGCTGGTATTGTATTTTCATCCTTGTATGTAAAGCTTTTAGCTCAGAATCTGGCATTTAGTAAACCATCAATAAATGATAGTTGCTGTTATTACTGTTTTCTCCCTTCCAGCTGTGAAGTCCCCGGCCATTTCTGACATGTGTTACTAGTTGCAATTTTATTTATTTATTTTTAAGTTTATTTATTTATTTTGCGAGAGAGAGAGAGAGAGAGAGAGAGAGAACATATGGATGTGTGAGAGGGGTGGGGCTGAGAGAGAGGGAGACAGAGAATCCCAAGCAGGTTCCACACATGGGGCTCGAACTCACGAAGTGTGAGATCATGACCTAAGATGAAACCAAGAGTCAGATGCTTAACTGACTGAGCCACCCAGGTGCCCCACAGGTTGCAGTTTTAAGGTTCATGTAGTCAGTGTGAGCCATCAACACAAAAGACAAGAGATACTTCTCATAGATCTGTAGAATATACTGATATTTGTGCTTTAAAATCTAATATTAGAGTATGGTGGTTCCCCAAAGACTTAAACTTAGAATTACTGCATGACCCACCAGTTCTACTTTTGGGTATATACCCGAAAGAATTGAAAGCAGGGACTTGAACACATACGTGTATGTACACCAGTGTTCATGGCAGTTCTAGTCACAATAACCAAGGGTGGAAACAGTCCAAACGTCCATCCATGGGTGAATGGATATACAAAGTGTGTTTTATGTATATATATAAAATAATATTATTCAACCATAAAAGGAATGAAATTCTGGCTGATGGTACAAGGATGAACGTTGAAGACATTATGCTAAGTGAAATAAGCCAGACACCAAAGGACAAATATTGTATGCTTCCACTTATATGAGGTTCCTAGAGTAGTCAAATTCACAGAGACAGCAAGTAGAATGGTGATTTCCAGAGTCTCGAATAGTTGTTCAGTGGGTGTAGACAGTTTGGGAAGACAAAAAATCCTGGACATGGATGGTGGTGATGATTGCGCAACTGCGTGGAGGTACGTAATGCCCCTGAGCTGTATACTTAAAAATGGTTAAAATGGTGAATTTTATGTTATGAATATTTTAAACTCCCCTCCCTATCTCATATTAGAATATTTAGCAAACACCACAAAGCAGTCAAGACGCTCCCTGGTGGTCTAGTGGTTAGGATTTGCCACCCTCCCAAAGCGGTCAAGAGCTTTACTGATGGTTTTCATAGAGCTTCACAGAGGTCAATAGAGATCAGTTTTAAACCAGTTATACTGTTCTAATGGGGCAGAACAGACATAAATAAAAAATACACTCATTTATTAGATCATTACATTTAACACCTCTCCTGACATGCATATAATTTTCTCATATTCATTACTACACCAAAACTTTTGAATTTTCAGGCCCAGGGTTAACAGTGATGATTCGTATTTTTTTTTCAAATAAAAGGTGTGTATTTGTTCCAAGAAAAGAAAAGTGATTCTTTTTATAATTCTCTAAGAATTATACATGGTTGTTTAATTTGCGGGAGTATCTACATGTGTATTTTCTCCCAGATTTACATATATATTCCTAAAGGATGTTCAGAATGTAGCTAGCAGTATGAGAAAGAACCTCCATGAAACTGCAGTCACTTCCCTACATCTCAAGAAAATCCCCTACAAGTAAATCTGTTTTCAGAAACTGTCTAAAAATGTTTGTATCAGAAGCAATATGGGGCACGCTTATCTAGGGTAATGTTGTTTTTTAATGTGTGATTTTGCCACTCAAGTAGAAATGGAAAAAGGAGTGAGGGTTTTGGTATTGCGGATGTACTTGCTGATTAAGGGATAAGAGCATATAGACACAAACCCAGGATTTATCTTACTTCTGCTAAAACAACAACAAAACCCTCAGATCTTCAGTGCTAGTCTGTGTAATTGCTTTCGGCATAATAGCTATTACCTCCGACAGACTGAAAGTTTAATAACTAGATTGTAGATTTCCCTTTGCAGTGCACAAATAGGAAAAACACCACCATGGAAGTTGTCTCTCACATCTGACCCTCCTCTGCTTCTTAATTTACCAGCAGTGCAACTGCATTTCACTGCCATGCCTCATCTTCATGTTCTTAAATTGTAATGTTACATATTATCAGCCCACCAGAGTTTTTGATATGTTAACACTGAACAGTTACAAATGAGTATAAAACAATCTTGTCATTCATAAGTTTGTCTTTTAAAGGCTTCTGTTTGATTTTATACACCAGTATAGTCATTTTATGGAAAATAAGTGTTATATTGCTTTCTTAAATCTCTTTTACACTGGTAATCCAGATTTAGTA